>VZTB01001919.1:33510-93522 GCA_013397245.1 Thryothorus ludovicianus
AATTAGTACTTTTGAAGGGGTTATAAATCTTTCCTAGCAGAGTCCACCAGTGGGATTCTCTGTGGAGGGGAGACAGTGCTGGCTACCAGCATGGCCCATTGGCTTCTCCCAGCTGGACACCTCAAGGTGCAGGACAGACCCTGCCCTCCCAACAGCCACCAGCACCATAAACCTGGAGCACATCCTGCACATTCCTGCTATGATTCTCCAGGCATCTGTTGGAAACATCCTCTCAGATGCTGGACAGACCCTGCCCTCTCAACAGCCACCAGCACCATAAACCTGGAGCACATCCTGCACATTCCTGCTATGATTCTCCAGGCATCTGTTGGAAACATCCTCTCAGCTGCTGGACAGCACTGCAGACCCATCAGGAATTCCACAGGGCACACACCAGGGACAGAGCAAGGAAAAACACAGGGAAAGGACAGTGAGAAAGAGGTGTGATTTTGAGAACAGAAGGCAGCCAGCACAGATGAAGGGAGAAAATCCCTTTTGAGTCATCAGGTGACACAACTGCCAACATGAAGAGCAAAAATCAGTGTCTGCTGCCAAGGACTAAAAACTACACACACACACAGGATATCAGCCAAAGAAAAGTCTTCAAAACAGCCTTTAAAAGCAGCCATTCCAGGGCCTTGGTGCCCTCTTGTTCTCCAGAAGTCACCCTGTTAACTTTCCCCGGACTACTGAAAATAGCTGACAGCAAGCAATACAAGCTCAAGACAAAATTTAATGTTTGGTCCCTTTAGGTTAACCCTATTCTTGCAGCAAATTCTCTTGCCCCTAAAAAGATCAGAAAAAAGCATCCTCCCTTGGTTCTGATCACCTAAGCAAGATTTATGCCAGACCATGGAGTCAGAGTGACAGAATTATCCAGTTCTGGAACGAAATGCTATTGGATAACCTGCAGCAACCCAGGGCAAAAGTCTAAAGATGAAGAGGGGCACAAACCTTCCCTAAAATGTTAGTCCGTTTCCTCATTATTTCCTTGCCTCCCTTTCCTTATGATTCTCCATCAAGCTGAAAGCCTGCAGTGGGTACAGGATGCTTTGCTTGCAGCCAGAACTGAAACTGTTCCTATCAAGTTTACATCTTGATCAGAGAAAAAAAAAAATAAAAAAATTACATTTTATCCCAAATCCTGCCAGAGGACTACAGCCTTCAGCTTCCTTCTGCAAGACTACTTGTGGATCTCTCAAACTGTTCCAATGCCCATAGCCTGGATGTCTCCACAAGGATGGTACAGGAATGGCACCAGTGTGGGTGTGTGTGGATGCTGCCATTCTGCTCCAGAGGCAGAATGACATTCAGCTCTGCACGGCAGAAAGGGAGGCACTTTGCTTCAAGTAACATTAAAAAAAAAAAAACAGGCTTGGAAAGCTGTGCTGCCAGACAGCTCTAGGAACACAGCTTTTACCCTTGTGCGAGTACAGCTGAAGAAAGGAATCAAGAAACATGGATAAAATGGAGCAAGCATTAGAGGCTGAAGATGTTCTCAGCTGCTGCCTGGTTCTCGAACCCAGCCACTCCAGCAGGGACACAGGTACTGAGGGTACTGAGGGTACTGAGGGTACTGAGGGTACTGAGGGTACTGAGGGTACTGAGCTCCTTCCAACTAGCAGGGTCCTCAAAGCAAAACCAGCGGTGTCAGCTTGAACCAACTGCTGGAAACGTGTGAGTGGACTAAAGGCAGCAACTTCCCCCTGTCCAAAACCATCCAGCACCTGCCAAGGGCTTTGTGCTCACGTGAGTGAGGGGCTGGTGCTGCTGGGGCCAGGGTTGCAGCACATCCTCTGCCACATCCCTGGCAGCCTTGGCCTCACAGAGGCTTTGGGGCCTCGCTGCTGTGTCCTCTGACAGCTCCAGCTGCACCAGGCTCTTGGGGGATGATGTGCTGGTGCTCAGCAGCTTGTTCACTTGTTCGGCACTGGTGTTGTTTCTATCTGTACTTCAGCCTTTTGAAATCAAATATTGCCTTTTTTCCTTTCAAATCCAAGTCCCCTCAGAGAGCCCTCAGTTTTCCATTTCCCATCAAAACCACAAGGCACCCAGCAACTCATGCATAAAAATTGGAAACAAACTCATACGGTGTTAGTATAGTTACACTTGATGAATGAGGCAAGAGATTTCCAATTTGTAAAGTTATTATTCCATAAGCACAGTTTGCCAGGTAGCACCTGTAAAATTCAGAAATATTTATTCAGATAAGATCTGATATTGATCTTCATTACATTTCCATTCTGGCAGAGATTTTTAAGGACCCTACCAGCTATCTTCTCCCAGTGACAGCACTGACGTTCCACCTAAAATGAAACAAATTCCCACCATTTTAACAAAAGCACATGTGAATGTGAATTCCACAATAATCCTTGAAAAATGAATAGTCAATGCAGTGTTAATAAGGCAATTATCACACAAGTGGCACAGTTTTTTCTGTGATTTCCTAATTAACATGATTATCAACTGCTTGTTATTAAAGCAGTTTCCTATGCTTTGACTTCCAGCATGCTGTAAACAAATTTAAGATGCCATTTCCTGCTCCATCGTTTACATCACACTGTTCATTCACACTTGCATTTGTTTTTCCTATTTGTTAGTGCATTTCAGAAAAAACCCTACACTGTGATGGGGAAGAAAAGCAGTATTAGAAACAAAGCCACAAAAAGCAGACTGGTGGATTATTTCCAAATAAATCATGTGCCATGGGAATTTTTTCATAAATTTGTGAAACTACATATCAATAATCTGGAAAAACAACCTCCTTTTGCAACAGTATTTTCTTTGCCTTTTCTCCAACAGATGCCACTGATAGTTTACTAAATGGTGTGTTGTTTAACAGATTTAGTGGAGGAAAAAGAACACTTATTTTCAATACAAATTAAATCCTGCACGAACCTAACTGGAGCATTTGGGGGAAAAAAGCTTCAGTCCAGTAAAGTGAGGGAGCAGAGTGGGAGAGCAGAATTCCTACTCTTTCTGAGGTTAACTTCAAACAATTTCCAACACGACACATTCTTCTGGTTTGCTGTTTCCTGTAAATGCCATCCCGTGGCTAAATTTTTCCAGAACCAGCAATTTAAATATCCAGCTCTTTGAAATGACATCTCTGCGGTGGTGCAGCTGTCAGAGAGTGCTGAAACCCTCAGGTCCCATAAACATCCACTAATGAGATGAAACAAGATCTAAAGTGCTCAAATGTTGATAAGTACAGAATGTAGCTCACGATGTACTCTTCACAAATTAGTGAGGGGTTGCTATGACTCCTTAATGAAATGTTATTATGTTTTAAAACTGAAACCAGACATCTGGGGACGGGGGGAGGAAATGGGAGTGAGTGTTTGAACACCGTTGTCTAGGCTTCCTTTCATCAGCCAGCTGAATTTGCTTACTTGTCCTGAATGAGTGGATCCATTCCTTCAGCTGGTGCAGTGCCTTGCAATAAAGCCGAGCAGTGTGTGCTGTCTTCCGCTCCCTGGGAAGTAGAAATCACTGCTTTGGGAGAGCAGAATTCTGTAGGAAAGGCTTCATGAGCTGCTCTTTCCCGGCTGTGAAAGTCTCCTGTCTCCCTGCAGCACCCAAAGGATCTGACAGATGCAAACATGCCAATGTATGCAGCACGTTCTCACAACGACCTGTCAGATCTTCAAAAAGATTAAGCACTAAAGTGGTGAGAATTGCTTGTTTCATGCTAGACTCGGAAAAAAAAATATTTTAAAGTTCTTTATATGAGACTATGACAATTTCCTTCCTTACTAACCTTGATATACATACACAGAAAGAGAGAGAGAGGGGAATACATATATCTATATACATATAGCTGAACACAAAACGTATAGATACAAAATTTAAGCGGCAGACAAGGATGGATCTGGCTCCAGCTACAGATTTCTGACCTCATGGTAAACACTGACTTTTTCAACAGTGCCCAGCACTCAGAGCTGTTTCCCTCCCGAGTCACAGAGCAATCACTGTATTACCAGCCACAATGAAAACTAAATGCTCCATCCCTGGCAATGGAGGTGACTCCAAAATCCCTAGCCTGGAGAGCCATGGGTTAAACTTGGGCCAGTAGACACCCAGGAACACACTTCCTCCAGTGAATCCTAAAAGCATTTCTTTAAAGGCATCCTTTAAAACTTTCTTTTAAGGGGATGAAGTGAGGGAGGACCATGCTGACAGAGATTAAACGAGCTGACATTCACTCTGGGGCACTCCAGGATGCTCAGCCTGGCACTGCATATCAACACTGCACGTGGGCGGCCAGCACAGCCCCCATGGGTGGCTCTGCAATCTGATCCCATCTTTCCTAGCAAACAAGCACACAAATCATATGCATTTTAAATCAGATACAACTCAAATCTGATCCATTGAACCAATTTAACTCTCCTGTTTGCCTTGTCTACCTTACACGTGGCAACACCTCCAGGCTGAGCCCCCCTCACCCCATGACGGGGCTGTGGCTTGAGATCCTGCGTCACTGTTGCCTCCCCAGGGTCCCCATTTTCCAAACTCAGGCTAGTTTTAATATTGGCAATTCTCATAACAGCTCTTGGGGGGAATTTTATTTTTAAACGGAGACTAGAGCCATGTGGTTTAGACACCTGACAGCTACTCCTGGCCTTGGCAGGCCTACAAATGGCACTGGGGCCTGTGCCACAGCCAACGGCACCAGCCCAGCCTGCAGGGATGAGTTCACACACCTCCTTATCCATCACTCTGGCTGCTGGATCAATTGAATCCATACATCAGGGCAGAGACACGACCCGCTCCTCAGTACAGTCAGAGAGATATTTCTTACGTTAATTACTGAGCACAGAATCATAGAACCATTTAGGCTGGAAAAGCCATCTGAAATCGAGTCCAACCATTGCTCCAGCACTGCCAAACCCAGCACTGAACTGCATCCCCAAGTGCCACATCTCCACATCTTTTGTAAACCTACAGGGATGGTGACTCTGCCACTTCCCTGGGAAGCCCATTCCAGTGCCTGAAAACCTCTCAGAAAAGAAATTTTCCCTAATATCCAACCTGAACCACCACAACTTGAGGCCATTTCCTTCTGTGCCTGTGACCTGGGAGAAGGGCCCGACCTCCTCTCACTACAATCTCCTTTTTGGGAGCTACAGAGACTGGTAAGTTCCCCCTGGACTCTTTTTCTCCTGGCTGAGCCCCCCTCAGCTGCTCCTGGTGCTCCAGCCCCTTCCCCAGCTCTGTTCCCTTCTCTGGATACATTCCAGCCCTTCAATGTTTTTCTCGTAGGGAGGGGACAAAACCGAGCCAGGACTCAAAGTGTGGCCTCAGCACTGCCCAGTACAGGGGCACTGTCCTTGCCCTCATCCTGCTGGTCACACTATTGCTGACACCAGCCAGGTGCCACCAGCCCTTCTGGCCACAGCCTCTGCCAACAACAGCTTCCCCTACAAACACTCGAGCTGGATGCAGAACAAGCAGATGACTTTTGCTGAACCCCAAGTATGACTTTGTCATTGGAATATAAAAGTGGAGCTGTAAAACACCTCTCAACAGGACCCAGCTCTCAGTGCCTGGGCAGGAGCCCTCGCCCCCAGCGCTGGTGACAACACAACATTTGCAGGAGGAGCAGCAGCACAGAGGTTCTGATGAGGCTCGAGCACAGACCTTCCTGGGGGAAAAGCTCTGTGTGAACACATCCGCTTCAGTACTCAGACAGAGGAATAAAATCTTGCCACTTAAAATTCATGGTAAAAATAATAGATTGCATTAAAAACAGCTTTATTCCTTATTAATTATATATTATTTCCTTCCCCTGATCGCTCTGTTCACATTATAAAGTGCCACGCACGCATTTTGAACATTTTAAAAGAAGGATAAAGACAAGTGAAAGAAAATTTATGTATTTACACATATATATGTATTTATACATAGCCTAATTATCTTCAAGTCATTCAAATACTTATTTCAACAACCTAGTACTGGAAATCCCAGGCTGGTACTACAGTTCTGTAATCAATAGTCCCAAAGTAAGTACTTTACATTTCCATAAGAAAAAAATAAAAATTAAAACTCTCAAAGTGATTTAAAAGGAGTGATTCAGATGATACATTATGTGATTTCTGTTTATTACTGCCTACTCTTTCTGATTTTTAATACCAACATAGAGGTTTCAGGACAAGATTTCCAAACAATTTGGTCTTCTTCCATTTGGCAAACACTGTATCTAATGGAGCTTGAAATTAAACCAGCTTTTTTTGGTAATTCTCTCTTTGCAAAGTCCCAGCAGTGGTGAGGGACTCTCCTGTTCACGGGCTGCACCAGAGGATGCTCAAAAGAAAAGAGCATCTCTTACACAAACAGCTGAACTACTCTGTGAGGCTCCTGTCCATGAACAAGGTTGGTAGGAGCTAATACCTTAAAAACTGATAAAATGCAATACTACACTATATTTTGAATTTTACTGCAAGAGTGTGATTTATGTCTTTGATTGCCTATGCTGGGACAAATACAAGTGATAAATGGCAAAGCAGTGGATGTTGTTACCACCTCACTGGGCATCTGACAATATCCCCTTGGAAATACCTGTCTCACTAGATTTGGAGTGCATGCAACTTAATTAAAGAGATTTCTTCAACTCTTATTGAACATTTCAGTGACTCAAATAAATGCACTCATAGGTCTGTTTAAATTAGTCGTTTTTCTTCTTAAGGGTATTTGATCTTTTCCTGTATCTCAGAATCCATTTGGACAATCTGATCTGTTTTAAGAGACGAGTAGTTATGAAAGCCATGTTCTGAAATTTCCAGGAAACACTCGACAGCCACAACCCGGACATTTCCTTGTCCATTTGGGAAATTAAAGATGTATTTAAGTTGGAAGATTCTCATGCTGAGCCTTTAACACATTAGTCTTCATCCAGACTTTTAGTTTCCACCTTCAAAGTAACAGTCACATCTCCATATCCCTACCAGCTACAGCTACTCAGGATATTTCAATTTGATTTATAGTCTGGCACTAGGAAAAGTATTTTGCTAATTTTTCCATTTGTTTACTCTGGGCCATCTGTTAATTCTTCATGAGTGCTTCATTCCACTGCTTCCTACACTGCAAATGTCTCCCCCTTTCTCCAACGCACCCTGTGTGTCAGTGTTGAAGAGAGGCTGGGTTTTGCCAGAGCCACTCCTTAAGAAACACAATCCTGAACTGATCAGCTGTGCTCTCTCAAACCACACAAACCTGCAGTAGGGCAGTCACAGACTGACACTGCCCAAGAGTTATGCCCTATTTTCCAAACAATTCCTGGCAGATCGTGACCTTGTCGTGGATTTGCTTAGAGGAAAAACTTAGAATTATTAACTTCAGATGATATGTAAATATATGGATCAATGCTATTCTCAGCAGGTGATTGCCAGGGTATTCAATGACTGCTTTTTTTGGTACAAAAGACACCTTCAGCTCTCTCCTTCCCTGAAAATCTCCTCGTAAATGTCTCTGATGGCAGATCGTTAAATGCTGAGCTGTGGCATTTCCCTGAAGATATAATTATAAAGCTGTGGGAGGAAAAGAGACAACTCTTTAGACCACACTCTTCATTCTTTTATGGCTGCGTAGTTCAGTGGCTAATGTGTATATTGAATTTAATTTAATCACTTCTGTTATTCTACCAGTTAGATAGCGGCCATTTCATCCAGACATATTATTAAATTATTTATATGGGACTTTCTACTACCTCAACTTCATTAAGCTGGAGTTAAAAGTTTATAAGCTCCAAAATAGCGTGGCTGGCTGAAGCCATGGTGAGAAAGCTGCAGTAGAAGAACATTACATTTCCATGTTGGAATTTGTAAGCCCCTCTGTGAGCCAGATGCCTGAAATCCATCGCCACTGGAGATCCAGCACGTGGAGAAACAGGAATTTGCAGAGTGACACGATGGGGAGCAGAGCCCAGCCACTCTCAGGGCTCTATGGCTTCATCAATCAAGTCCCCCTTGACACGGCAGATGAGAAACACTGGCTGCATGTCAATGCTGATATTTGGGTTAGTCTCATATTGAATCTCACCCGGACAGCCTGGAGGTGGAGCACCACCTAAGAAATTTTGAAAAGTTTGCTGTTTTTTTTTAGTTAGTTTGTTGTTTTTTTTTACTGGGAAACAGTTACATTTTTCACCGAAATTTTCTGAACTTGTTTTTCCTCAGTATTTGCCTGAAGAGTGTTTGACTCCCTGGAGGATAGTTTGGGTATTACTGTGTTCAGTTTTGCTAAGGACATCACAGCCTAGTTTTAGAAAAAAAACAAAGCCAGGGATGCTAATCCAGGGATGCAAATCCATCCTATTTCCTGTTACTACACAATTAATGTAACGCCAGATTCCCAATTTCACCTGTTCAGCCCTCCCACTTTCCCTACACCACCCTTGCTATTGCCTGCTCCCAGTCCCCCATTCCCACAGACTGCACAGTCCCTCAACCTCACACAGCACCTCTCAGGTGTCCCCTGCAGGGGGAACTCAGCTGGTGGGACACTGGAGGCAGAGCCTGTCCCCAGCCCTACTGTCTGAGCTAAAATAAAGCCTCTTTCCTCAGTATTTTTGAATCCAAAGATGTCTCTTATATCACGAGTGAGGCCACTCTCTTGGCCTTCCACCCCTTGTTCTCCAGAGGGGGGGCAGCAGCAGGATTAAGGGCCAGGCCAAAAAGGAGAGTGTGAACAGAATGGGTTGGAATCTGGGGAAATCAGCTCTCTTCAGTACTGACATCACTATATACAACTACCTGAAGTCAAGACTTCTTCCAAAATCACTTCTTTTGACTATGATTAACTAGAATTGGCTACGTTCCATTGACAGCAATTTCATAGCCCTCTCTTTATTTCCATTATAGGAGCCATTCAATAGTTTCCTGCCCCACAACCACATTCTTCCCATCACACATACACCAACTAGATAAAATCCATGTGCAAATATCCCTGGGAGTGTGAACTCATATGAAGTTTCCACCCACAGATCACGGGACTCGTGCAGCAACATTATGGAGAAAACCTTTTTCCCTTTCCAAATGTTGTATTGCTGAAGTCAGTTAAGTTTCAGCAAGTTATCAAAACATGAACATAAATTAAATCACTGTGTTCTGCATTTCAAAGAGTGAGACATTTCCTAGACATTTAGCTGACTGGGCACATGGGTAGTTTCCATGAGCTTTAGGTAATTCAAGTACTATTTTTTCAACAGCAAGCTGCAACTATCTTCTTTCAAAAATCTGGCCATATCCTGCAGCTTCCAGGGAAAAAGCTCAGAAGTTCTTGCTGTTAAATTATACCAAAATATGTCATGCAATATACATAGTCATAAGAGATTATAAGAACAAGGGACATGTGAAAGAGAAAGATAGGGAAAGAATAAGGCCTTATCTACCACAAGAAGTTACTTGACTTAGCATGATTTTAAATTAATCTTGCTAAACTAGTGGAAAGACTTTGTAAACCTCATAAATCATTTTTACCGTGGTTAAAATCCATTTTTTAAAAAAACAGATTAAAGTCGTGGACACAGGAACTCGTTCCCACGAGTAACAGATTTGTGTACCACAGGCAATCTGCGGTAAAGTGGAATATGTCACATGAACTGAAATAACACTGTCTGTGGAGATGCTTGCTTTAATTTATCTGAACCACCTAAGTCTGTAGGAAATTGAGACCTCCTACAAAAAACACCAAGCCTGTGAGAGACAAAACAACAAATATGTGAGAAAAAGAGCATGGACTGTGTTTCAAATTATACACTACGTGCATAGAGGTCTGGAGATAAACATTCGTGTAACACAAATTTATAGCAGTGCTGAGGGCTTTCCATCACATCATAACACCAAAGAACAAAGCTGGAGTGTTTTCTTGCCAAAATGGGATTTTCTAGCACTCTGCTGATTGCTTGTTTTTATAGCACAATCGGTTTATTTGACTTGTTTCAGTCTTCCTGCATTGCAGCTCCTGAGCCTGAACTGCAGGAACAACAGCATTTGAAAACTTGGTTAAATATTGCCAAGTACATCAAAGATCACTGCAGTCAGCTGAGAAACGATTATTGACCTCCATGGCCTTTGGTGTGCGTGCTCACCATGCTCTGGGGTCTGGCATGGAAAGATGCTGCTTTAGAAAACACTCTGGAAGCTTGGGAAAAAGAGGCAGGAAAATTGAGCTGCTCTCCACCCTAAAGACAGCGTCGTCACACTGAAGATAATCACATTTACCATTAGAAATGTACAAAAGTAATCAAAGTGAGGTTCCTAAGGATCAAAAGGCTTCTGTAACTCTGTATCACCAAGGCTGTGTTAAAGTCACACTACTAATGGTCTTAAGAACTGAGCAATTCCGTTCAGAACCCAGCAACCTGCACAAGTGTCTTCAACTGCTGCATGCTTGCCATTCATTTCCACTGCTATTTATACTCTTAATTTGTAAATAATAACGATTTAAAAATTCTTTTAGTACAGGTGGCTGTGTTCTTCCTGCTTTCCAACTGCACTACAAGTTGGAAGAATTAGAAACGATTTCCATGACAGTGCAGGGCAGTGCCAGCATGTGCCACTGCAAGGTTTTCTAGGCAACCACTTCCCCCATTTTACCACAAAAATGCATTAAAAATATAACAACAAAAAAAAAAGCCCCCTCCCCCCCAAAAAAAACCAAGCAAACCACAAACTAGGAATCCCATTGAGTCAGGTTCTGTCATTAAAAAAAAANTGCTATAGTCTGGCTCCCTGCCACAAAAGCAGGGACACTGAAAATTAAAAATTACATTCATGGCTTTTATTCATACTACTAGCTTCTTTCTTGATCTCACACTGCAGCCTTGCTTTTCACTGACCTTTGTGGTGCTGCAAGAAGAAAGAAATGCTTTGACACAATAAATCATGATGCCACTTTTGCTGTAATTGCACAATACCTGACTGGATTTTTTTTTTCTCTAATCAAGGTGAAATATAAGGCTACTCTCGCTTTAGTGGGCTCAAATCAACTCTAAATCCCAATAATTTTTTTTTTTTTTTACCCTAATCAAATCCCCAGTTGATCTGGACCTGTTCATGGCCAAATTTAGTTTAGCATGATAATACTCAGAAAACTGGGTNACCTGACTGGATTTTTTTTCTTCTCTAATCAAGGTGAAATATAGGGCTACTCTCACTTTAGTGGGCTCAAATCAACTCTAAATCCCAATAATTTTTTTTTTTTTTTCCCTAATCAAATCCCCAGTTGATCTGGACCTGTTCATGGCCAAATTTAGTTTAGCATGATAATACTCAGAAAACTGGGTGCTGGGTACATTAGAAAACATGCTAAAACTTTGCACTGCTCAAGCCAAGCCTGTCAGGTTTACCTGCAGTCATTTCTAAGCAAACCCCTTATGCAAGGTTTTAGCCCTTAGGGCTAAATGAGCAACAATTTTGAAGCTTATTACTTTATTTCTGCCTCACAACTTTACAGTAACTCCCAGGAGAATTTCACCCTTATGGGGTTAAATCAAGTTAGAAAGGTTTGGACTGGGACTAAATGTTCTATGTCCTTTAACATCTTTGTAAGTGTTTTATTCTATGAATATTTCATGTTGAAGAAAAGCCTTGTTTGTGCATGCCAGATAAGAAAGGTTTCAAAGATCTGCCATCTAGCCAAGCAAATAAGAAAATCCATCAGAAATCCTTGCCAAGGAGAAAACAGGAAAATGCAGCTCTAGGAGCAAGAGTCAGGCACTTGAAAATGTTTCATCCTCCCAAATTTACATCCTTACCCAGCAGAAGAATGTGCTGCCTCTGCTGCTGCATATTACTGAAGCCTAAGATCAACAGTAAGTGGGTAATTAAAAACCTAGTTGTGTTTAAGGGACTTCTGTTGCTTGTTTGATAAGCTCAAAATTGTGTCTCTGTGTTTAAATCTCGTATTTTTAGTTAATTATGAAAAAAAAAAAAAGAGCAGTAGGAGGTAAATCCCTTTTGGTTGCCAGGGAATTCCTATAGATACTGGGATCCAGGCCTTGGCAAAAAGGGCAAGAAGACAATCCTAAAAAACCCAAAACAACCAGGAGCAACTAAAGAAGAGGAGCAGGACTAACAACTGACTTGCACCACAGGCATAATGAGGTTTTCAAAAAGTCACACCAAGAAGTCAGATTATAACCCATTTTGCACAGATTATTCTTGCCTTTACTGCCTCAGATTTGTTTAAGTGGGTTGGTTTATTCTGAGAGCAGAGCCATGATCACAAATCCAAACTGGTTAGTGTGGGGAAGTAATTAACAGTGGAAAGACAGACCTGCCAGACTGCCTTGGTCCTGGGTTAGGAATTATGTTCTGATACAAAATTGCTTCACACAGGACTGAAATCAGCTGTGGGCATGGAAAGGCTCTTCAGTACTGAACAAACTGCCCAGGTCTCATTAACTCGATCCTACTGTGATACTTAAATACTGCTGCAATATTCCACATCCCCGTCCTAATAAACACAAGATAAATGCATTTATACTTATTAGAAAGGGGATGTGAAGCTTTATGGCACATCTTTTGAAAGCTATTTATATATTTGGAAAACCAACAACCCTCGTCATTATTTTTAATTAATAATGTGTGTCACGGCCTTGGTATTTATAGGTACAGGTTTTTCGTAAGAAAATGTTAATTATATTCACCAGTCATGAGGAGAATATATAAGAAGCAATTTAAAAATTAAACATAGTAATTTGAGGTTTCAGGAAATCAGAAGTAAACTGAAATTATATTTAGATTAAAGGATCAGAAATAGGTACTGATTCACTACAGCACAGTAAAACATAATCAACAGATGGCAGAGCAGTACTGGTCTTGGGGGTTTTTGTGTTGTTTTTCTTTTCTCAGCACACATTAATCTACATTAGGATTTTAAGACAACAGTGTCAGTGCTTAATAGGAGTTTGAGAACAAATTTGTGGTTTTGAAATGTGGAAATTAGAACTCCTAAGAAATAGGAAAGGGTTGAACCCATGCAGCTGGTGATTGAAAAAGAAAGTTTTAACTTAGATCTGGGGGTAACAATCCTGGAAAGAAGAGAGATTCAGAGGAGGGTAAATTGCAATATGAGATTAACTTTTAAATTAAAACCACTGACAGATGCACAGAGAAAACAGAGGACAAGCCTAATTACTGTTAGCTCGTGCTTGTCCCAAAACTGAAGCAAACCTGAGGTCGTGAACCCAAAAAGCTGTTCCACAGCATTATGAGTTAAGGAAAAACAAACTGTGGCACCTGAGAAACCACCAGCAGAGCTAAATCCCTTGACTCATTCATTGCAAAAACAAAATATCAAAAACAAAACCAGAAAAACAACCCAAAAAAAACCAACAACCCAAACCAAACATCAACAATGGCACAAAAAGAAACAACCCCACCTACCCACCTGCTTTGAATAAATTCACTACCAGAGAAGGACTGCAGGTAAAGTGACCTTCTCAGCAGGAACAAAGCAGGTTAATGAAGAAAAACACTTTCTGTCTCCATCTATTGGTCAGAAGTCCATTTAGCTGCTGTTTGGATATGTATTTTGCAATACTATTCCAGAAAGGACATCTGTGTAGCAAATACTCCAATATCCCCATCTTTTCTATCTTGTGATGAGCCTTTTTGATGCCCAGGAACACATTCTCCATCTGCCTGATCAAAGCCTTTTTGTACAGAATGCAGGTGTCCAACTCCATTATTTGCTTGTAAGGCTGCAATAATGCAGCAGCCTCTGACAATCCACTTTCCTCCCAGAGACATAAAGTATGTGCCTTCACAAAAGGAGAATATTACAGACAGGACTATAAACCGAAGAGGCAATTTGAGTTTTTAACTAAACACAAGAGTTAAAATAGCATATTGGCAGTATCATTTTGATTTCTGGTGTCCTGGAAACCCAAATGGTTTAAGGATTTTTTTTTTCAATTTTTTTTTTTTTTTTTTGTATAATAAACATAAATGTAAAGGTCTGAACTGAAAAGAATTAATGTTTTAGGTATTCTTCAGTCAGAGAAGTGCATTAGCACTTCAGGAGAGATAGTGCAAAGGGAATAAGTAGCTATTTAAATGTGAGCAGCATCCCTTGATTTTTTTTTTTCCCCCTTATTTTTTACCATTAGCTTCCACAATAAAACAACCTGTATATAAGTTAATATTGGCATACTGTCCCTGCTCAGAAAGCATTCCTGCTGCATTACAGAAGGCAGCTGGGCGGCACAGTAAATGTGTCATTTGCTATTTAACATCTCTGTGACCTGGATTTAAATTCAGAGTCACACAAAATGAGACTTCAGTTCCCTCAGAGGACTATTAAGGCACACACAGAAAGACTTGTGAGGCATCCAAAGCCAGGGGGAACGCGCTCCTGCGGACACACACCCTCAGAGCCCGTGGGGGAAGAGGGAACTGGAGAATTTTTATTAAAGGCATGCCTTCAGTTTGGAACAAAAGCACCCAACTACTGTGAATAAATCTTCTGTTTATTTAAAAGTTTACCCACAAGGCTTCAACCTCCCCCTGAGAAAAGGCATTCGATGTGTCGCTTTATCCCGGAGCCTCACCGCAGTGCTCTGCAGGTCTAATTGTTTTCCTGCCCACAAAGAACAAAAAGCAGAGCTGTGAAAATTCCAAAATGTTATATTCACTCCCTTAAAGCATCATTACCCACCATCTACTGCATAACACTCCCAGCCTTGCTGCTGCATCTGTGAACAGAGCGAGCTGCCTGCCTTACCTTTACAAGGCAGGACTAGTGTTTATCATCAGGCTTGTCTTTAAATCAAGCTCAAAACTCACTTCTTCACTAGTTTTACATCCACCACCTCAAAACAATTAAAATTTCAGCTTTGGCAGGAGTCAGTATTTTAATCCCAGTTATTCTCTTTTTGAGAACTGGCCCAGCAAGATCTAGAGACCAACACACAGGTGAGCTGGTATCTGTGCACATCACACAGCCCAGGTGATGGGAGCCCAGCACCTCCCACCACATCCCTGACCCCACACCAGTCTGGATCCCTGCAATGATCCTGCTCTGCCCCTGCCTCAGCTCCAGACTCCTGTCCTCTGCAGCCAGCTACATGCAGCAGCCCCCCCAGCTGAAAAAGGCTTTTTTTTTAATTTTTTGTTTTTTAATAGACTTAAACAGATTTATTCCTTTATCCCCCAACTACCACGGTGGTATTGGGACAGTGAAGGAGGTACAAAGGCATCATGTACAGACTTAGATTAAATCTGATTCCCTAGACATGAACCTCAGAAACTCGGCTGAAAGAAGAGATATTTGCAAAGTTTCTAGGTAAGTATTTTCCATACTTTGATTTTTGCCATTTTTTCCTTGAAATATTGAAACAAAAATTTTTGTTTCAGTGAGCTGAAGTTTAAATGATGCATCTCAAAGTGTCAATCTAAATCAAATCACTCAATATTAATGCACACCTGTCTGAACCTCAACAGGGTTTTATCACTTTCCTTAAAAAACAAAATATTGTGAAGCCTTTCTGAATATAGAGGAGGATGAATTGAGTCGTAAGTAATGCTGAAAGGTTCCTGAGAAGGAGCAACCAAAAATACAGCTATACCTTTCTGCACACTTTTATTGGTCCTTCTACTCTTCCATGCAGAAAACAGATTCAAAGGAGAAATTTAAGCAGGATTTCGATACCTGTCTGATGTGTGACAAGCCAAAATTAACTCTTCAAAAGCCCCTTGGCCCCCTGATGGCTGTGTCTTGCAAATTGCCAATGGCCCTGCCAGTCATCACTGCTCTGCTGCAGGGACAGGACACTGCCCATTTCTGGCACGAGTGCCCCCAAAGCATCTCATGATTATTTCTGTTATTGTGTGAAGTGCCTTGCACAGCTCAGTCCCAGAGCAGTGTGAGGTCTGAGAGCATCAGGCTGTGCCCCAGCTGTCCTTGCTCCCCTCTTCAGGTATGAAGGTGCCACCTCCATCATCTGTCTCACCCCTTCTCTCCAGAACTATATTTTAATTTTATTGTACTAACCATTTCAGAAGGAGACCTTTCTTCAACCTTTGGCCATTCCAGGCATTTTCTTCTGGCAGAAGCAGAAGATCCCACACCCATAGACTTCATGTGGACCCACTGACGGCTTCTGCATCTCTCCATAGTTTGAGTCATGCACACGCAGAGTTAAAACCACATATTTTCTATTTACATTCTCAGTTTTATCTGTATTTTATCACTGTCACCAAGAGTTACATGTGCTAAAACACCTATGAGCCCCAGGTTTCATCAAGGATCTCTTTTTTGGCAGAATTTCCTTTATTTATCTTATTTTCCTGCAGAAAACTCTAATTGGAGTGTTATCTGCTGCTTTATTCAATTCCAACAGGACTCTTCGGGGCTAGGCATAACTATAAATCGAATGCTTCAGAATAAATCAAAGCATAAAATTACATTGTCTCTAGCAAGAAAGAGATTTGATTATCTGCATTTCCGTACAAAGAAATTACAGAAGAACTTGCTTTGGAGTTTAAAAGCCTGTCTTGCTCACAATTGAAATGTAGCAGGCAAACAGGTTTGTCCCTCCAATCCTACCCTGACAGGAACCAGTTTGAGCTGATTTGTCCCCTCCCTGGTGGCAGGGAGGGAATGCAGAGTGCTTGGCCTTGCAGATGGAGCCATTCCGGTCCGTGCAGACCGACAGGGATTTTATGTACAGCAGGAATTGAATTGTGCACCTCTCCCAAATGATGGGAAAATCACTCCCCATGAAGGGGAGGCCGTGGAAGGAATCAAAGAACAGCACAAAGCACGCTACAAATAAAGGTCAGTTTCTTGCTGTGTTTTCTTCAGCGAAAGACTAAACCTGGGGACAGGTTGGAAATGTTATCTGATGAGTATTTGTGGTCTATACAATCTCGTATCCCAAAAATGTCATCAAAGGTAAAAATGGGCAATATAAGGATTAGCTATAAAAGTCAGTAGTTAATGATTCACCATAATACATGACTTAGCTGTAAACTAGGAAAAAAACTCATAAAAATAGCTCAAGAAACTAATTTCTTATGCTGTTTCAGGCATACAGATGATTTAAACTCAGGCATTTCCATATTCTTCAGATCCCTGAGCAATGGCATTTGATGAGAAACCGATCTGTTTAGACATTCTCTTTTAGGGTGAATAACGACACTTTATGGCATCCTAGAAAAGATTGTGTAGTTCCATAATTGGTAATTTTGTACAGCTTGCATGAGGTCTCTTGTCATTTCACAAATTTCCCAAAGCAACTGCTGTGACTGGGGTGCTGTAATTGATTACACGAGATTGCTGGGAGAGAGAAACAAGCACACAATCAATTACATTGATAGAAAATTGGTGGGGCCAAAGAGTGATTTACAGCAAGCACAGCTGAACTCCTAAGAGCAGGACAGGTGCCATGCTTGCACTGTGGGCTCAGTGTCAGACTGCAGCACCTGAGGAGTGATTCTGGATCAGCCTGGCTTCATTCCAGCAGGACAGCCCAGCCTTCAGGGGGAGAAAAGCCAGAGCTCGGCATTTCAATGCCTGTGTTGCACTCTGTGAAGTTGAACAGTTGTGTCCTTGGCTCTCTACAGGTGATGCCAACCTGATATGAGATTTGCTACTGGTCTCTTCACTCTCTTGTTCCTTTTGCCCAGGGTTACACCCCTCAGTCGTCAGAAAAAAACTTCTGGGAACACAAGATCTGCTTTCAAATTCCTTAACACTTCTCTTTGTGAGTAAATTTGAGTTTTAGCCATCGAGCACCACTTGTGTCAGATTTATCTCTAAGTGAGCAGAGTGTTTGTGATTTCATGGGCTCAGCTGATGAAGCCCAAATGAGCTCAAATGATTTTCCATGTGCTACAGTGAGAGAGGTTCTGTCCTGCCCTTGCTTCTCCACAGCAGCTTAGATCCTGTAAGGAATCATTCAGCTTGCCACCCACAGCAAAGGGAACCCTGGACCGATGATATAACAACAAACTCAGTCCTCCTCATGTATTTTGGTTCTACTCCTACATCCAGTATTTTCCAGGCGTTTGTCCTGGTTTCTGAAATTTCACCACCTACTAGCACTAGTGATACAAGAATGAAAGATTTTCTGTGCAAATAAAAATGTTCAGCTCAATTCATATCTGACCCTCTAGGCAGAAACAGCCAGGGCACAGCCCCAGACTCCTTCCCTTGCCACTGCTGGGAGCCTCATGTGCTAACTGAAGAAGCCATCAGAGAATTAATGAGCAGAACTAACAAAGAAAAAACCTTAATGAAAAAATCTGTACTTTTTTTTTTTAACATAGAAAGTGACTATGTAATATTATTTATACGTACTTCATATTTCTGTATATGGATGTACTTTATACTGGTGTCTCTCAGACTGATGTCATCAGTAGATGTGCCAGTTCTTGAACTCAGACCGCAGTGTTTTTGTAAACACCACAAAAAAAACAATCTGAAAGTGCTTGTAATATCAAATTCCTACACTGAAACCTTTTATGTCACTTCAGAGCCTCCCATAAAGACATTAAGCAGTGTTATGAAAAACAACAGTCTTCTAAGAACTACACAACAATGACTCTTTTCCGACACCAGCCATCAGAAAATCTCTTTAAGATGTTCGATGTGGTAAAATATGTAAATGACATACAGTTGCTAGGAGATAAAAAACTACATGAACTTGTGAAAACATTGCAATCTGCTGCCTTTGAATCTGCAAGGTCAGCTGTATTTTTCATGATGATAACTTATTTATATTGTCTCCTTGCTAAAAATGAGCTTCTATGCAGGTTACCTCTTTACTTAATACCAGCTGACCTACTGCACCTATAAACTGGTATTTATTACAAGGATGGTTAACTTCCTCATAGAGTTTACAGTTCTTTAATTATATTTCATTAGATTAATTAATAAATACACTGTACACTACTTTTGAAACAAGCAAAGGGTTTATGTTCAACAGTTCTGTATCCATTTATTTATTTAAGCATTTCATGTAATGTTAAATATGTCTCTCTTTAATGAAAAACACTGGAAGAGAAGAATGAAAGTGTGGTTTATTGTCCAATTAACAAATCTAGTAGCTTACCCTGTCACTCAATGAATGATAATGCCTGGCTCATAAATCAGGAAAAGAACTACTTAGGCATAGACCTCGTAATCAATGCTACAAGTATTGGCTGCTCTCCACATAATCCAGCCCTAAATGTGCAGCATGATTTTATTCCAGCAACACATTAACAGAATGTACAACCATTCTGACTTTTGAAAATGGGCTAACAGTGTCGTGGCAAAAAGCATTTGTCCATTTTCTAAAATAAATGAGCCCCGGTGATGAATGCGTTCAGCAATTTTAGTGATGAAGCAGCAGCATGAACTAACTGTGGCCTCTCAGTGGAAGTTCTTTCATCCCCGTGTTTCAGATGGGATCTCCACCAGCCAAGGTGTGCTGGCTGGCATTCAGTTTTCATGCAGACCTTGACTGTTTCCATGCATGTTCTTGGGATTTACATATTTCAGTATCTGCACAGGAAGACACTGATTTGCTCTGTCTGAATATATGAGCTCCAAAGCACTGTAGGTTGTTGGGGTAGTGGCCAGAGGCTTTGTAAGATCATCGTGCCAGAAATGAAAACAGCAGCTTTCCCACTTCCATCCCCACCAATGACTCCCAGACATGTCCTGGTCCATTGTCACTCTGCTGTGATAAGATGGGAACATGTCACTGTTTTTATTTGTAATAAATCTCTCCTGGTGTAAAGCTGCTGTCTTTTGAATGCTCAGAGGGTATTAAACAGGGTAAGTGCTAAAAGCATTTCTCAAGAAACATAACAAAACTCTACTAAAAGACTTCACAAATGCATAGACAGAAAGCGAAGGGCAAGATCCATGGCTTCTGTCACTTCTTGGCTGACAACTCATTTTTGCTGATGCAGACACTGCGGGGAAGCCAAGGAACTGGAGACCCCAGTGAAATGACATGTGGCACTGATGTGTCAAACATAAAAGCCTAGTGAATCCAACAATTTTATGTTGTTTTTTGAGTTTTTTTCCCCCCCTGAAGTGAGCTCACTTATTTGCTAAGCAGCTTTGCCTGAGCTTTCACAGCTAGAGCTGCGGAGCAACAGCAACGGAATTATGAAAGATCCCCCTGGGATATTTGAAAGGGTGAGAAGGTTCCAGAGTAGTTGAAGAATAAATCCTAATTCTCATCCAAAAGAGAGAGAATGGGATAATCATGAAAATATTAGTAGAATAAGCATGTTGAGTAGCAGCCAGAGGATCTTTTACCAAAGTCATCCTAAGTAGGATTGAGCACTTAAATTAATAATATGTGGATTAGTACGGTTTCAGGATGAAATGGTGTTTATGTATCAAATCTTTCTGATCACACAAAATGGAGAAGTAGAACGTTTCTGTGTGATGTTTCCTTGCAGAAGTTTCTTCACTTAAAGAAATGATCAAGATGTGCAATAATGGAAAATCTCTGAAACAAGAGAAAATAGGTTGGACTTTGCTCCACGGTACTGTCTACTCATGTACTGAAGCAGATAATTTAGATTGTTTTAGAAATATAATGGAAATATATCTTTTTTTCCTATTTTCTCTGCTTCCTGGAAGAAGTAATGCCTTTCCTAAGGGAAATAGTTGATGTACTGCCATGGTGATCTTGGCACTACCAGAACAGAACAATCAATGCATGTTATTGTGAGAATTAATGAGAAATGGGAGGACAGAGGAAAGAGATAGATCTGAAATATATCTGAAAAAGTTACTAACAAAGAAAATAGATATTCTGTTAAAAAAAGTCAGGTTATTTTTTAGATGATGTGAAATGGAATCAGAGAAAATTCTCAAGAGACAAAGCCGCTAGCACTGATGAAGGACTGAGCCTTCCTTCTGCAGCAGAGCTGTCATGCAGACAGACAAACTTACCTACAGTCAGTGAAGTAGGAGAATTGTGACTTACCATCAGTGGGCAAACACTCATGGGATGAAACAGAAGCTCTCTGCAGTGTTTTAACAGCTCCAGCACTCTTGGGGGGTTGAGGAATGACCCTGTGCATGTGTCTGACCTTCGCAATCTCAGGCCTATTCCAAGCTCTGGTTCAGAGGGCACCATCATGGACTGACTGAAACAACCCAACCACTGCACTATTTCAGAGCAATAAAGAGTCCTTGGGAATGACATGAGCCTCCATTTGCCTTCTCCAGCTGTCTGTGCCACTCTCCCTTCTCTTAACCCTGCTAATGTATCACCTTGATAGCTTTAAAGTGCTCTCCAGTTGCCAGATTTGATGGACATGGCTATAGAATAAAGGTGTGGCATTACCTGACTTCTTCAAACTGTTCATTAATCGAGTCTTGTAAATATTATAACCCAAGGGTAGGTGTTTTATTCAAGCTCTGGTGTTAATCACCTGCAGTTTTCAGTCTTGTGACTGGAAGTCTGTGAGGGGATTATGCTGGAGCTGAACATGTTTGGAATCAGTCTGCTTGTTTTAATGGGACAGCCAAGAAAAAACAACTAGGCAGAATGATAAAACTGGAACAAAAAAAAATCTGCCAAATCCATTTTAATGTTATGAATATCATGAGAAATAAAAACCAGTGGCCCTGTACAGGTAACCTGTGTCAAAGGCTTTCAGCAAGTTCCAGTTGGAAGCATCTTCTGCAGTGCACCACCACAGGAATCCAATTCACAAATGTCAGTGTGCAACACTCGTAACGGAGCACTAAGGGCATGGATGTAAATTAAATCCATAAACAAGAAGGGACTCCTTAGACTTTCTGACCTTGTCTACCTCAGTGATCCTAAACTGGCTGTAAAATTCATGACCTTGCCTGATTTCACAAAACTATCCTTGCCTCAGTCTGCAAAATCTGAAAAATATAAAGATATCATTCTTGTTTGCCCCCATTTTTTCCACTTAATAATTTAACTTCTGAGATTGAAATTGTCAGTATGTTTAGAACTACAAAGTCTTGCACAGTTTTATGTAATTACTGCACTTTTGTAATCAGGTCATTAACACCAATGAAGGCTCTTTTCCTTACTGCACGCACTTTCTAGAGCAGGTCTGTTTTCCTTTTTCTTATTTTTAAACAGAAGGCAGATTTAATACTTTACCTAAACAGACTAATTAGTTGGTTAGATGTTTGTAGTCTGACTGCTGAAGGAATAAGTAGATTGCATTTCATTAATCAAAATCAGCTTTAAAACCCTATTACTCATAAAACATTTACATTTTACAAATCAGCTGACACATTCCCAGACTATCCATTAGAGATTTGCTTGTGCTTATCTAGGATTCTACTCCTTCCTGAGATCACTGTGTATCTAATGAGAACAAAGTGTTCCAGTGACCTCCACAATGTAAAAGATGCTGCCCCTGTTTAGACACAATTTTTTTCCCTCTACTTTACTTGGTGAACATGAAAGTGGTTAGTGCACTATTATGCCATGCATAATTTAATGTTATATTTATTATTCTCCTGTTCCACTCGTATGGACTTGGGGTTGAAAACTTCGATATTTATGTACTGAGGTCTAAAATAATGCTAGGAGAAAAAACAAAACAAAACAAAACAAAAGCCATAGCACAGGCATATGAAGTAAGAGGAGGCTGTCTTTGAGCAGTGGTTATGGACTAATGGAACTTTGAAAATTTGAACTGTAACATCAAATATTTCCAAATATTAAAGGTGGAAAAGGCACAAATCAAAAAGGCAGAATTGTTCAATTGCAGTCAACAAAGTGTCAGCTGGGTTTCCTCTTTGCTTACTAACAGCAGTGCAATGCTCTGCCTCAGACTTCCCAGGAGCCACTTCCCAAATTGCTTGATCTCTCTAAATCTCTGAAATGAGAATAATAACAATTCTTATCTCCTGCTCTAAAACGCTGTGAAGGTCTCTTGTCAGGTGTTTGCACAAAGACTTCCATGGTGGCTCTGAGCTCAATGGAGTCTCTGGGCACTGTTGAAATTTAAATGAAATTATTACTAGTGACTATTACCAGTGATCACCACCTTGCAAAACTTAACCATCAGCTGCCATACAAATGGTCAGTCTGAACATGGCAATTGCAATTTTCCCTATTCCAGAAGTGATTTCAATCTCTAATTTATGTGGCTATAAAAATTAAATGGCTCAGCCTCTCCCCCTCAGAGTTTGTGATTCACCTGATTGAGCAGACACAGTGTGCCCGACAGTGAAGGGATGCTGTTTCACCCACACAATGGGATTCTTTCATTTCCTTTGTTCCTTCCTTCCAGATCTACAAGGATTTGATCCCACTCCTGAGGAGCTCTGCTGATGCTTTCAAAAGGTGAAGGAGGAAGCAGTGTGGGCTTCATCCACAATAGCAGAGGCCAGAATCAGCAGTTGAATTTTATATCCAACTGCTACCTGATATATGAAGTTTCTCCCTCAAAGCCAAGTAAACCCTGAATTCATTACAATATCATGAGCTTTAAATAAATTAACAACCAGCTTGTATCAGGACTCTCTGAGTGCTGAGCAATTTGCATTCCGTGTTTCCACAGATGTTTCTTCTCCTTTGCAACTCTCCTGTTGGCAGAAATCAAATCAGGACACGACAGATTGTACCTAATTCTAATTCTTTACATCTTTTCCTTGAACTGTACTTAAAACTAATACGAAAATTGTAAATTGAAGTTTTAATAAAAGTTTATATTAGGGCAGAAATTAAATTAAGTGTGACAGAACACCTTTCAGACTGGACTGAACGTGGCCATCCTGATGGCCTGGGTTAATGAGCAGTGCCCCTCCCCAGGCAGGCTGGGCCACGCTCTGAGAATCACAAGGAGTTTGTGACTCTCCAGCAGCATGGAAACCAAAAAATTCAGCTCAGGGATGAATGCTGAAGCATCAAAGCCAGTGCAGATGCTGGGACCATTCCTGCAGCACACCTTGGGTGCAGCCCCAGTGTGGGAAGTACATGTCCCATTTTCAACCAGCACCGTTTCCCCACAAAGCAGCCCTTGAACACTCCAGATGGGATTTAGAACTGAACACATCTTGCTGCAGAATTTTTGTATTTATTATACTCAGGTTTTTCCCACTTCAGATGTTTTTTTCTTGCTGCATTAACTCAGTGCATTCTTCCAGAGAGGAAGGAAAAAAAGCATGAAGGGTTTTTACCTGCAGGTACCTGTATATATTTCACACCTTGCACAAGCATCTTGATCCTGTCTACCCTCTGTTTCTTACACAGAGAACTTGACAGCTCCTATGAACTTTTTGAACAATGTTGCTAAAGAAAATTACTTCCTAATTATGAAGAACCAGAAATAACAAGGGAATAAAATAATGTTTAATCTTTCTGTTAATCTAGGACCTAGCATGAATTTTGGTAATAAAATCTCAAAATATATGAAATCATTCTTTCTTAATTTTAAAACCAAATACAACTCTCCTCGCAGACAAGCAAATGACCAAATTACAAAATCATGCAGGGCAGTGTCAGTGCTCCTCTGACGACTCACCTGGGACACCATGCCCAGGACTTTACTGATGAAAGAACCACTAAGAGATTGATGTCCAAAAAGAAAGATGTTCCCAGTCATTCATAATGTTAGGGGCAAAAACTGTACATACCTTCCTTGCATGTTAAACTAACAAAGGCATTTAGTGTGAGGACTTGTTTCACAGCCAGCCCTAATTTCTGATTGCATCACAACCCCTGTGTGCTGTGTACTCCTCCTGCCCCTCCATCTTCCACCTGTCAGTGGTAAATTCAGAAAGAAGGTGCTTTTCTATATCCCACCCCTCTCCTTCAGTAGTTACAGAACCACAGAATAATCTGAGTTGGAAGGAACCCACAAGGATTAGGGAGACCAACTCCTGAATAGTCACGGGACAACCGCAAATTTTTGGTAAAATGCTGCTATTATCAACAAAGTTCTCCCATGGCACTAAAATGCCTCCTTGACCATTGAGTCTTGAGGTTTCGGAGATACATTTTCAGACTTATCTTCGTTTGAATTTAATTGAATTCAGTTATTTATAAACTCTGTTACCTTGTACCCTACTCACTCCACTGTACCATGGTCTGTTGGTTACAGATCCATCTATGGCAAGGTCGTGTCACCCACGAGAGCTGTTTATGTATGGGATGCAAGCTCAGGGCATATTGATCCATAGGATGAAAAGAGATCATAGAGCAAAATGCCCTGACTATTTTTAGTTGGGTTAATTTTTTTTCCTCGCTATCAGATAAAAGGAGATGACTCTTTTAATGCATTGTGCTGGCTCCCTTGCTTTTCAATGGAAAAGCCATCTATGCCTACACGTGCTGCAGCTTCTCTGTCACTTTTATTCCAGTGACACCAAGAGAGGATCTGAGCGCTGACCATCAGAGCTGATTGATGGCCCAGGCTCAGGAGCTCAGTCCAGCTCTGTGGTGAAATAACAGCAAACATTTCTAGCCCCTGACACATTCAGTCCTGGACGGTCAGGTATGGCTTGGCTCATGATGTTTAAATTTTATCGAAAAATTGTTTGCAGAAGCTACTCAACCATAGGGTGAAGCCATCTAATAGAAAAAAATATATTTAGAAAAAAAGCTTCAGTTGTCCCATTTACCTTCTGTTTGCAAATAAAAGACCACTTCAATTTATTTGCTGAAGCATTTCCATAAAATATTAAAGGAACCACTGGCATCAATTTTTCTCCTATTGCATAAAAAATTTTGCAACTTTATAGAACTCTAGTTAGAAAGCTTTTATTGCATTTATTTCCATAAGATAAAATCAGAATCTGCTTTCTTTTACAAATCTGATTGCTTTTGCCTTCTGGTCTGCTTTATCTCTTTAATGTTTATTCTTCCAGTCAGCACTTTGCAGTGCTGATTGCTTCAGCTTTTTTTTTTTTTCCCCATTAGACAAAACTTTTCCCCAAGTCACGAGCTCTGAGCTAGGCTTGGCTCTAATACCAGCTCTCAGCTACAGGGCTGTGCTGCCTCCTGCCCACTAGGAATCTATTTCTGAAATACTTCATCACATGTGGAATTTATTTCCACTTTTCTCTCTCATGTTTGGACATCTCTTAGTTTTGATGGGCAACAGAGAGAGCAATCCCAGCCATGTTCAGAGCAGGAGTGCAAGGGCTCTGCTGGTCCCATGGGCCAGGACAAAAGATGCTGAGTTTGGGACAGGAGGATTTAAGAAAAGGATTGTCAGAAACAGAGTGACTGAACACTTTGGATGAGGAATATCATCCGTACCATGGTCTCCTGTTTCTCTAACACTGGTTATCTTGGAGTTCAGACTTTGCTCCCTCAAGGCCTCTCCTGCTTCTTACGAAGCCACCAGCTGACATGGGCCAAAAAATAGCCAGAAAAAGCAATCCTTGGGAGCAGCTCTGCCATGAATCAGTCAGGAGGAAGAGATACAGAGAAACTTCCAGGTGGAGGAATGCAGAGAAATTGTCATGTTAGCCCTGGGGCTGACTTGTTTCCTGGCTTTCAGGCAGGTAATGCTGGAGAAGTTTGTTGCAGAAATTGTTTCATGCTCTGCAGAAAACCCAGCAAAGGTTTAGATTTCCTTTGAGCACCTTGGTTTAGAGAAGCAGTAAAGCTTGAATCTTCACAAAGAAAGAAGTAAAAGAGAAATGACTTCAACAATGCTGAATACCTCAATATTTCAGTCTGGGAATGGGTGATATGGAGCTGAAGGTGACACTGCCTTCATACTTCAGGATGTTTACAAATGCTTACAAAAGGATAAAGGAAAACCCCACAACCTGAGCCCATGTAGAGTCCTGAGCAAAGGAAAACAATGAAATTGTGTTCAGCACAATTTCACACATGAAATATATATGCACATTTTTGGTCTGAAAGATGTGAAGTAGAATTCCTCTTCCTATTTGTCCTGAACTTTATCTATCGCAGCTATTTAGAGAAAGTCTTTCAAGGATGAAAGGTTAATTATCTTTTCTGCTATTAGCCCCAATGATATTATAAAAGTTCTCGAGATGTTAAGAATTAAACCATCTGCGCTTTTCAGGCTCATGGCAACCTCCTGCTCTCTCTGCTTAGGGGGGAGGATTTGGGAACTGTTTTGTAAAACTTGTAGAAAAAGGATGGAGATGGATGAAGTGGCTGGTGCCCACTCAGCAGACACAGAGGGGACTGCTGGTACTCGATGGAAATCAGAAACCTTCCCAAGTTGTGATAAGTGCTCTAGGAAGGAGCTAAGACAAAAGTAAGAAATAAAAAACCTTCTGTCATGCTGCAAGTCTCTGAAATGACAAGGCAAGAGGCAGCACAGAAACTCGCTTTGTTTTGTGAATATAAAAATACCTGACATTAAGCAGCAGAGCATGCACAAAGGGAAAGTCAAAGAGCATTTCAAATGCTCTGCTAAGTTATGTACAGCAGAGCCTTCTGCATTCATTACAGACCACCTTTTCCCATGCATCTGCTTTACTTATTAGTATAATGAATCCCTAATTTATTAAAAACCCCCCACAGAACAATCCAAGTACACGGCTCCCTTTGCACTTGCAGAGTGAAAATCACGTAGCCCATGTACATTCAGTATCAAAGCTCTCTGTGCTCTCTGTGAATGTACCTCAGAAATCACCCCTTGCATCACACAGCCAGTGATCCTGATGCAGAAGAAACACCATCTCTGAAGGATGTTTTCATTTGTTTCCATTTTCCCCTTTGTGTGTTAGAGCTGCTGCTTCCAGGTGGAACACACCGAGTCGTGTTTGACTTTCTGTGAGCTCCACTTTGAAGCTCCCATTCATGCAACAGCCTTAGAAAAGGAAAAAAAAAAAATCACTTTGACAAGATTATGCATAAGCAAATTGAAACAAATACAGGAACGTGGTGAATTGTACTCTGACAGTCCCTGACTCTTTGCCAGAATCAAATGCACGTAAATCCTGAGGTTCAGAAAAGCTCCATTGCCATTATTCTCTGTATTTCTGCCTTCCAGCCCCATTTTGAGCCAGAAGGGATGGAATGATTGCCCAAGTCTCTGCACAGTGTTTTGGTGGGCAGCTGGATTAGGCTGCAGAACATTTAGGAGGGAGCTGAATTCAATGCCAGAGGCAGAGAGGGGTCCAGGACTTGTGCAGGAATTTTGGGTGAGCCGTGGAAGTGCTCTGAGCTACACTTTGCTGGTCCTTCTTAGTGGGGAAGGTCCTCCTGTCACAGTGAATTTGGGTGAGGCTGCTCCCTGAGCAAAGGGCTGTCACCACTGGATGTGTTCACATGCACGCAATCCAGAAAAACACACAGGGACCAGCTTCTGAGCAATTTAGCCAAATTCCCCCAGCAAAAATCTGCAAAAATAGGAGCCTCTGATCCTTCTGATAATTGCAAAATGAAAAATAGATATGTTTTCTGCTGCAGATTGTGCCAGAACTTGCAATCTGTTCATAAGCAGCATAAAGTCATAGGATGGAAAGTTCTTCTGTTATTGTCTCTGCATTGCCCTCTTTCTGTCATAACATTTCTGAACCACTATGAATTTACTAAACTCTAAATTCTTGCTCCTCTATTACCAGCCATAAAGAGCTCAGCTTCATTATGCAACTGTAATTTCGTTTAATTTTTTGAGACTTCAACATGATTTTCTTCATGCAGAATAAGAAAAGTTATTGAAAATGACAACATTTTAGTTAGGTTGAATGAGCTTATCTCAATCACTCTGCTAGGATAATATTTTTTGTTGCCTAATGTGAAAACCTAGTTAGTTTCTGTTTAAATGCAAAAAGGAGGGAATATTTACTCTTGATTTCACGTACAGAATTTAGGTGAAAAAACAAAATGTTCTAAGTATGAACAGGTCTTTTCAACGTTAATTTGTGTATGAGTTTCTGTATGGAATAGTATAAGCAGAAATAACTTTATGTACATTTTCTAATTTCTAAGAAAACCTGCATGTGTTTTTTTGGAGAGAAAATAAATCTCCACTGATTTTAGAAGAATTATTGTAATCAGCTTCTGTTATTTATGGGGACACTTAAATTTCACAGAAGTCTTTTCAACCAGCTTGTTTTAGGGGGATGGTCTGGGTACACAGGGCACAGTGACAAGGACAAGAGTTCCAGATCCATCTTTGGCCAGTTCTGTAGGAGCCACGATTCAGGCTTGGTCTGCAGGATGCATTTAAGGTCTTTAATGAATGTTCCATGCCACAGCTAGAGACAGCTCCTCTGTCACAGCACAGGGTGTGGACTGGTCACAAAAGTGACTGTGGTGTGTGTTTTGATAGAAACCTTGCCTTGAATCTTGAGCCTGTGGCCATATCAGGGTTTGTTCATAAAAATAAAGATGAGCTGACTAACGTGGGCACCTCTCAGTGCCAATGGAGTGATGTTTGTGGAGAGAGTCTGCCATGACCAGTGCTGCACGAGCAGCCTGAGAGCTTCCACCTCTCCCCAAAACCCTGGTGCAGTGTTATCAAACACTCACCTTCCCCAGAGCAGCCTGGCAGCTGAGGATGTTTTTCAAAGGGGGATCAGCTTCAGCCAAACAGGTCACCTCTCAAACTGGGAAACTTTCCCTGAGCTCTGCTGGGGACACCAAAGTTAATCCCTCAACTGCTCTCAGTGGTGGCCACCTCACCTGCCCCTGCTGGAGCCCAAAACACAGGGAGTCATTTTGGGAACTATCCCACCCAGTTACAGGGAGATGACACCTAAGGGAGAGGCAAGGCTTTAATGTAATGTAGTGTAATGATGAATTCCTCTTTTATTAACCATCACTAAAAACCAGTACTGGAAAATGGAGTTTTCTTTCTTAGAATCACACTGTTCCCAGTACTTTCTCCAAAATCTTTTAATTAGAAGCTACGATTGCTCTTTCACTGTCATGCCCACAGCACCAGACTACCAGTAAATATCAGCTTTTTGGAACATACATGTGTAACATCCTAACAATTCTCAATGAATAAAGGGAAATGCTGAAAACATTTCATAAGCAGGACCTTCCTAAAGTCTTCGTGGTAGTTGGTTTAATTTTAACTTCCATTAGCAGCTCTTAAAGACTCCTGTGGCTTCATATGCAAAAACCCTGCAAACAAAATGTTAAAACATTTTGAGCTGGGAAAAAGTCAGGAAGACAAAAGAGTCACATTGTGAAGTGCCAGCCTTTCCCTTTCTCCATGTTCACTTTGCTTCTAGGAGAACACGAGTTTCAGGGTAAAAGGAAAGAGAAAGAAAGGCTAAAAGTAGGCCGAGATGTACAAAGCAAGATAAACCACTTCAGCCTAATGAAGCCAATTGAAAACTTGGAAACTGTCTTACAAAAAAGTCAAATGAAGTCAAACTTGCTCTCAGACTCCCTGTGCTTGGCATGCTTTTCCCTGCCTCTTCTCCCAGTGGTTTTTAATCTATGAGACCAGATAAGCACTGCTTCTCTGTCTTTAATATATCTTTATTTTTTTTTTTTTCTCCTGAAAAAGACAGACACTATATTGTGAGTAAGTAAAGTCTAGAATTTTAACTCCATTCGTCTGCTCTGGTTTTTGAACTAATGTATTTTGTGTGAGTATCATCTATGACTACGCTGGCAAATTGAGATAAATGACTCTCACATCCAACAGCAAGAAGGGCTGGAATATTGGACCTTCTTTTTCTGCATCTCGCAGCACTTCAGAGTTCACCTGAAAAAGCAGTAAGACTGAATTTAAGTGCATACAACACACAAGGTTATGTACAAGGCTGCTCTCCTTCAAACCTCCCAAACATCACTGGGTGGACACAAACACTTCCATGTCCTCTGCAGTTATTTTGACTGCCTTATAAAAACTGCAATATTGCAGGAATGCAAGTTTGGCCTCTCCAGTCCATTGTACTTTGAGTGTGGAATAGTTGCCAGCAGTCAGCATTTGCAAGCAATTAATATAAAGCACTGTGAGGTTCGAGATCCCATTACTCTTCCTTCATTAGCCTGAAAAACTTGCCTTTGACAAGCCTTTGGTCGGCAAAATCTGACTTTTAAGAGTTCCTGTAGTCCGCAATTTTACCTTCTAGCATGCAAATCTCCAAGGTGCATATTGAAAAGGCAATCAGTGACAAGGATGCATCACTAACAAGGAGCATCCTAGGCTGCTGAAAGGGTTTCTGAGTGAGTGTGGAGGGGGCCAAAGGCTGCATGACAAGACCTGACACGTGATTAGGACAGTCCTGGAACACTGTGCTGGTAGGAGGCACAAACCTGACACCTCAGAGACATGGATGGCTCTGAGGAGAGTAGATGAAACCTTTCAATAAAGATGGCTCTACTGTTATTGCCCATATATATTTTATACATATATATATATATATTTATATAGAGAGAGTACAGTTGCACTTATGTGAGTCCATCATTAAAGATATAAAAAATGGCTTGGGAAAAAAAGCAGAGAAGCACAGAGAACAAACACATGTCCATTATTAATTCCTACCTCAAGTAGTGGCTAGAACAGATAAAAGTAGCAAAAGATGCCAACATTTCATGCCACGTTCATCCCAGGTTTGTAATTCTGGGAGTCTTGTACTTGCCACGTTCTTGTTAACCTCCTAGAACCAGTGTGTCATGATTAATTATTAATGAGAATTGGTTGGAATATGTCCTTCAGGGAGCATAAATACTCCAAAAACTCCATTCAAGTCAGCACATTTCTACTTTGAAGTATGCAGTTATTTACAATAAGAATTTATGGTACAATTTATAGGTCACCTTGCAAATGTAAATATAAGTTTTCATCAGTTTATTGCTCTTAAATAATGAAGGCATAAGTTTCAACAGATAACACAAGTGGAACTGTTGCAATGGTCAGTCATTACTTCTGTGCCAATATTCATCAGGTCACGTCTCAGAGAAACGTGCTGCAGATCCACAAGAAAAACAGGTGAATAAGACCTACTTTAGAAATCTGCATTTATTCCCCAGTTGTTTGCTTAAAGGTAGTTCTTTCCCAAAAAGAAAGCACAACACTCTAGGATTTGTAAAGCAGGATTCAAAGTCTTATTTATTTTTTTGAAGCACCACGTAAAAGGCTGGCTCTGTGCACAGGGATGTAGAATAGAATATCAGGCAGGAGTGAGGAGGAGTGAGCGAAATGCTGATTATTTGACTGACAACAGAGGTGACATTGATGTGTGACCTTGAAATTATATCCAGAAAGCTTAAAGTGCTGAAAGAGCAGAGCCCCTGAATGTTACAGTGAGTCTGTGCTGCTTCAAAACAGTTATTGACACATAAGAGCATTTTTACATGCAAAATTGCTCTCTCCTGTTCTTCCTCAAATGAAAATCTGTGCTACTGCTTGGAACTTACCTGATCCATCCTGCTACTTTCTGACTCCACAGCTCATTCTGTGCCGTGCTCTTCTCTGCAATAATCTTTTGCCCATAAGCACAGCTTTATTTACTTTAAATCATCTCAGCGATGATCTAGCAGTGTCTATCATTACCAAGTGACAAAGTTCATCCTAATTTTTCACTTCCTTTCCAAAAGACGATGCTGAGGTGCTCTGCAAATTTTGCAAACAGGCACCATCAGGTGGCTGGGACGTGGTGCCCATTGTGAGAGACCTGGCAGCCTCTGAACTGGGACAGCAACACCCCGCAATGCTGACAACCACAACAACAGCAGCAGCAACAACTGCTCAACACATTCCTGATGGCTCTATGCAGGCAGAACAACAGGAGCAGTTATTTTTGGATCACCTCTGCAAATATGTTTGTATTATTATGCTCTCCTTTGAGGCACTGACAGATAATGATCAAAGACGGCATCAGGCGATTTCTGCCTTTATCCACATTTCCATTTCATCACTTATAATAGAGATGTCCATTTGTCCACAGTTGAACAGGGTTTTGTTGAATCACACTAAGGCTGATCAAAACTAGTCTGTAGAGGAGTATTATGGATAATAGATCACTGCCTCCTTCCCCATCCCTGAAGAACTTGATGTTTGAGATAAGAGATTCTCCTCATCTCATCTTAATAATACTTAGCACTTTACAAGCTCTGCTTCAAAGCGTTATTCAGACATGAATTGTCACAAAGCCCCAGTGAGATAGCAAGGCATTATCTTCATGTAAAAGATTTAAGGAAAAAAAAAAATGACCCAGACCCAGCGAGCTTTAGTGACATCTCATGATGGACAGAAACTCCAGGTCAGAGCTGGAATTAGATTGCAGAGGTTCTTTGCTTTATCTTTAATCTCTAAATATAATTTCACCCCATCTGCCTCCTCTGGATATTAAGTATTTATAGAAGCATTGTCTCCTCCTCCCTCTACCCAGATTCTTCATTTTCAACATTACTAGCATGATAATTACACAAAATTGAACTATTAGCACTGATTTCTATACAAATCTATAAACTCTGAAGCATAGCCTCAGTGTCACATTGTCTAGAAGAGGAAAAGGGCATGATTTAATTGAATATGACTTTTCTATATCTAATTAATTTTGTAACAACCTCACGGCACTGACAATAATTCATTTCTCTAACAGGTGGATAAAGTGCCCATTCCTCTGATCCTGCCCATTTCACTCTCTTGCAGCAGTAACTTTGTATGGGGTTGAGGCTGCCCAGCCAAAGCAGACAGGCCCTCCTTAGGGACTGGAAATGACCAGGGGAGATCCAGGCTCCCATTCCCAAAGCTGGCCCAACTGGAAGTATCCTGCATCTGGTGCCCTGCCTTGGCCACCAAATTTATTGGCAGTAGGGAAGAGAGCAACAGGATGATACAATTCCCCAGCCATCTGGCTGTGGTGCTGATTTTTGTAACCTTGTATACGCTAAATAGCAGAATAAATTTTGAAATAAGACTTTGAGAAGGCTCGAGGGAGCCTCTATGATGACAGGATGAGTCTGTTCTAAACAAACATGACCAGCCATGTCTCACATATCTCCAAGTACCTGTACCCTGTTATTTTAGCTGTAGGTTTACTAGCTAAGTGACTCCTTGTGCAAACTTTTGTTGTTGTTGCTGTTGTGTAACCCTGCTCTGTGCACTCAGAGCTCTGGCTGTAAAATAAACACATCAGTCTGGGAGCTGTAACCACATCATATACAGAGAGCAGCCTTCTCAGGGAGTCAGGAAACTTGAAAGTAATTTCTGCTTTCCCCACTGATCTGACCCTATTACTTCAGCAGATGAGAAAGCAATTGAAATGAATTCTCCTGCACGGTGAGACTCTTGTTTTGGGCCATGGAAAGGGGGGAGGCTGTGCCCTGAATTCCTTCAACTCCATCAGTGGCAGAGCCTGCCCTGCACAGGCTCTGCAGCATCTCTGGGGGTGTCACAGAGCCAGGTGGGTGCTCTCAGCACCACCAGCTCAGACTCTGAGACTGTAGTGGGCAAGAGGGAGATGAGAGAGGGAACAGCACACCAGCACAAAGGGAGAGGGTTCTGGGTTTGTTTTTGACTCTGTCAATGACTATGGCCTTGAAGAAAATCTTCAATCGACTCCTTTCCTCACTTTATACATTGGTGAGCAGTCTGGGCTGGAAACTCATTTTTAAAATTTGCCCACAATATTTTAGGTTGTTGCTTCTTAGCACTACTTCAATGCTGATAAACAACTGACTCTTCAGAGCATTGAACTGGAGGGAGAAGGACACGGAAGAGGAGCTCCCAGTCCCTCCCAGTGACTGTCTTGGTCCTGTTCCTGTACCCCATGACACAGACCCCTCTGAGAAATCAGCTGAACCAGACAGGTAATTTCTGAGCAGCTTCTTCGAGAGCAACTGAAGGAAAAAAAAAAAAATCCATTCTTTTCACTACTGATGCTGTATCTATTTTAATCTAAATAGAAAAGACCCAAAATCAGGGGCCAATCTCATTTAAAGTCACTCTCTGTTTGTGAGGTGCATTGGTATGGTCTTGCTCACTTCGTCCTGTACAGAACTGCTGGTCTCTACTTTCCTAATGGAAACATTTTGTTCTTTCCATCACACCACCCTAAATTAATTCTCAACTGAAATCATATTTGTAAATTGTCTGAGTTAAGTTTGCAAACTGAACCTACTCAAAGGGGAGGAAAAAAACTCATCTGCAAGCCCAGGATTGTTCCATATGAGTTTTTCCTTTTTTTATTTCTTTTTTGGTTTTCATTATCAAATTCAAAGCTACTGTTCAATGCTGCAGCACTTCACAATTAATCGCAATTAATTAACCTTTGAGAAAACCTGTAAGTTGCTGCTGTGTGCTCCTTTTTTTCCTGGTCTGTTTTTCTTATAAGGCTGTTTTGGGGAGATGTTAGGCTAAGGAAGGATTAAGAAATCATGGATACTAAGGCTGAATACTAATTCATTTCATGTTTCATCTGAATTTCCCAGCTCTTTCTGAAAGCATTTTAACTCTCAGAAAGCGTAATCATGAAGAAAAATAAAAGAAGTAATTTCATTTTGTTCCTTTCTTTATCTTTCCATAACTAACACACCTTATGGGTTCACAGTATTTCTGTAACTGCTCTTTTCTAGTGAAAGAGTCTAATCAACAAATACAGACTTAATGGAAAGCTGGCCAGGAGCAGAGATTTGAGGGAATTGGTGCCATTTACAGATAGCAGAGTCCATGGGGAGAAATCCTGCTCAACACAGAGCCATGAGCCCCTCTGAAAGTGGGACACGATGACCTTTCCCCACATCCATCCGGCTGTGGGCTGGGCTGCCCTTCAGCAGCACTGCCTGCAGATCCTCAGAACCAGCACTTTCCCAAAAATCTGCTGTCCTGATGAGCTCCCCCAGAGCTCAGCTGTGTGCACGGGGCTCTCACGGGCACACCCTGAGTGGGAACACAGCGAGTGAGGGGCAGCAGAGTCTCTCAGAACACGGAGCACAGGCGTGATCAATCCCAGAATGGGTGTTCTCCTGCAAACCCTGATCATGACTGGCATTAGCTGCCATCACTGCTTACTGCTGCTCTCTGGGATATTCTTCCAGGGGAGTAAAGGGTTCCTGTTCTTTACTCCAAAGGCTCAAACCTGCGTGGGTGGTCCCTGTCAGGGTCCACACAAGTCAAAAGGTACACGGGATTTTCTACAGGACTAGAGGGAAGTGTACAGCATTCCAAAACTGCAATATTCCCAAGCTTCCTCTGCACTGGCCCATCAATAATCTAAGCTCAGGAAAGTAATTCCATTGGAACACAGGACACTGGAAGACAATAAGTTTTCTACATAAGATTGCAAGTGGGGACACTTCTCGTTTGTCTTTCCAAAAGAGATCTTGGCTTGTGGTGGAACAACGAGGACTTAAGAGCTCCCAGGCATGTTTTTATGCAAATCAGACTTCGTGCTTTATGTGAAGACACATTTTAGAATGTAATTTATTAGTGAATCATTTTTTCTCCTTAAAGTTGAGATTCAACTTCTCTGTGTATCACAACTTCCACTTACTGTTTTACCCACCTAATGTGAACAGAAGGAGATGAAGGCTCATTAACAAGCATAAAGAAATTACAAGAGACAATGCTCTCAGTTTTAAATTCGCCAACCATTCCACCTAACCTTTTCAATTATGGTAGCCTGCAAAGGACGCTTCAAAACCCAGGAGAAAACAGTTGCTATGCACTCACAGGTGCACAAAGGGAAAGAAATCCTTTAGCACTCTGCTTGTCCATGGCATCTCCATGGGCTTGCCAAAGGTGCTGAAGGACAAAGACTCAAGGGATCCTCTGAACCATGTGGAAAACAGGGTCTACATCTCAGCTGTGCTCCCTCCTGGAGACATCCTCGCAGGCCAGAGCACCAGAAATAAACTACAGGAATAATGAAAATAGGAGAGAAGTTGCTAAAAGCCCACAGAGCCGTAGCACTGGAGATAGGAGGAGTCATGGAATAGTTTGGGTTGGAAGTGGCTTTAAAGACCGTCTAGTTCCAACCCATGTCCCATTGCAGGGACACCTTCCACTATCCCAGGCTGTTCCAAGCCCCAGCCTGACTTTGAACACTTCCAGGGATGGGGCAGCCATGGCTTCTCTGGGTCACCTGTGCCAGAGCCTCACCACTCTCACAGGGAAGATGGATTCCCAACTAAGGGCACAGAAAAGCAGAAACAAAGAATAGAATTTCTCTCTGAAGTGAAGGTCATTGGCATCGAGGGAGACAGACAAAAGGTGGCTTTAATTTTCATAACATCTGGCCTGACCTTGTCAATATATCTGCACTGCAGCAACAATTAAAAACTCTGGTTTGGGATTAGGACTGGAGCAGGCTAAAAGTGCTGTACAAACAGCCATCCTAGGCAGATGATCCCCACAACAACCATTTCACAACCACAGCATAAGGTGAGGCACAGACAACAGATGGATATAACAAAAGGTTGAAAGCTGCACACCACAACAGCAAAATGATGATGATCACTGCCTCAGTCAGCATCTACAGCATGCAAATGCACATTTGTTATTCAGGATGCTGCAAATACCCCACCAGAGGCGAGTGAGAGGAAAAAACATGAGTGTGAATCTCTAATTGTGGCTGCAGGTCTACAGAGCAGGCAAGGTAAAAGCTGAGAATTGCTTTAAGAAAAACTGAGTAAGACTTAGGGGCAATGGTATTTAACTAAAGACATAGCAGGTGGCAAAAGGGAGACAATGACAGTGCAAGGGGAGTAAGACAACCCCTTGAAGATGAATAGTTGGTATTTCAGGACCCTATTTCCCTCTGCTGTCAATGTTTCTTCCAGGAACACCAGCCCCTGCTATCTGATGTTTTTTATCCAGGAGTTTTCAGTGGAAAATAACACCATTCTTTCAATGTTCAGGAGAAAGTTACCACTAATAACAGAAAAGAAAGCCTAACTTCTGTAGTATATTGGTTGTCATTCTTTGAGACTCACATAGCACCTGACCAAAAATCCATCTAAAAGCAGTATATTTTAGTCCAGAGGAGACTACAGTGTCATATAATCAGTGTAACCATGCTTAGAACTCAGTCTGTCAATATGGGCTTTCAGAAAAGTATTTCCAGGGGCTGCTTTCAGCCTGAAGGCTTTGGCACTTAAAGCACAGATGCTTTTCTGTAGATTTTTTTCCAATTGTAATTCCACAAAGCAGCCTTCAGATGTATAAAGCACACAATCATCCACGTGCATCTCTGGGGAGGTGATTCCAGGGACTGCAGTTATGATCTGGAGGGGGAAAAATCCATATTTTGCTGATGTTTAAATAAATGACATCATCTTTACCTATAATAGCTATTCTCTTATCCTGCACACATCAAAATGTCAGGGATACAGAAGAAAACAAAACCAACCATCAAGCAAATTGTTGATTCCCATCTCTGACATATCTCACCTTCAGGTATTTGTTTACAGGGAAATCTGTAACTTTTTGTTCAACCAACACCTACTGCCCTGCATGTTCCAAAACACCTTCTAATCAGCATTTATAGCAAATGGGATGGTATCAAATGTCTTCAAACACCAAGTTTTCTGCATATTTTGGAAAAGGAAGTATTCCTATAATGGTATTCCTGTAATGATATTCATGTAATTCATCACAAATCCTGGAAAAGAAATGTAGTTTGATGAGAAGCAGGAAAACCATACTCGCCTCCACAGGCATCCACAGCCTTCCCAGGAGCACAACATTAAAAATACAAGGCACATCCCAAAAGCAGAACTGCTTTGTTGATACTCAGGTGATGGCAGAGGAAATATTATTTCCTGTCTTAAAAATCCACCAGGCTTTTTGAGGCATGTACTGTATGATTAACTTTATCAAAACAGAAATCCACTGCTACAGAAATCACCTTCACTTGTATCTTCTATTCAGCTAATGAATTTTGCACGAGGGGGGAATTTCCTAATCAAGAGTGGCTCCAATTTCTTCATAACACATCCTACAAACAAAAACTTACAGTCAAGTGGCCATTTAAGACAAGAGCTGATGTCTGCTGAAAATTAGTGAGCATCCTTCCACTGGCTCTGGGCAAGGCAGGGGCTGGCAGGGAAGTGGCCACTTGCTGTAACAGGGGTGTCCAAGCCAGGCAAAGGGAACTCTGGCTTCATGTTGAAAATGCTTCTGCTCCCAGCAGCTGACAGGTCAGGACAGTCTCCTGTGGCCTCTCACTGGTGCAGAACTGTTCTGATTTCAATGGGCATGCATTGCCTCAGTCTGAAATGCTAAGGAGTAGTTTATTACTGACAAAGCAGCATTCACCTTTTGAAAACACAGACATAAATTAATGCACCTTTTCTATCTCTAAGGGTGTGAACACAAACGAGAGCTTCTCTGCCCATCTCTAACAGAGGAAAAGGAATCTCAATAATTCTGTCCTGTATTCAGTCACCACCTATCACCAGCTTGTGGGTGACCTTGTGGTTGTCCACAGCCAGTGTCCCATGCTCCCAAGTGTCCCCTAGCCCAGCACATAGGGGCAGGCAGTCCATGACACCTCCCTGCCACCAAGACTGCCCTTCTCCAGAGGATCCAACACCCTGTGTTCATGCCAGAGTCATTCCTTTGAACCTTTCTCTCAGCCAGAGCAGAGCCCTGAGAAGATGCACAGCCAGAGGTTAAAGCGCAGTGCTGGGAGTGGTCTGGAGACACTTTTATATAAAGACCTGCCTCGTGTCTTGGGCAGTATCATGAATTTGGCACCCCTGCAATGTGCTCCTGCAGAAACTGATAAAATGCCCTGTGTTCACTCCACGATAAGCTTGACTTCAGCACAAAGAGCACCGGGGTCCAGGTGAAGAGACCGTGAGTTATCATCTCAGCTCTCCCACTGACTGCCTGCGCTGTTTCTCTGCTCTTCCTAATTCTTAATAAGCAAGGTCCCTCGCCCCTGCCAGGGCCCAGATAACTGTAATTTACCAAATGTGCAGCTGCGGTGACGGAGGGGCTGGGCAGGTCACGGCAGGCAGACCTGGAGCACAGTCCTCACTGCTGCCAGGCAGACTCGCCTCTTATCCATTTGGTCTTTCAGGAGCTGACAGAAAATGATAAGATCACTGAAGGGCCATCGAGCTGGCTGGCAGGTCACCTCATCACCACCAAATGAGGGCATGGAAGGAGATTCATCAGTGCCTTTTTTTGCGCTGTACTTGACATCTGAGGTTTTAATACTCATTCACAAGTATTTATGCAATCTGGAACAACACAAACAATGTTTTCTTGCACTGGGCAAAAATCCCAGAGGGCAAAAGCAGGACTACAGTGAATGCTGTCTAATCACCCAATTAGTGAAATACTGTATTTAAGTGAATTTGATGAACCAGGTGAGATGTCAAAAGGAGCATAAGATGCAAAATGAGCAACAAGGAATTGAAACTGTAAGTGTATGGATCTTATCACAGCCGGAAGAACTTGTCCTGTGCCATGGATGATGAAATTGAGGAGGACAGCACAGGAGCTGTTTTTCTGTTTATAGTAACTCTAAGCCTGCTTAGGATGGCTTTAGACCAGTCACGATTCAACCTAAAAACTGCATCCCTACAATGAAGGTGCCTCTTTTTGGAACAGAGAGCAATAAAGGTGGGTAGAGAACTCGGGGTTCTCAGCAGTGTTTGCCTGTTTGAATGCAAAGGCTCGAGTCCAACCCAAGCAATTAGGCAGTAACAGGCACTGCCATCAAACAGATATTCAGGACTCCAAAAAATAAGTTATTTTTTAAAATTAACTTGCAAATACTTTCTCTTATTTGAAAAAAGTATTAATAGGTAATTCCTGAAGGTAAGTTTTGAGCAGAGACTACACTGCCACAGAAAGCATTAGCAAGATGCAGCATGAACCATTCCACATAACTTGGTTTGTGAAAGTACAGCCAAGTCCTGGTAGGATGATTAAGGAGGAGGAAATTAAAAAGAGCTTGGTCTGTTTAGCCTAGCAAAATGAGGTCTGAGAGGGGATGCAATTATTCTTTATAGGTACATTTGGAAGTACACAGCAGGGAGGGAGAAGAATTATTTAAGTTTGAAGGCTGATACTCATACAAGATCGAGGGGCTATAAATTGTTCATGAATAAATTTAGACTGGAATTTAAGAGATTTCTGACAATTTGCAGACTTTACAAAGAATGTGATATAGACAACCTGATTTGAAAGGAATCTTGATACATTTCTAGGAAAAAAAAAAGATGGAGTAGAGAGGATTTTGGAGGCAGAAATTAAAGTTTTCAGTAGAGGATTCAGGAGTTTGATTTGTTGGGATTGTTCAGATTTGTCTAAAACAGACTTGAAAGCCTTGTGTGACCCGCTACATGGAAGTCCCTGAGAGTGTGATTTCCTTGACCACACAAGACAGCTGCTGTGAGTATCAAATGCTCAAGATGAAGAAATAGTTTTCAAGGTGAAATGCTGTTTCTGGCATGAAAGTGGCAGGTTAGTTTTGGAAGTCATGTTTCCTGGGATTTAGTAAGCCAACCTTCTATCTTTGCAAAGATGCATTTCCCTCTACCGCGTAGGAATTTTTCCTGCTTTTAGTGATAAATAAAAGCAGACTGGAGAATTCTGCATTGACCATTTGTGGAACAAATATAGGTCTGGTTATCTTTATGGTTATATGCACATTTTTCACACACATTAATTAATAAATGGAGCTGAATAATAGCAGCCAATGCTACATTTGTCAACAACAAATTTTATGATCTAAGAGCTCATTTACTGTGATCCAGTGCTTTGTTCCTCTCTAATTTTTGGATACAAATTATATATGAAAACTAATTTTTCTTCTACAAAACTGTTTGCATGTAGGAGGTTTGCTCTAAGTACTTCTAAACAACTCTGTGTTTTAAATTTACTGACAAGCCCCTTAACCACCTCCTGTAAAGGCTTTTGTGTGCCAGACACGACTAAGGTTTTTCCAAAGGCTGTCCACAATACAGCACATTTTTTTTGTTACAAAATACAGAAACTGAATTAAGAAGAATGCATTTGGAAAGCTGTTTTTGTTTTTTTTTCTCGCAAGCTCAGTACAGGTTTTGATCTCATGATTTACACATTTGTTCAAACATATGTTTTTTCCTAATATTCCCTCATCCCTTCCAAACCCAGCATGTTTCACCACAGCATCTTTAAATATTCTTGCATACCCCTGCACTAAGCCTGTTTTCTCTTCCAGCGCGTTTCAGAACGCACCATTGCCACAGCAAGGATTTTAGCGCAATCCATCAATCTCACCACATTATCAACATCAGTAACAACAGAAAAACCTTCCTGGAATTTTTCTTGCTTATTAGGAGAGGGGAATTGATGAATACCATGATATGTTTGAGCACAGCATTCAGGAATTGATTCGGGCAGAAAGACAGAGGAGGCTGACTCAGGTACGCGATACCCCCCGCGCACCTCCGGAAGGGCTCAAGGACTCATCCTCAGCTGGGGGAAATTCTGGCACCTCAGCTGAAATTGATGGGCTACTCTAATTTATGTGGCATGAGATTCCTCTGTAATTAAACCTGAATGGAGAAAAAACGACAAAAAGAAGACATTTAGGAAGAGGGAGAGTGACATTGACTTTGTGTCGCTCTCTCCTCTGGCAGTAATGGGGGTCACATTGGGCTGAAGGAGCCTCCTACGTGAGTGTGTGCTGAGTGTAACACCCATCCGTCTTCCCAGGTCTGCACAGCCATCCTCTGGAAACCTTGTTCTTGCCTTTTTCTCCTCTTTCATTCCTCCAGCTTATTTAAGGAGCACAGAGGCACATAATGATGGAGATAACTCTCCCGAACCCAGTTGGGCAGACGTCAATGTCAGCCCCTGTGAGCTCAAGGACTGCGGCTCAGACCATGAAGAATGAGTCTCGTGGCAGGATCTAAATATAAAATTGTCCATCTACCTAAAAAGTGTTAGCACATCGATAGCAGAATGACTGTTGCACCTATTAATACATGGCAAGACTATAGTGAGTTTAAAATGTAGGCATGTCTGGCAAATACACAGACTTCTATTATTTTTTAGCACTGTAGCCGAGAAATTCAGAATAGAGTAGAAAGAGAAAAAAAAAATAGTTTTCATTTTAACTTTTGTTTCAAGTGAGGAATAAATGGATGTCAGTCTCATGTGGGACACAAAAGAAAATAAATCCAACATCATTTACTACTCCACTGCAGAAAGAGAAGCAAACTAAATGCAAAAGTAACAACATTAAAACTGCAACATTTTCCAAGACCTTATCGTTACAGAAAGCACATCCCTTTGAAGTATCAGCCCTCCAGCACTGCAGGTCCTTACATCACGTTATTATTACTAACCTCTGATCCTCCTGGATTCAGTAGCACGATAAAGAGAGCTAATTAAGTAACAACAGATCCATAGATTTTTTCCCTGCCATCATGTTAAGATGTGACATCATACCAACACTGTCTAAATATACACAGGGAAGAGCCTCATCTCCCAGATTCTGTGCACTTAGTAGAGACAGAGACCCCAAATTCCCTAGGAAGGAGGAAAATATGAGTGTTATTCTACCTGCCTGAATAGGAACAGACACACCAGGTTTTATTTTTTCACACAATTTTATTGCATCTTTTTTAGTTTCATTAATATTAAATGCCTAATAAGATGAAATGTAGTGGCTGAGACTCATTTACTTTAAAATAACCACTTAAATAGTTTTTTCTCGTTCTACATAATAATAAATTACTCTTACAGAGCTGTATTTGAAGCCTTTGTATGATTACTAAGCTTAAAGACAATCCTGTGCATAGAATGACAGAATCACAGAGAGGTGTGAGTTGGGAAGGACATTACAGATCTTGTTCCACCCCCCCTGCCATGCCCAAGGACACTTTCCATTAGACCAGGTGGTTCCAAAGCCCCATCCAGCCTGGCCTTGGACACTTCCAGGGATCCAAGGACAGCCACAGCTTCTCTGGGCAACTCTGTGCCAGGGCCTCACCACCCTCACAGGGAAGAATTTTTCCCACTATCTGATCTAAACCTAATGTCTGTCATTTTAAATCCATTCCCCCTTGTCCTCTCACTCCTTGACCTGGTCTAAAGTCCCTCTCCAGCTCTCCTGGAGCTCCTGGAGCCCCTTTAAGCACTGGAAGGGGCTCTGAGGTCTCTCTGGAGCCTTCTCTTCTCCAGGTGAGCACTCCCAGCTCTTCCAGCCTGGCCCCAGGGCAGAGGGGCTCAGCCCTTGCAGCATCCCATGGCCTCCTCTGGATTCCCTCCAGCAGCTCCACATCCTCATACTGACAGCCCCAGAGCTGGACACAGCCCTGCAGGTGGGGTCTCAGGAGAGCAGAACAGTTATCATCCAAACAGAAGTACTCAGCAGCAGGCAATCCATGCTCAGAATTCATATTTTCTCACTGGACACTAACTCTCAGGAGACAGTCTCCTGAAAAACTGCCAGTTATCCAAATCCCAGCAATCCATCATTTATTCCAATACTACAAACTGCCTTCCATCACTAAAATGTTGCTGTGACACACTAGTAGAAACTGCATGCATTTCAGTTGCCTATTAATATCATATCACAGACAAAAAAGCATTAATCTAGAAATAGTTTCAAATGGGTAGGACTATAGGATCTGAACTAATGATTCATAAAATCATTTGCAGCTATTAGTCTACAAGGATAAGTGCAGCTACTGCTTTTATTTCAGCGCTTGGTGTGGTACCATCAATTTAAAATCTATCTCATCTGCTGAGATGGATTTATGTATGCAGTGGAACCCAGAGCAGCCTTGTCAGGATTTTAAAGTCTAGATTGCTATATACAATTACAGGTGTCACAATACGAAATAACAATCAGAGGCACTGAGAGGAAAACTCCAAAAATTCCTGTGCATGCCACACGGGAAAGCAGTTGTTTTAAAATTCCTGTATCATACTATGATTATTTCACTTGATGGAAGTGATGTATTTTTACATAACTTGATCTAAGGTTATGTCTCTCATGAAAATGATTTGCAGTCTTGAAATCCCCAGGGATAAGGAAAAGTAAGAGGGATATTTTTAATGGGCAGATGTCATTTCTGTGAGCATTTCGCCAGCTGTCAATACAAAATGTGTCAGCTGGACTCTACCTCGGAAAAACAGTTGAAAAGACCTTAGCTGGCAGATATTTTCATGCTTAACCTTTTTCTTGAGTAGCAGAAAGGCAGAAATATGCAGTGCTAGGCGTAAGTGGCAGCCACTGCATTATGGAGGTGAAAACAGTCACCGAGCAGCTTTAGGGACAAAGCTCTCGGAGGACACTGTGGTCCCTCGGGGTGGAGACCGGGTCTCTGAGCCCTCACAGCACTTCATTTCTATCTGCATAATAAATCAGATTAAATGGCTGGGGTGTTGGGACACCTGTGAGCCCAAGGGATTGCCAACTTGATGAAGACTTTATTTTTAAGTCACTAATATATAATCATGGGAAGAGTAATGAAGAAATCATAATTGTCTGGGGAGCACATGGAGCTGACAGTTCAGTCCATTTTCTGTAGGACAGACGTGTCAAACACAACACAACAATACGATCTACAGTTATTTGGTGCAAGGACAACCTGTCCAGGAGAGCATTAAAGGGGCAAAGAGTGACACAAATCATTTCAGCCTTTTCAAATGTCCATCCAACACTGCAGGGGATCATTTGTCTTATAGGAAGAGCACTTGGTCCCCTTACACACACAAGGGGCCCTCACCAGGGTTTGGGTTTTTGGGAGCTGTTCATATTCTCTGCTCATACTGTTCCTTGAACTGAATCCACTGAAAGAATAATCTCCAGTGAAGACAGAGAGAGTATGTCTGGCATTATGAAGACAGCAAATGTGCTTTCTGAGGACTTTAATTCAGCAATGTTTAAACTTAATTAAATTATTTGTATTGCTCAATTAATTATGCTAAACTGCCTAAGCCTTGAATGAATGTACTTTGCCTTTTAATCTAAATAAAACACATGCATAGAAAACCAGAAGCAGCAGAGAAGTCCACAGCTGCTGCCAAGACCTGCAGAATTTGAGACTCACGTGACCTTTCAGGAGTACTGCTGAAAAAACAAACCAACCAGGGGAAAAAACTCCAACTGCTAAGAAAGGAGAAAGTGAATATGACATTTTGTCAGGATATAAAACACCTTGTTATGCAGTCACCCGGAGAAGTTAAATGGGCTTTACCAAATCCTTCAAGCTGTCCAGAAAGTTCTTTCCAGTGTCAGTTAAAGACATGGTAAGGAAACAAAAGCTCATTTTGAGGTTCATCATCTTTGTCCCTTACAATTTGCCCAGTGAAGGAAACCCAGAGGGCCAGAGCCACTGAGCTGCCTGCTTTAACCGGCTGGTTTGCTGGGAAGGAGCCACCAGGGAATCAGAGTTCATCTGATTACAACAAAGGACTCAGTGCTTACTTTGGGGAAAAGGAAAGATTTGGGAAGTCTCCTCTTTTCTGAGTAGGTGGAATGAATCAGTCTGTGCAAGTCTGTATCCAGTCTGAAATTACAGAAGAGCTTTATACACACGCAACCTCATTAGCCTTTTACAAGAGTAACTGTCATTTTTACTCTAATATTATGACTGTAACGCCGAGGCTGATTAATGCTTCTGATATTTAATCACAGAGCACAAACCACAATTGTTCTATTTCTAATACGTCTCTGACCTCTGGCCTCCAGTGATAAACTATGTGATTGGCTTTCAAAATACATAACTGTGCATAGATTTTAATAGTCATTTACTTAAAAATAGATATTTGAAACTATTAGGAACTTAAATTAAGCATTTTTGTCGAGACAAAAATATTCCAAGGTTTTGAGCTATGTAGGAGGACATTCTTTCACTATTTTTAAGAATAGTGGCAAAGAAATAGAATTACCATTTGCATATTGAACTGGCCATTTCTGTACAGGCAATTAGGGGATGATATTAAAATGCCCTCTGGTAGCTCTAAAAGAGACACCAATGTTAAGATCCAGTAAAGTCTTTCATTTTCTTGGGCACATTTGGATCTTGCAATCAGTACTGAATCAATGTTTGTGTAAAAAGCCTCTCAACATCTCATTCACTTGATAGGTCCTCTGGGGCATAATATTGTTCCTTCTTCTATAATGGACCATTGCCTTCAAATACTGTAACATCTGTGGTACATGATTACCAACTTCCTGGGCCAAATTAATCCCTGGTGCAAATTCCTCAAACCTGATCAAATCATGCCAGGGTGAGTCTGACTCTGCCTCTCCACATATCCCCTCAAAACTTGAGACTGTAAAAGGTGCAATCCTTCACCCACTTTTTAATTTTTCTAAATAAATAGGTCAATAAAGTTTTAGAGGCTTGGAAAGGATCATTCAAATAAAATCCAATTTTTTATTATTATTATTATTATATTAATATTTTGTATTTAATTCCCCTTTTTCTACATGGGAGCAGTCGTTATTAATTTTCTCTATCTCACAACCCAAAGCAGGAAAAAAATCAAGAAGTTTCAGACTAATTGGAGCTTGATAGTTCTTTAACTCTTTTGGAAAGAAGCTTGATACACCGACTGTGCTTTTAACTGTGGATTCTTTGGGAGGCAAAATGAAACGCAGAAATCCAGATGGGAAAGAAGAGGAGATGTTTCGTGCATCCTCAGGGAGTCTTGCACATCTCTTTAAAGGATACCTTGGAAGAAGGCTATATTTGGAACCAGACAATAATTTAAGGTTGTAAGGACCTCAGGAGGTCCAGCCCCCTGCCCCTCCCAGGGCTCACTTCCCCTTAGATCAGATTTTAGAGCTTTGGCCCCGTGTTCAATCCCACTCTGCGGCTAGACAGTGCAAACCTGCAGGGGGAATCCTAAACAGGGCTGTAATTGGCATTAATTGCAATGGCTGGCTCATCAAGAGGAGTATTTTCCACAGCTGGAAAAGCAGCAGAAGATGGGATTTATCACCAAGCTCTGCTATGGCTGCAATGGGAACAGACCACAGTGAAGGGCAGGATAAAAGAAATACTGTCCAGGGCTGAGCAGAGCCTTGAGCAGCTCACAACTGGAGAAAATACGAGAGGCTGAGGAAGGCAGCATCCATCCAGAGGAGGAAGGAAAAATGAGAGAAATAAAGCACAGCAGAGTGGAGAAATTTGTCAGAAATGGCAAAGAAGGATCACAGAGGAAGAAGAAAAACCTGGATGTAAATGGTGGAAAACAGATTCTCTGCCACACAGCATCTGCTGACTGCAAGTGTCTCATCAGTCCTGATCTCTACTGATTTACAGCATCAAAGAAGAAAAGAGAAAGGGGAAAACCCAGAACATAATTCATATGATTAATCCAAATATATGTATGTGTAGAGCAGAATATGCCAGTGATAGCACAGGCAATCACAAACCTACCCTGGTCAAAGAGATCCAACGGGTCCTTTTGAAGACCTCACTTGTATAACTCAGCAGATACTAGAAGGAGAATCAAAACCTTTGGATGTGAAGAGGGTGAAGGTGAGTAAAGAGCAGGGAGGGAGCTGGACAGAGACGAGCCAGGACTTTGCAGAGCAGGTATCGAGCTGCTGCCACTGGAGCACTGCGACTCTGAGAGGAGATTTCTGTCTGGAGATAAACTGTCAGGATTGCCACAGGCACTGAGAAACTGTCCCTTCTCCTGCTACCAAATGAATATGAATGGAGTTACAAATGAGCAGCACTGATGAAAAAAATCAGACTGATAATCGATAAGACTCTTCTGTAGCGGGCACACAAGGAAGGTTTATAAAATTCACCCATACTGCAGTTTATCGCTCCATAAATTGCCATAACGATTTTTTTTTTTCCAAATAAATACATACTAAACATTGTAAATGGTGCAATATTTGAGAAATACATTTTTCCAGCAAGTATCTCCCACCTTATTTCCAGCAGATATAGTCTGTAGTCCTCATTACTGATATAAGATGCAGGGGTCTTTTCAGGCTACTGCAATATTTTAAGTTATTAACATAAATTATGGTTTCCCACCATCACTGACAAGACACCAGCTCCTTGTTGTTTCATAAGAGTGCCCATATTATTCTATAAATTATTTAATGCTGTCAGATACTCTCATAGAGGACTAACAATTATTGCACTCTTGTAATGATGGATAAAAGTAAGCTATGATTGATTAGGAATTACAGACTTATCGATTAAATCAGGCTACTGAAATCCCATGACTCATTTTCTTTTCATGGTATGCAGAAAATAATTTATCAGTCGCCCAATCTTGTCTTTTTAATACCTGTAGCGTAATTTAACTTTCATTGTTAGCAGGAATCTTCAAGAACAGTTTATGACCTTGGCTAGCTATAGCTAGAAATAAAACCACTTAATAAATTCTTAGAATTTACATATTTTTTTCTAAGAATAGGCTATATGCTATATAATATGCAGATAATATATGCTGAAAAAGATTAACTAACTTAGGGAGAAGAAAAAGGGGAAAATGAGAAGAGACTTTCTTTAAAAAAAAAATAAAATGGGAAAAATTAGCTTCTTAAAGATATGGGACATAGAGCAGAGGTTCATAACTTCCTCATGACTTTTTTAAACTGATGCTTCCATTAATAACTCAGGGAAAGGCACAAGGACACAGAGCAAATGAGACAGAACGACTGTGCTGAAAATTCAAAACTCTTCCAAACAGCAACAACACTTCTACTTCCATCAGTGGATGATGCTGATTTTTCATTAGTACTCTGAAATGTTCATATGCCTTTCAAAAACATCTTTTAAACATTATTTCGCTGGAAGCAAGTAAGAGTTAACGAAGTAATTTTAATAAAAATATCATGCATTTGCTTAAAATACAAAACTTCTTCACGACAGGCAGTCCGTCATACTTTTGGCAAGGTTATCCATGATTGCCTTTTTATTTTTTGGCTATTACAGAAGCTAATGGCATACTAAAAATCTCCTTTCATGTACAAATTAATTGTGTCCTTTTGCAATTCATATCAGCCTGCCTTACTTTCCGTTCCGAGGCTTTTAAAAGGTTTATACGGAACCAATGGATGTTCTCCTTTGTTGTGCACACTACTTCAATTATCCACTTTCCACGAGTTGAAAGCAAAAAGACTGTAAATGCTGGATACAGACCATTGTCAACATGTGGTAATTTGGCAGAAAAAATGTAAAAAAAAAAAAAAATTCTCTTCAAAAATAATAATAATAAAAAAAAAGTATATTTAAACTCACAGCTTTGGAGATTGCCGGCAAATTATTTTTATATTTAGCAACTACAAAGAAGCGTGTGCTCCTTAATGATGGAACAGGGTGTTAGCAATTTGCAAAGGTCTGCGTTTCACTCCTCCTGTTCCTGAGAAAAATATATTATCCACTCTTCCCTCGCCATTAAATGAAGTTCAGCTTTCTCCTTTCTGCCAGTTCTTTGCACAAGTGAAAAGTTGTGGTTTTTTTTTCCTTTCTTTTCTTCTTGAAAACACCGTTTCACACAGAACCAAGCGTGACTGCTCCCCACCCAGAGCCAGGGATCTGAGGGACACCCTAAGCCCCCAGCACCCCATTTGGGCTTGGGAAACAGAGACTTTTGGTATGAACTTACAATTTCTGCAAGAGGTAACAGAGAGGGTGTGGGAAACAGGACAAGGAACAACTTGGCCACCACTAACAACTCTGAAATCTGAAATTTAAATGATGCACTTTAAGTTGCCCTGTCTAAAATACCTGCAGGAAGACAGACTCGGTGTCTTGGCAGGTTCACCTCCAGCACTGCAGTCAGAGTGAAATCACTCTTTATTTTATTCTGGTCATTGAGAATAATGCATACTGCATCTTGCAAACACTGCTAGAAATGCTAACAAGAAAAAAGTTTATGCTTAAAATGTATTTCTTCTCCTTGGATTTAAACCACAAATTCCTCAGGCATATACTGACTATACTGCAATCAGTAAAAAGAAAATGGAAGAAAATGGAAGAAAACAGAGTAAAAAGAAAATGCAAGGTTTTGTTTGTTGTTGTTTTCATTTCCTTTATTTCTAAACACCACCTCTTAGTTCTATAGGACATTACTAATTTCTCAGCAATTGGCTAAGTTTTTTTTCCTATGTTTCATGTCACTATTACCAAGCAGACAGTTGCAGGCAGAGATGGAGAAAGTTTCCTTCCACGCAGCCACTACAGCTGCAAATGTATCAACAGGAGATTTGGTGAACCCAATTCATCTGGGTAGAAGGAGGCATTGCATACCAACCCTGGCAATTACGTGCCAGGCTATGAGATCCTGAGTAATGGATATGTGTGATCCAAGGATGCTGTATTAATATCAGCCAGCACTGGCTTGTCTCATTTCCTATGCTCTGGAAAATAAAAACTTTCTTTTTAAAGTAATCAAAATGTGTACATATATACATATTACTGCAGCTTCTTGTTTTTATCTCCACCAAAAAAATGTATTTTTCTGTACAAGAATGCTGACATTTTTAAGGAAAGAAAAAATAATTTTCTGTTTCCTTCCCTCTTAGCATTTCATGCTTTGTGTCGTTTGATAATATACATGACTAGGTTTAATACTCAATCGCTTCCCAAATCCAATTTGACTACCTAACAGGGTTTAATTTACATGATGATACAATTTCTCACACCAGAAAGCATAGTAACCCTTCTTCTTTGGAGGTTAATGGTGATCTAGCTTAAAGCCCAAAAGATAATTACAAGGAATGTGCTTCAGGTGACAAAGTATTTTTGACAACCCCAGACTGTTGATAGCTTTTTAATTATACTTCTTCCCACCATAGGAAACAGTATGCTTTTTCCTAAATAGTTTGCAGGCATTTGGAGTTTATTTATTTATTTCTCAGCAAATTGCTATGCACTGTAATCAATATTTTAACTGACTGCTACCCTAGGCTCTGCTCTCTTGCTTTCTTCTATTTGGAGCAGAAATTAAACTTGGGGTTATTTTTTTTTTTTCCAAAGAAAATGAAATATAAAGAGCATCAAAAGAAGAATACAAACATTTATTGACTTGCTTCTTATCTTCTGCACCCATTTGATATTTTGTGACATTTAGAAATTGAAACTTTGCAGGATTTTTAGGTGCGAGCTTTGCTAACAGAGAAGGTCAGGCTCTTAAGCAACAAGGAAGTTTATGATTATTAAATATGACCAACTAAAAATGAAAAAAAAAAGGAAAATCTTGTGTCTGTTTTTACATTTTCTGAATGTTTTCTGCCCCTGCGTTACTCTGTGGGTAATAAAAAGGGCTGGTTTGGTGAAGAGCAGAAAGTAATTGTGGTAAATAACTGTGATACACAGCAGGAGCAATAATGTGCAGGGGCACTTGTTTTCCATTTACTTTATATGCAAGTGTTGATTGTTTTTTATGCCACTGAAATTAGTTTCCCACTAGTATTTATGTGTCTTACAACAAATTGTTTGTCACTTTCTCTGATTAAATGTGCTCTTAATAACACACAACTTTAAAAGTCTTTTCAGTTTGGAGCCCACAGTTCAATCAGGATGCCTGCCTCTCCCAGCACCTCTCACTTGTCCGTAAATAAACACCTCAATAACTTAAAGGGAATGGCAGGAAAGTAAAAAATGAGGCCTGGGTGTAAGTGCTCCAAAAAAACCAACAAAAAAACCTAGGTCTTGGAATAGAACCAAAAAAGCAGAAAAACAGTAATTGCTGTAAAAATTAATTAAAAGTGTTACAGTACCTGTGCCCCCAAACATTCCCTGAACCTTATTAGTCCCCCTGCAGGTTCTCATTAACACGCACAGAGAAAACAAAGTTCTCTGTTGGGGCAGATAGGAAACGACAGAAATCCAGCACAAAGTAAATCCTTGGACAGCCAAAGATTTTCTCACTTTTGATTTATGCTTTTATTAGTTCCACCTCTTGTTCAGCTCAGAGTCAGACCTTTGTCCAAGCCTTTGAGGAGCCTCAGTTGGATGGAGCTCCGAGCAATCAGGTCTAGGGGAAGGTGTCCCTGCCCATGGCAGATGAGCTTTAAGAGCCCTTCCAACCCAAACCATTCCAGGATTGCACAATTCTAAGAAATACAGAATTCTAAGGTAATGTCAGAAATCCTGGAAGCTGAAATAGCACAGCTCAATCTATTTTTGTCCTATTAATTGTCAGTCCATGTAATTAATCCCTGGGGTACCTGGGACCAGCAGGGAGGCTCTTTAGGCTGGGATTTGGGGCTTTCCAGGGCAGCTGTGCAAAATCCTGTGCCCTCATTCCCGTGCTGGAGCAGCTTTACAGTGCCCAGTCTTGTCAGCAGCAATTACAGTGGGGCAGCCCTGCTGGCAAAGCCTCTAAACATCACTTTAACTTATCCCAGTTCTTCTGTTCTACTTTTCTTTCCCCCCCAAAATGTAGCTCATTTTGCCTCATTAAGAAAAATAAGTGCTCCTGGGAAAAAAAAAAAAAAAAGTTTAAATATTTAAAAAGCTCTCCCTCTCCCAAAAAAAGCCAATATCCCATCTAGGCCAGTTCTCCCTATGCTGAGATTGGGGATTGCACAGGATCAGCTTAAAGAAACCACAGACAATGTCTGCTTCTGCAGACAAAAAAAAAAAAATTAAAAAATAGCAGGGGAGGAAAACTTCAGCATAGTACAAAATTTATGGAGAATAATCTTTGTGGATAAACAAATCTTTTAAGCTACTCTACCCTTACAAAAGCTGGACTGGAATGAACTCCTCTAACTAACTCCAAGGCGTATTTTTGCTATGGATTTACCATATATTTACATTCTTGTCATAAATGACCTTTTTGCTTTTTGTTGTGTGATGTTTGCTCTTATTAAAGCCTAGTAACAGTGGAGGGCAGATTTTAAAAGCATGCCATAGAGAATATTCAGCATTTCTATTTCTTAAAAAAAGAAGCTTTGCATACAGCATTGATCACACTTCAAAAGATGTGTTATAGCCTGGAGTGTGGTTACAAGGGAGTGCATTATCACTGATGCTACATTTTAATCTGAAAATCATAAAAAAACCCTTTTGTAAACACATTGCAGCTACATTGAGAGCCCCACTACTTTCTGCCTGTGAAACCCAGCTCTGTGTGGTGCTAGTGGAAACCAGAGTGGTCTTATTCTGTCGGATTTATCTGAAGTTTCAAGGGCACACAGAAATAGCAAGTGGCAGATCTGCACTCTTTTCCCCAGGATGGACATATGTAGGTTAATAGATAGATAGAGCAATTGGGACTGAGATACATTATGTAAGTTAAAAAAGTACTGAGTGTGGGTTTTTTTCAGGGGCACAATAAAAATTCTGTAGAGAGAGCTGATACTGGAGTTCACATTTCCCTCCTGACTGTAGATCAGAGCAGCACCTCTGAAGTAAGTAACACGTAAATTAGTCTCCACTAAATTGCAGTAAGTAGAGCAAATGAGATCCAGTTTAGGCCAGGCCACTGAATCATTCTTTTTTTTTTTTTTTAAATTCTCATATAGTCCTTGGCCTCCCCAGCAAGCTTTTTATCACTGCTGAATCTTAAACAGACTAAATGTAATATGAGAATTGCAGGAATTAGAAGTTTGGGTTTGGTTTTGTTTCTCCCTGATCAGTCTAATCTAAACCAGAAAGTCAGAATTGTAAGTATTTTCTAATATTATTCCTTTCCTCTCCCCCTCCTCTAGATATCATTTTCTCTTTATATATTGCATTGTCAAACACTTTCTTGTGGTCATCACAAGAAAACCGCTTGATTTACTTCCCCTTCAAGAGTTGATTTTCTACACAAGTCAATATTTTCACATTTATTTTTTCTGTCACATTATCATCATGTTTTCAAATAACCTAATGACAGTATACTCAATGTATCATCTTGCAGCAACAAAACTCCCTTCTAAACCAGACTTCAAATGATGGCTTTCAATGTCACTTCTCCCGACACCAGGCAGCTGTGAAATCTGCACGGGATGTTTCTGCTCTCTGCAGACAGCTGTACATTACAGAGCTCCATAAATCAAAGCACTACACAGTGAATTGTAAGACTAATACAGATTTCTAAGCACTACAGGGATTTTAATATCAGGTATTTGTGTAGCTGCTTTGTCTTATTTACACGGAAAATAAAATTTGCATTATCTGAGCTGTGAGTTATATAACAGATTCTTACAATTCATCCATTTACTCAAGGTTCTGCTGCAAGCCCTACACTCAGCTGCAGCACAGCCTTCTCCTCTGAGACCAACTCTTCTCTTCCTCTGATCCTTACTGACTCACAGCTTTGCTTTCCAAAGGTGCAGACAGGCAACAAGCTACTGAAAAAAGTCCTTCTAGATACTCCTCCTTTAATTTGTGCAGGTTAGGCACAGGAGCTGTACCTGATAACATTAACATTGCAAGACTGAGCTGCAGTCTTACTAAAATTGTTTTATCTTTAAATCATGAATGGCACCAGCAGCACACGTTCCATGAAGGAAAGCTGCAGGAACAGAACCCCTCGCACGCACCACGACACATACAAGGCAGCTGGGCAAACTCCAGTCATGTCTGATTCCTATTTTCATCCCTACTTCAGAGGGCTCACACCTGTTGAGCCACGATCCTTATGCCTGCACAAATCCATGTTTCAATCAAACGGCGTATTTTCTGTTTCTTTCTTTTTTTTCTTCTCTCTGCCATATGCATAATGATGGGGTGACAGCTGAGAAGAGAATAGGCTGACATGTTCATCACTGTGAAGGATGGCCTCCTGTCACCTCAGCTGTGACAGAACAGTCACAGCCTGAAAGGGTCTAATGAATAAGGAAGGCTGGATTTTGTCCTTCCTCCATGAAAAGTTGCAATAGTGCCTTTTTCCCCCTTCATGCAGCAACAATGTCACAATGAGCAATCCTGCTTGGATCTGCTTCAGCAAGACACTCAGTGTCTATTTTTACAAAACTGAAGAGTTTAGTAAAACAAAAGCAGCACATTTCAGCAGAAGAGAAACTTACAGGATGGGAATGTCAAAAGGTAGTTTTAACCCACAGCACCCAAAGAGGCCAAGAGAAAGGTGCAGTGCTTCCCCATTCAACTGTAAACACCCACTTCCTTTCAAGGATACCCTTCCTGGAGCTGTCACAGCCTGGGAAAGGTCATTTGTCAGGACACAATCCAGCAGTACATCTTGTCCTTCTAACAAGAACCATTTCTTTCCCCTCATAGCAGCGAGGGAGAAACGAGTACTGAGCTAAATTCCTCAAATTGGCAGTAACTAGGATGTTTATGGGTGTGCTAAGAATACGATCTGCACTCTGGTAGCAGCTAGAAAAGATTTTGCAATTCATTTGGTAGTGCAGAAGGTCATCCCTTTGCAGATGGAGAGCATTTGGTGTGTCCTTATGCACACAGGACTGTAGCTGTGCATTTGCTTGCCTGTGAATGCATTCTGATTTATGTGGTTTTCATGTTTTGTGTGTGCATGTTCTCCAGGACTGGGTGCATTGCCACTGTTAATGACTCATCGTGTGTAGTTCCACGTATAAATCATGATTAATTTGTGACAGAGGAATGGTAGGAAAGAAAAGCCTATATTGCCTGATAAAGCAATGATTCTCCATACAAACACAGGAAGGTTCTGAAATGTTTTCATATGTTCACTTCTGCTTTTTCAATTAAGTAGTAATTTGGTCTCAAGGCTACGAGTCTAGATGCAAGTCCAACATGACCAATGAGTTTTCCTCTTCTTGATTAAAAAAATACAATTTACATATATAGCATATTCAGTAAAATGTTACAAATGTATAAGGCTCAGACTTGCATGGTTGGGGGGGCACAGAATACTCTGGACTCAGCATGATATAATTTATTCAATTCAGACATGAAGCACAGAACTAATACCCTATATAAAATAGGCACTTGAGCTCTTTCCTTTTCCCAATTATGAACAAGTCCTAAATCGGCAACATGTGCACACACAAACATTCTAAAAAAATTAAGTGGTTCCAAATAATTTATTTTTAATCAAGCTTGTCCTTGTTGTGTTATATCATCTTGTAAATATAAAATAAACCACTTAGCAAGTATAATTTCCAATTAAGAACCAATATCAGTTCTCAAAAAATTATCAATTGGGATGTCTCAGCATTGCCTTATAGGAGAAATTTTCCAGACTTTCCCTCTGAAAGAGTGTCCCAATTTGGGATAAATACACAGCTCAACTGAGCAAGTATTCATATTCTTTTGGATTAGCTTTCAGCAGTAGCTTGAAATGAAACAGAATTAATAAAGCAGCTTTTTGGAGTTCTTAGCTTTACCAGTTTTTAAAGTAGTCCAGGGTATTCAGCATGGAGGGTAAGTTCTTCACCATGCAAAATGTACTAAAAATGCACATTGTGCTCTAAACCACAAACCTTCACCTGATAGTGTAAAGATCTGAAAATTCAGCCCCTCTCTCTTGCAGAAATTTGCACCAAATGCAAGGAATTTCAGAAGGTACATGGGTAGGGTGGATCACTATGAAACACTGCTTTAAGAGTGTGAAAAGATGGCAACCAACTAAAAGGATAAAATGAAAGAGTCAAATTTTACTTTGCAACAAATCATGGAAAATATGCCTATAAAGAAATTACTTGCAGATGTTGGTTTTAGGATGGGAATTAAAAAGCAGAGGGCATGAGGGCAATATACTGTTCAATGTGTGAATTATATACATGTAATTTAGTAACTTGCTACTATATAAAATGTGTAATTAAAGAGTTAAATTGCTTCCAAACTTATACAATGTAGTCTAAGTAGCCCATGTATCTACTGTGCTGAAAATGCCAGGGATTACACAATATAGAAAGGTGTTAATGTTGATTCATATGTGCATACCAATTCTATGCACAAGTGCTGTGCAGAGGGGGATGGGTGCTGCTACAGCTTTTGGTTCTTAAACTGAGAAAGGGCTGTTTTGCAAACCTTTAGTGTGGCAATTACACAGGAGTTCTAGAAAAACTCCCACACCGATCAGCAAGCTGGTAATTTATGCTGGAAGACAAAACTATGATATTTAATCTCTGTCTTGGTTTCAATGCCAGGTGTCTGCTGAGGAAGGCAGGAACCTCCCTTGGAATGGGGAATGTAAACCCATTCCCTCTGAATTATAATTCTGAAATTAAGGGGCTCTCAGGCAAAGATATGGGAACAGGAAGAACAGTATTAGGAGAATTAAAATAAAAATGTGATAACACAAAAAAAGCAAACCCACTGATAGGGTCAGAATCCAACCTGAACCCCTGTGGGTCAGGGTGTTGGTGGCAGTGCCATTCCATGGTGGCTGCAGCCCTCCTGCAGTGGCAGATGTGGCTCTGGTGGAGCAGTGATCCTGGAGAAGGGTGGAGTTTTCCTCTGAAGGTCCAGTGATGATAGATGGGCCTGGTCTTCCTCTGAGAATCCAGCAGAGAAAAGCTGCCTTGGTGTCCCAAATCTCAGATTTTTATCCAGGTAGGAATGCTTGGCTCCTCCCCCTGGGCAGAGCATCTCCCAGTGGGATGCTGGAATTTTTATCAGCCATGCAGTGAGACCCAATGGCCCATTAGCAGATCTCTCCCTGGACAGAGGATGGGCTCTGGAAGAGATAAAGGAACTGCCCTAGCTGTTCTTTTCACAGCTGGCCCATTAACAGAGGGTGTCAATGAGGGTTACCCCACCCCAGTTCCAGCAGAGGTGATGGAACACCCACTGCTGGATCCATCTTGCACTGCAGCTCCAGACAATCGCTCTGCTGTCTGAATGTGCAGAACTGTTCCCTCCCCTGAGCAGCTGCTGGCACTGACAGGATGGGTGATGCTGAGGGATTCCCAAGCTCCCAGTAGCAGCAGCTCTTCTGCTGGTCCGCAAGGAAATCTGGGATACACTGTCACAAAGCAATTGCTTCTGTCTCAATTCTATCTCCATTTCCTTGCAATCAAATTATTACTGTTAAATGTTTTCATTCTGACAGTTCAGTCACCTTCTGCTATGCACACAAAGTGAGTAAATTCCCAGCTGCATTTTGTCAGGACTTGGAAATCTGGATGATTTGGAAGTTACCCTTTGGGATTACACTGCTGTTAGTTTAGTAGGATGATTAAAGTAAGGAATGTGTTTGGAAATGAGTGTTTGGCATTAGGAATAACCACTGCTGGACACTGGGCCTGGGAGAGCGGAGATTTTTGTTTTCTTTATGAGTTAATCCTTCAGTAGGGGGAATATTTTGAATTACATGGGACAGGTTTCTGAGGCTGAAACACTAGATTTACTGAAACATGGAATTTGCCCATGGATATTCACATACTGATACATCAGTCAATAATTTTGGGATTCTTGGGGTTAACAAGCTGACTGGAGTCCAGGACCCAGTTTAGATTCTAAGATCTTTTCTATAAAGGAGAACACAACCTTTTTTTTCTGTCATTGTTATTCTTTACCTTCCCTAATCCTTCTTGATGGACGGAATTATTTTCCTCCCAACTCCATTGTTTGCAAAATACTGGTAAACAACCTATCTATATAAAAAAAGAGGGGAAGAACCTTTTAATGGATATGTGGACTGTCAAAAGTTAATTTGAATGAAAAAGCACGCTGCAAATATGCTAAGATTTAGTACAGAAAGTTCATACACAAAGGGAAGTCTGTAAATTAACTGCAAATTAGAATATTTCTATTATATTTGTGTACAACAGAAATTAATGCTATGACATTTCACCCTTATTTTAAACATGGTTCCAAAAATTAATGAATCCAATAGATGACCATAATCTTCAGAGTACTTAAAATTTTAGAAAATATTGACAACATTGGTTTTCATAAGATTATACTCCAAATTTTGATAATATTAAATTGTGTAAGATTTGAAAGTCCCATGTTTAGCAACACCTGACAGTGGTGTTGTTCCCCTCACCCTGGTGGTGTGTGAGGTGGCAAGGCAGGTGAGACTGGGGCTTTTTGAACCCTTGATTAAGAGCAAAAACTGTTGAATCCAACAGCAGCTGTACTGGAAACGGTGGCATGAGAGCAGCAACTGGGCATGGTAGGAACAACATGAGAGTGTTGTCCTGATTTAGGGCAAATTTGGGAGAGAAAAAAAACAAACTTCTGGATGGAGTCCCTCTAGAAAAATGAATCCGAACCACCCCTCCCCTTAGCTGAATCGAGACATAAAAAATTTCCTTGGAGGAAAGTGGAAAAAAGTTGTTTATTCAACAGGCAAAGCACTCTCCAGCACAAGAAATGAACAACAC
>VZTB01001919.1:99382-137205 GCA_013397245.1 Thryothorus ludovicianus
CCCTTGTGCTGTCCATGCCATTTGTTTGTAATTTGGGATTTGGTAGCTACAAGCACACGTTTGCTGCCAACAGCCTCAACTCCAAAGGGATTTTGATACCTGCTGGTGCCCATTCTGTATCTGACTGCCAGGAGAAAGGTGTGGGGCTCCCTGGCCACCAACAGCTTTTGGCTTTGTGCTTTCTTGAACTAGAAGACGTCCTGTTAATAAGCATCTGCAGGCAGATAAATGGGACTATAACTGACTTTCCATGGAAAAATTGATTTATCTCAGTGTGGTAAGCATATACAGGCCACTTTGTGAACCTGAGCCAATCCAGGCAAAAAAATGCTGGAGGCTTCAAGAGAGACTCCCGAGAGGATGTAGAGCTGCTTCAAAGCAGGGACAGAAAGGCCCAGCACACAGCTTGGAGGCAGTGGGCTCCCCTGCTCTGAGACCAGACCTGGGGCTGCCAGGGCCCAGAACCAGCTGAACTGGCAGCAAATGACAGAGAGGAGCCCAGCACCTCTCCCTCCACCCCCATGTACACAGAGCAGTCCCAGAACACTCCTCCCCAGCACATGCACATGTCCTAGAGAACATCCACCTCTTAACAAAAGGAGGGAAAAATAGAAAAAAAAGAACTTGCAAGTGCTCATAACAGCAGCACAGGCTATAACTAAGCCTTTTGGAGCCACTAATTATTCAAACAAAGCCATGATGCTTTCTTTTCCATTAACATTATCTTCCCCATCAATACCCAAGGCTGGCAGTTCTTAATGCTGGCTGTAAGAGCAAGTTTAAAGGCTCCAAAATCTCAGTCCCCAGCTCCTGCCCTGCTCTGGTGCACAGACTTGGCAGGTTCCTCCACCTCAGGGATCCCCTGGGAACTGAGGCACCTCGTGGATGCCAAAAGCTCAGTGTGCCAGTACTGCTCCTGGGGAGAATCCTTCAAGAGAAAAGGTAAGGAAACCCCAGGAGCTGTGCTAATTGATTTTCCATATAAACAAATAAGTCATTAAATAAGAAACTCAGTGGCTTTACTCACATGAAATTAATAGCTAAATGCTCAAAAGGACTTACACTTAAGTCCTGGTTAACTCTTAAATCTATATATGCTGCTTATACTGAAAACTTTAACATATGCTAGCAAGGAATAACCACAGCAAATGAAAATATCTGTTTCGTTATTCATGTGAAGCAAAAGCAAATGGAGCTATTTGTCCTAACAAAGCTACATGTTTCAGAATAAACAAAGACAACTGTTTATCTTCTAGGTTTGTTAAGGGAGGTATTTCAATTAGACACTTTGCTTTGAAGAACATTACACTTTAAAAAATGTATTAATTATGATAAATGTCCACCAAAAAGGGAGCTCAGTGGCAGCCTGAGCCAGGGGTGTCTAATGTCCATGAGATCTCTGGAGCACAGAGATATTCTGCATTTACCCCCCGAGGTCAAATCACCAGCACTGGGGACTCTTCACCAAAGCATTGGCTCCATCAACTCCTTCAAACACAGTCACACCAAAACACTTTTCCTCCCAACCCTTCCTTTCAAATTTTCCAGACTCTCAATAACCGTAACTCTAATTTTCTATCCTCTAAGCTTCCAAGAGTCTCTTGGACAAACCACAAAATTCCAAGCTACTACTCCCTTTGCTGAGCACAGTGTTTTCCTACTCTATGCTGTTCTCCTCCAGTTCTTTGGTTTGCCTCCAGTTACCAACCTACATTCACAATGTCACAATCTCTGTGTGCAGTGACCCTCCATCCCCCAGCCAGCCCCTTCCTGAGCTCCAGCTCTCATCCCTTGGAGCCTCAGCCTCCAGGATCAGCTTTCCCACATCACTTCCCCAGTAGCATTTTCTTCAACTCCAACGTTTTGTCTCTGCCAAGATCTCAGTAATGACTCCCTGGATGAGCAACAGTTTGCTCTTTGTTGTAGGATATGGTAGCCAATGTTGTATGTAATTTTGGGAGTCAGTCTCATAACTCTTACCAACAAGACAGGAGACAAACCACAGAAGCACAGCAGTTCAGAAATATATATATATATAAATGAAATACATATGTAATTTTAAGGAATAGCTACAACCTCCTGATAGCTGTTAGAGTTTCAAGCTCAGTGTCTGCAGCCACTGGGGCAATATTGTGATGCCAGGGGGCAAATACTGATCTGAACTAGAACCTTCCCCAGGCACAGCCCGGGTGAGGGCCAGTCCTGCCCTCAAACACTGGGAAAATCACACCTTTCCCACAAAAGAAGCAGTAAAGAAACAAACAGGAGAAAATATATGTGAATATTAATAATTCACGTAAGTAACACTTGGCTGAGATCCTGTATTTCATCACCACTGAATTTCCAACAATATTGTTCCTGCAACCTTCACAGTTTGTAAGACCAACGTATTTCAAAACGATAAAAGGTATGCACAAAAAAATGAGGAGAAAAAGCAAAATGTTTCTTCATTTTAATATTAATAACATTTCTAATAACTTTTCCCATTCTAAGCATCTTGAGATAGTAACTTTTATACAAAAGTCATTAATTTTATGAATTTTAAATTAATGTAATAACTTCCAAATATCTATCTTTGCTAATTTCTACTGTATAACCAATTCTTCATTACTTGAAAGTGTTTTTTCGTTGACTGCAACAGCAACAGGCTAGGATTATAAATTTTTTAAATACTGTGAATTGGATACAGAAGAACTAAAACCAAATGGAGAATCTTGGGAATGTTGATGAGATTGTTGCTGGGCACTTCCTACAGATATTCTGTTCCAACAGTAGGCAGTGGGAGGATTTTTTTCATTCCAAGCAAGTCATTAAGGTGGAGTTAAACACAAAATGTCTGTCTTCAAAAATCAGTGTAAATTGTGTAAATTCCTGCAACTCAAAATAAATAAATAAATAAATAAATAAAGAGGGGAATGTGAAAACTCCAACTCTGTAGCTTAGGTTTGGTGCTCAAACATAACTCTGAGTCTTACAGATGACCTAAAATGATGACAGTAGTCCAAAGCCATAAGGCAAATGGATACAGAAGGTATTAAGAAATAAATAATGATAATTAATTAATAATAATGAGTCTAAGCCCTGGAGGTGTCCCCTCTGCTGTGAAATTTTTCCAGGGCTGGCTTGGCCGCAGAGCAGCAAACATTCCCAGCCCAGAACAGCCTGGGATCCCAACAACCCCAGGGCTCAGGGCTGCCCACAGAGGAGACCCTCAAGGGCACCTGATGTCCATCCCACAAGAAATCTGCTTGTTGGGAGGAATTTTTAAAAGGTTCCCTGGCCCCCAGTGATCCTCACTGGGCTCAGTGCATCCATTTAAGAACACTTATTTGGGCAGAATGTGAATTTCTGGTACCTACTGAGGCTCACCCACCATTGTTCTCAGCTCTTTTCAAGGATGATTCTCTGAAGCAATCACTCCTAATTTGACAGGTAGGGTCTTTCTCGTATTTTCTAGAAAACACTGTGCTTTACAGGTCTTCATATTCCTGGCAAACCTTGAATAGACCTTTCACATTTTCAGACTTTAGTGCTAAAATGGGGGAAATACATATTTTCTATGTGAAAACTTGTATTACAGACCAAATACTAAAGCAAAAATGGTGATAATACATCAAGTTTAGTATGTCAACAATAAAATGCAAGTTCTGCTCTCCTTTGAAATTCTGCAGTGCCTAATTGACTGGAATGGTAGAAGAGGATCCATGAAAAGAAGCATAAAAAATAGAGGTTTAAATTACAGTTTAATTTATTACAAATTCTGTTTTATTTAACAGTCTATAAACTCAGGCAAAAATCTACAACTTTGGTTCTGGACATTTTTTAAAATTAATTTCCAGAAAGATTGTGTTACATGGAAATTCTAATGAATTATTTTTTTGGTTGAGCTCCTCCTCCGTTACCTATCTCAGATTTTCTGATCATTAGGTATTTCTCATGCATGTCGGACCTTTCATTTTTAATGCTCAGAATGATCAAGGAGCCTGATGTTTTGTCATTTATTTTAAATTAAGATGACCCTGAAAACTAGCTCAGTCAGTCATTTCTGCACAGCAGTCCCTTATCATTAAAGCAGCAACATTTTCCCAACCTCTATAATTAACCTTTTTGTACAAGCGAAAGCAATAGCAATCTATCCTTTGAAAGCCCTTCTGGGTCTATTTAGCACACTTCTCTCACAACTGAACAGAAACAAGCCAGCAAAGATGAAAAAAACAAAAAAAATAAAAAACAAACCCTGAACTACCCTGCTTAGAATAAAATTAGATACTTTGTTCTATATCAGTCATAAAAATATCACAAATCAGAATTAAAACCTCATTTAACTTCTTTTTTTTTCCCCCAGGTCATAAATGTCCTGCTTTATTTTTCATCTCTCATACTCATCGTTTCCTGGTAAAATGTGTATTACCCAATTGCTTTCAACATAAGATTATTTCCCCCTTTATGCAATTGTTTGCTTCTACTCCCTATTCAAAAATCAATTTTTATTGATCCAGTCAGTGGCACATTGTTTCCCACAGAAAAGGAGAACCATGTCATGCTAATTCATACAAAGAGGCAAGTTCTGTGTCTGTATCTGCCCTTCTTCTTTAGAAAGAATATTCTGTGTTTTTGTGTTTGAGTCAGGGAGAGGAGCTGGTGACACAGAGCATTACTCCATGACACTGGGTACAACACTGAAGGAAAGGTACAGCAGGGGCACACGGGCTGAGGCATTGAACCAGAGGGCAGATTCCCCCAGAGGCTGGCTCAGGGACAGAGGCAGGGTGGGGATGCTGGCAGTAGGGATGCTGGAATCAGGGATGCTGGAATCAGGGATGCTGGAATCAGGGATGCTGGAAGCAGGGATGCTGGAAGCAGGGATGCTGAAGCAGGGATGCTGAAGCAGGGATGCTGGAAGCAGGGATGCTGAAGCAGGGATGCTGAAGCAGGGATGCTGGAATCAGGGATGCTGAAGCAGGGATGCTGAAGCAGGGATGCTGGAAGCAGGGATGCTGAAGCAGGGATGCTGAAGCAGGGATGCTGGAAGCAGGGATGCTGAAGCAGGGATGCTGGCAGAGGCTGCTGCATCCCTTCCGAGGGCCCGGCGCTGCAGAGCTGCTCCCATGGCAAAGCCGAGATTGACGCCGGGCAGCCCAGAGCACGTCCCTGACACACTCCAGCCTCCTGCCACACACTGCAATCTTGCTCCAATTACCAGGATAATTTTCTATTTTTCTCTCGGAAAACAACTCAAAAATTAAGGAAATTATACCTATGACCTATATTTTAAAGTTAGTATTTGAAGGCTTATCCATTTCTTACGGTTTGGCTGCGAGCCTCTATTTCTGTTGCTGCAGGGAATGGAAATACCCAATGTATAAATTTGCCACAGTGGCAGAGATGAAACCTGTGTTTGCAGGAAGAAAAGGAATCAAGGTCTTGGCAGAAGGGTTTTTATTTGTTTGTTGTTTGCTGTTTTCATTTTACTGGCAGCCACATGAATCAGTTGAAGAGTTTTGAACGCCAGAATAAATCTCAGCAGAGATACAGTGAGCAAAAGCAGGTGAACTGAACAAAGCTGAAATTTAATCACATTTCTATTATAATCAAATATGCATTCACAGTTGTGTACAACATATTATACAAACACACAATAAGCTAAACTGTGATTTCAGCAGTGCAAATAGCATAGAAAAGGCATTGATCTCAGGAGAGTACTTGTGGCTTCTCACTGCTACAACTGAGAAGAATTCTGAACAACAAATGCTAATTATATACAATATCATATGGCAATCTGTACAGCCATCACTGAAACTCAGCTCTAATCACTCTGCCAGGAGGATCATTGGTCTGAAACTTTGCTGCAAAAAGAAATATAACCCTCTGATTTTCGTCAGGCAGCAAGTCAAACTTTGAGTCCTGATAAAATAAAAAATACCAATAAACATGTAACAAAATATCTGCATTCTCGTGTCTTCCCAAGTCAGTTTGTGGATGAAGTATGATTTTGTAACATAATGACTCAACAAAACCACAAAGAAAAATATCTTGAAAATTTATTTTTCCATCCTCAATTTGACGTGATTTGCTGTTCGATTAGTAGAAGCATGCAATTAAAAACAAAGCCCATGTAATTAAATTAGGAGTTGATTTACTTCTAAATTGTATTCCTCATTGTTAGAAAGCCAGCAACAAAACTCAGCTGACATACAGAGATAATAATATCCATAAGGAAAAACACCCATAAGAACACCCATTAAATAAAATTTAAGAATAAGTGGGCCAGTGAAGGCAGGCAATACACCCAGCTTTTGGGATTTTTCCTTTTCCTTTATCTGAGCTGTAATATGCATTTATTCCCAGTTTATCAAGTGCTTAACAGGCAAAAACGGCCCAAAAGATTAAGACTGAACCAGCCATCTTTATCTCCTCAGTCCCCAACTGGCTTTTAACACACTTAGCAAAAGCCAGTGCCTTGTCTCATTTTCATCAACTCTAACTGCAACCACTGTGGTGTCACCGATACATGAACTATGGTACAATTTCATTCCTCTTCCCTTTAGGAAGAAGGGATGCCCTGGCCTGTGGAGACTCCTGCTCAATCCCATGGAAAGCGTCTCCCAGCCCTGTGGGTGCACACCTGGCACCTGGCTGAGCCCAGGAAAGTTGGAAAGCTGCTTTCTGAGCATGCTTGACTGGGTCTTTCAGATTTAATTTAAATCTGAAATCAATTCTAATATTTATATTTCCAGATGTAGTCCAAGACAAGTGTGGAAAACCATCTTGCAAACATTTTGATTCAACATCTGCTGACTCTGTTGAGCAGAGTCTCAGAATCCCCCCTAAGGCTGCTATGCAAAAGTGCCTCCTTCCCTAAATGCATTTTAACATCTTCCCAATGAACTCTTCCTCAAAATCATCTGCTTTGAACCCGAGGTTACGAGTAAACCATTGTACATGTGATCATTTTTTGCTGCTGACACCTTCCCTTTTTTCCTCACTTGAAAAACTGATCATCTAAATACCAAAGAAAATCTGTATTAACGTAAATCTATTCTACTTAAGCACTGGCTTGGACAACGAATTATTAAATCCTGACAAAAAGAATATTTATGAGATACAGAAGAGCCTTTTGACATAGAGAAATCAATATTTTTTTCTTCAGAATTCTCGGAATCATCAAAAAGAAAATATTTATAGAGGAAAAAATCCTAAGGCAATGACAAGCATGGTATTGTATATTTCTTAAGTCAGTGCAATAAAATAAACAAGAGAAGAAATTAACTCTAATGAAAGAGCCAATAATATGTCACAAGGACATGCTATTTTATAAGCTAGGGAAAAAGGGAAGAGTTCACACAGTTCCAGAGGAGATGCTGGCACAGGCACAGAGAGTCACACCCACACACTGCTTCAAAAACCACATTGGCATGGGGCACACAAAGTGCTCTTATGGGATTTGTACCACCATGTTTTGGCACAAATCCATACTTGGATGGTTAACATTTGTACAAAAAGGTCTAAAATCTCTCTCATCAAGAGAAAAACCTCCCAGACCATGAACAGACACGTGCTGAGGTCCCGTCCTGCTCCACACTGGGACAGCCACCCCTTCTGGGCCCATCCCAGCTTGGGACATGGATGTCCCCAGGGATTGCTCCATTCTCTAGGATGTCATCCACACAAAGCTGCACTCCAAAATTTGAGCACTTGCCCTTCCTTGTACGCCAAATGAACCCTTGCAATTTTTGAAAAACTCAGCCAAGCTCATCTTCCCATACTCCAGTTACCACAAGCTCTGAAACAGGAACAGTATTACTTTCCTTGTACTTATTTTTAAAGGTTAATTAATGTTCATACAACATCCTTCGATGACTAAATTCCATTATTATAGATTTGCTCATAGATCAGTGCACAAGACAGCAGATTGGCATTCTTTGCTTCAAACTGATGCACTACAGGAGTCACAGAGTATTGATGGTCATGGCTGAGATGCTGCAGAAGATGATGTTGAGAACTGCATATATTACCTTGCTAAAGTAAAGCTGACCCTTGCCAGCTCTATTGATCCGCCATTAAATTCACCCCCTAAAAAATCAGAGGTGAAAAAACCACCTAGTTTCCTCACTTCTAATTCATTTTGCTCTTATTTCCTTTTGTCTAATATATAGTTTAATGATTTTAAAAGGTACCAGGTACCCAGATTACAGCCGTTTTTCAAACTTATCGATTTTTACTCAGGTGAAAATTTACATCCAACTTCTCTATGGGAGATTTGGGCTTCTGCAAAATGCAGGACCACTCCTAAAATAGAAAGGGCAGAGGAGAAGCCCACTGCAAGAACTCACCTACCAGGAAAGGAAACAGCCCTTTTGGGAAATGACAATAAATAAATATTAGATCAGGCAGCCTGTGACATTTGTAGTGTTTGAACTTGAAGGAAAAGAAAATTAATTTCTCCTGTTTTCACACACCAGAGTGACTGATGACACCTTGACTTTATTCCTAGATTTACAATTCGCCTAATTTCTAACCAGGGATAAATAAAGAAAAAGAAACAAAAAGAAAAGAACTGCCACATGTTTCTAGCACTTAAAAAAGGACAAAATCAAATCACTCTTAAAGGGATATTAAAATTACTTGCAATGCTTAACTATTATTTAAAAAAAGCTCTTGGAGATCTTCCAGTGACAGGCAGTAAATACCAGAGAGCATTATTATTTTTACAGTATTTGAGTGCATTCATCTGCCATTGCCTCTCCTTTTTAGCCAAGAAAAGCTCAGAGGAGCTCAGCTGACCTAAGTGTTCTGAATTTTCCTCTTATGCTCTGTGGTTCTGTTCAGGTCCATTATGTAATTGAAATGCTAGTTTTCATTGTTCAAACAAAACTGTACTTCTGAGATGCTGCTGATAGGAGATTATTTTAATTCCGTTTTGTGGTGGTTTGAATTCTGCTCAATCTTTTGTGTCCTTTCTGTTCGGTGCCAGCTGCTTTGTACCTCAGCTGGCAGTGAGTTTTACATTCCAGGGTTATGGGAAGGGACTGTAGGAAAAAGCTTATGGTCCTTTTATGCTGCAAAAGGAACAGCATTGCAACTGAGACAAAAAGAGCACGCTTTAAAGATGAGTATCAGTTGATAGTGTAGTAGAAGATCCATTTTTTTTCAGACATGGACAAACCAAACCCCTGGGAACGTGCAGTACTTTGCATAAGAGGGCAGTAAATAATTTAGCACTGATTTATTCTAGGCCAATTTAATGCAATACTATTAATAAAAAAATATTGCTATTGCACTCACCAAGACTGACAGAGTGACAGATGTATACATGGTCTAAAAGCCATTCTAAAAATAATTAATTTATAAAATATAGAATAAAAGATAGGGAAGCACTCCAAATAGATTCTTTTTAACTCAATGTGGAGCTGGATGAAAAACAGCACCATGACATTGCACCTGTAAGGGGTGTCAGTGGAAAAAAAGGTTATTGGGGTTTTTTAGCTTTCTCTTTGAAAAATGTGGATTTTTATATCACACAGGCAAAGGTTTACAGTGATTCTATTGCTTTTAATTTCAAATATGCTCAAAGCAGAGTGTCACTAACTTCAAAAGCACCATTCTGGCCATGACATTAAAAAACCACGTTGGGTACCCCCCAGGCACCTCCCCAGGGCAGCAGGTTACCTGAGCAGAGTCCTCACTCACTTCATGGACCTTCCCAAGGGGCACAGCTGCTCCGGGCCCCTCTGGGCTTTAAAAACCTTCCCCTGAGATCACTCACTGTTGCTATGCTCTAAACTGTTTTCAAACTCCAGCCATCATTCTTTGAATCAAAAACCCATATACACAGAAGAGGTCCGTGGAGAGAACAGTCTGTGAAATCTTGACCTTCTGATTTCCTCTTCAAAGAAAGACCTGGATGATGGCAGCAACTCCAGAATAAGCATTTGATTGATAATAACATGAAAGCCAAGTTTATGTTCTTTAAACACTTTGATGGAGCCACAAAACAATCGCCTTTGCCTCCTTTGACAGAATTTCATACAATACCTTGAAGAAATTCTGGTTTATCATAATTGCATGCAAAGAAGGGAAAAAACCCATAAACACAACTGGGTGTGTGATTTTGAGTCTGTGATTAAACACTAAGATGTTTCATGTGGAGTTTGTAAAATGCTGCCTTTCATACATCACTGCTCTTACTCTTTAGATGTCAATACTTTCAAACATTATTCAAACAAAGCTTGACAGCGAAGTAAACACAGGTCAGAGGAAGAAGCAAAAGTGCCTCTGTGGCCCTGGCAAATTCAAAGATGTTTCATGTCATCAGAAGCAGCCATGACCCCTTTCCCTGCCCACTGTCCCACGGGTGATTTGAGAATCAGCTTCCTAGGAAAGATCATTTTGATCGGTTTACCAAACTCCAAATGCATGAGGGTTTAAAAAAATACTGTTTAGAAATCTCCTTGTCCCATGTAATTTGTTTTCTCTTAAGCCCCTCTTGCTTTGGTGATGGGGTTTAACCACACTGGCCTCTATACTGGTGGGAGAACAGCATAAGGATATTGAGATGTTTTTATTGTCAAGCATGCTGCAGATGAAGCAAATGCCTAAAGAATAAACCCCACCAATCCCCTGCACAGGATAAATCAGAGCTGTTACTCAGGCTAAAAGCAAAATGCAGGGGTGAAAGGAGAAAGCTCTGCAACTGTTTTTTTGAGTTTGCTTTTCTTTGCATTAGAAATTGTGCCTCTCCAGCACACTGTGTCTGGCAGGGTGGAGATCTGCACACTGCAGGTACAGAAGCCTCCCAGATGCTGAGGGTGCAGCCACTCCTGGCAGCACCCAGCAACCCTTCCTGCATCCAATACTGAACAGTATCTGAGATTACACAGTGCAGGCTCATGAAAAAGGGCAGCTTTCTTGAAAGGCTGTCAAAAAATGGTGAGAAAAGATGTTTTTTTCTGTTCTTCCATGAAATGCATCCTTTCCATGGTGGTTAACATAACCAAGTCCCTGCTCATGGGGAGCAGAGCTGGTCTGAGGGGACCAGTCTGTGATCATTTCTGTTTCAGAAATATGAAAAGTACATATATGAAAAACTCTACTGAAGCTGTGAACTCTGAAGCTATCAGTGAAGGAGGCACTCAGTTTGCATCAGTGCAACCGTGCAGCTTCCCTGAGCTACCCCTAATTTACACACAGGGAACTGAAGGAAGAAGTGGAACTCACTCTGTGGAAGTTTGAGAATGTCTGAGATTTATTCCACCCCAGCACTAACACTCCACCTCACAAAACAACACAGAGCAAACTCTGCACCCTCAGTTCCTGCTTTCCAGACTGTCAGAGTTTGCATCTTCATTCAGGGCCTGGGAAGAACAGTTAAACCAGAATTTTAATTTAGATTAATCCCACACAACACAATGGCCCTAAAGCAAATCTCTTATGCTGGTCACAAAGCACTGGCAGATCTTGTATCCAAATGTGACCCCCTCTGTTAAATATGATCATCACAATTTTGTCATTCATATGCTAATAGGCAGATGTACACATGGTGTGTCTGTTTTTGTAGTAAAACAACAAACATTCCCATAATAGGAAAAAATCCTATATTCACAGAAAGTGGCCTGCAGAAAAGATGTAATTCTTCCTAGCACTGAGCCACTCACTCCTCTTCAGGAACGTTTTTAAAGGACTGGTATAATGATACTGAAATAAGAAATATTTCTTATTCACTCTACAACAAGCCTGCAGATGTGGTGGCTTCTGATCCTCTTTCCAGTTACCACACATGACACAAATCTTTCTTTAGCTGTTTTATTACAATTCTGAGTACAGTTGCCACACCACAGGATCCCATTTTCTCCCATTCCACTCCAAATGCTGATGGCAAGGCTGTATTTTATAAACACTTCCCAATTATTTCCCTAGGGCTGGATGAGACACACACCAGTGAGCACTTAAAAGTTCAGCGTTTTCTCCAAGATCTGCAGCAAGTGCTTACAGGAAAGCTCTCTCTGCAGGGCACAGGGTATTTGGAACATAGATTTCCTCAGCTCCCTGCAGGATCTCACAAATACACCTGGCCAAGGAGCTCGGCTCTCCACAAACTGACAAGGTTTCTGTGTGCCTGTGAGGTCCCACAAGTGCCCCAGCTCTGGGGGCAGGTCACGTAAGGAAGAAACCCTCAACCACCCAATTGCAACCCTGGAGCATTCACTGTACTCCTGGAATATTTTAACAGCATCACCAACCAGGGCAATGAAGAGTAACATCTTGTTATGCTTAAACAGTCATTTCAATCTGCATGACCCCGTGTGTTCGCTTCACACCAGACGAGGAGAGAAACCCCACACAGGTATTTCAGCTGTGCCACGGCAGCTGAGCTTGGCAGGGCTAAAAGGAAATCTGGATCTGGAAAATCATTGCATTTCAGAGGAAAAAAATATGCTGACACCAGTCTCAATTTGCACCACTAATTTACATTCTGGTTTTGCACTGTAAGGTGATTTGAGGAGCCAAAATTAAGTATTTTAATGTTATACTGTGATTGGTGAAATCCATTTATTTGTTTCACAACTCGAGTACTGCAACAGCCACAGACACATCTCAGATCTCAGTGTTCTTGATGCTCCATTCAGACATCTCTGATTAACTGAAGGAAGTGCTGAAACCTATATACAATACACAAAAATGTCTGGAAACGTAAGGAAATGTTTACAAACACCCAGTCTTGTACTCCCACTGTTCTGAAAGGTAACATATATCTTGTAAAAATAAGTGATCTAACAAAAGAAACTATTTTTTTTAAAAAATAAGACAAAACTTTGAAAAATACCACCAGATTGTAATGTGTATTCTTATCTCTAGAAAAATCATACACCAGATGAAAGAAAGGTGTCTAAACGTGGACATCTCTGTTAGAGTACCTGGGTTTGCTACAACAAAGAGATCACTAAATCCCGTTCTGGGACTCATTTTTTGGCTTTCAAACTATCCTGGAGCATTCAGTAGCCAGAGTTCAGATCTTGCCTTTGATTCTTGCGGAAATGAGCAGCAATTGTACATTCAAAACAAGTACAGCATATGCACAAATTTATCTTCATTATCAGTCTCTTTTCAATGACTCCAACAGTTGAAACACGCCAGATTTTGGGCTTATTTATGATACTCATGAGAGTGCAGATATGCAACTAAATATTCACATCCGCATCACTGAGACATTGCTAACTGCATTTCTTCAATTGTAAAATGGGAATAATAATGCTTAGCAGTCCACACTGCTCATTTAATGAAATAATTAACCAGAGACAATTTATGTTCCAATTTAGGTACTTCTTATAACTACAGCAGAAATAAGAGACATAAGTCATGGCACGGTGTCTCTGAGGCGATTAAGTGCCACTGGCACCTGCTGAGGCACAGTGCCACAACAGAGGGGCCACTGCTCAGGTTGTGACTTTGAATCTGAGAAGAAAAAAAAAGAAAAAAAAAAAAAAAAAAAAGCAAGGCCACTTGAGTTAGCACAGAAGCTTTTTCATCTTTGTGAACATTTTAATGTGTTAAATCAGCAGAGGCTAAAATTATTGACTGGTCGACCTTTATGCAGATTAGAAAGTTTCATGCAGACTCAACTCATTAGGCTACAAAGCTCAGCTGGAAAAAGTTATTGGACACTGGAATGTTTCACATTAATCAAAAAGTTACCTGTAATCAATTAAAAAGTCTTTAGGGAGTTACACACCTCTGCAGAGCTGTGGCTGCCCCACCCCTGGAAGTGCCCAAGGCCAAGTTGGAAGGCGTTTGGAGGAACCTGCAATAGTGGAAGGTGTCCCCATCCACAGCAAGGGATTGGAACTAAAGCATTTTTAAAGTCCTTTCCAACCCAAAATATTCCAGGGTTCTATGAAATGTAGCTTTTGAACTTTGGTTAGTTGTTTTTTCTGTTTAGTTTGGCAATGAGAGCAGAGCCAGCAGCAGGAGAGGCTGCTGAGCCCTCGAGGGTACCTCACAAGGAGCGTTAGAGAACACTGACCCCATGGCAACCTATGGGAACAGCATTTACTGGAGAAAGGTCACTGCTCAATGTCACCTCAGCTTTGGCTTCCACACTCTCCAGGGCACACATTAAAGGATGTGTCCATGCACATTTTCTTTATTTTAACCATCAGCAAAGCACTTTGCCGAGGCTAACCTGGAACTCATCACCTAACAATTTCTGCTTCTGATTCTCTGTGAGCCATTTGCAGCTATGAACATCAGCACAGGAGTTTAGGGATATTTCAGGAGCCATTAGCACAACACCCTTGTTAGGATCCTCAAACACTAGAGTTCAAAAATGGCCTTTTTCAATTGTAAGGTCAGAACAAACATGCAATCAAATTGCTAAATCTGTCATGCACAGGAGGTACACATCTGTGTTCCTATGGAAACCACTTTGGTTATGCTTGTGGTTGGCATTTATTCATTTCTCTATTGTTTTATGAGTTCTCAAAACTCACCTGTTCATCCAAAATTTTCAACTTCAGAGGCTAATCTCAGTTCTGGGAACAATTTCCTTGAAACAGACAATAAAAAAAAATGGCTTTTCATTCATGAATATGGAATGTACAGTGGTTTGGTTGGGATTAGTGTTTGTCTAAATTTGAGAAGAAACTGAATGTTTAAAGCTGGTGATTTATAAAATCTTGCCCGAGTCAGTCTTGTCCTCACACTTCTTGTCTGCACCTTCAAAAAGGATGTTGTGCTACTTCAGCCATTAATTTACACAGCCTTTACTTCTCTTCTTTTTACTGCAAGCTGACTGCTCAACCAGGATTTTTCCCCCTGATGTACCCATCTTGTCTGATTTTCCTTGCTGCATTTACAGAAAAGTCTGTAGACATGTCATGCTTCACAAAGCTTTTTCATACGTGCAGGAATTCATATTAGTGTAGCTTGAGAAGACTGAACAAATAGCTGAATCCAGGAACTGACCAAAAGGTGCTGTCAAAAACTTAAAAACTGGAGTTCTTTATTCTTCTAGATGAACATAACAATTTAATGATAAGTGGCATTCTTCTGAACTTCCATAATGCCCAAAAGAAAATAAAATCTGGAGATTACAGGTCCCAATGAGGAAACAGTCATTTCAAAGGGTGCAGTAAGGCCATCACTCATTAAACAGCACAATTTTACACCATTATTTTGATTATTGGAGAAGCCCTTCTGATATTTGGATTACCAAGAAGTATTCATTAAATATTTTAATATTTTCCAATGACTACTATAGTAACATATTAGACAGGCATGTCTAAACAAGGAAACAAACACTTTGAAACAGACAAATTCTGTAATTTGACATTAGTTGAGATAAATGAGTTTCCAATTATTTTAACTTCAAATAAGAATAAATCAAGAAGTCAAAACAAGTTTGCAGTTATTCCAGACTGTAAACACTATATACATGCAGACTGTTCCAGAAGAACATAAAGCTGACATTTCTTAACCTCTACAGGCTTTCAGAGATATTTATTAAACTTTGCCCCTCTCATTAGCATTCTTGCTCTGGAAGGAATGATATAATTTACATTTTCCCACATTCCTGTCCCATCTCAGAAAAGCACTGCCCTCTCCAAAACACTGTGATCCTTAAGCAGCCCCTGCAATAAACATCTTATGAGTATCTTATTTGTTGACCCTTACAAGCACCGTTTAGGAACTCTTTGCTTTTATTCTCCAATTTCTCTTTTCATTTCCCTCCCACATTAACCCTCCAGTTAATTACTCCCCCTGGTCCAATGCAAAATTTGAAAACACCCTTTAATTTTTGTTGTCCAAGTGCAACAGGATAAACATTGCTATTACAGCCTTTAATATGGCTCCGAGTGCACCACGAACTCTGCATCACGTTCAGGTGCAGACAAGAGAAGTTCAAGGCTCCCTGTGCCTGAGGGTCAACACCACTTCTGACAAGCACAGGCTGAAGCTGCCTTGTTGAAGCTGAACTTTTCCTGCCAGTCTTTTTATTCTTTTCTGGTTTTGTATCGGCAAGGCTCAGTGGCTTTTGGAAAGTTTCCTGCAAGGATCAATGTCACTGTGCAAAGGAAAATCTGTCTTTCTCCACCTTATCAAGCCACTTATCATATCCACCTTAACTGGCTTTGCAACCCCAAAGTTGGGTTGCAATGAAAACGCTTCTTTGAGGCTGACATTATGATGCCATCACTGTATTAGCAGCTACCCTGTGTGTCTTGTAGCAATAACTTCACTGGTTAGAAACACTTTCACAGGCAAAACAGCTTTTCTAAAGAAAAGCCTTTTATATTCTGAAAATTCCCTTTGCAAATTTACATTGTGCCTCCTTTTTGAACTTTTGATATTTTGTGCTATGCAACAATAATGGCTTGCTCAGACACCATAGCTTTCACAAATCTTTTTCAAATAGACCATGATTTAGGCTAACTGTATATATGTGTATATCTGGCCTCAACTCTGGGACTGTCTCTTCAAGGAGCCCTGTATTTTAGGTGCAATTTTAGTCAAATTTTAAAAGCTTCTTTCATAGCTCTTGCATTTTGCAGTGGCTGACTAATGTACCTTTAATTTTTTAAACACATAACAGGGAAAGTGATTCAAAATCTTTCAAGACTGTAATACTACTTGGATCCTCCTGATTTCCCTCTGTAAGTTAGGACAGATCTTCAAAGGTCCTGATTCAAATTTGTTCCTCAAAGCAGAATTAATTCAGAGTCAAATCTGCCCTGGAGCAGGACAGGTTTACTGCTGGACACTGCTAAGGATGGAAATATCACAGCTCCCCTGGGCACCAGTACTATCACTGAATATTCTCTCATGGTGACAGCTTTTCCTTGTAGCTGGAAGTTCCCTTACTGCAAGTCACGACCACTTCCTGATGTCACCAAAGCCAGAGGAAGGTCTCCCCCCAAACACAGGTGGAAATGCTGTTCCTCTCTATCCTGCTCCTCACTGCCCAGGGACAGTGTTCAAACCACTGAACTTCATTTTTCATTTAAACATGCACATTGCATATTGGGGGATTGATTAAAAGCTTTATTACCTTTTGTTGGTGTTTTTGGGGTTTTGTTTGTTTTTACCAGACCAGGATTAAGTTACCAACCATCATGGTGATAATGCCTTGAGACAAACCATATCTGCTCTACTTCTATCTTTGAGGCAGACTGGGAAAGCCCTCAGTTAAATTATTTTTTATCTTTTTTTAATGAGCTTTTTACTAATTATTGCACTGATGATTCAGAACTTTTAAGATAATTTGAGGAGTGTTGACAAGCAGTGGTGGAGTGACTGTTATTATTGCCAACATAAAGCAAGAACAGACTCTGCAAGGTTTCTAGGCCACAGTGCCAGCAGTTGATTCCACAAGACACTGGAATTTTGTCATCAAACACCAAAACATCATCTGACACTGCTGAGGCAGAACAGACAGCTTAAGTCTATTGGCCTGGCAATAGTAAGAACCTAGACTAAGATTTTTAAAACCAGAACCCACTCACCCCACCCCACAAATCCAAATAATGCATAACTCTTGTCTGACTTTGCAGGAAGTGCAGAGAACTTTGCAATATTGATGATGAATCTAATCGCTTATTCTGGTGCCTATGCATGAATTTATATGCTAGGTCTTAGAGTAGATTTCCAAAACTTCGTGTTCCAGATCAGGTGATCCAGGTTACCCGTAGGAAAAGTCAGCTGGCTTTGGACGTAAAGAAAGAGAACAGTGATGTCTAGGAGGAGAAAAGAGAAGAAGAAAAAGGTTGAAATGTAAAAATTCGTAAGCTGTACTACAGAACAGCAGAGGGTAACTTTGTAAATAGCATAAAGGATAACAATGGCTCTGAAATCCCTTTGACAGGAAAACAGAAGCCCAGACAACATTAAAAATATGTGTTGATATGCTCAAAGCAATATAACAACTTTCCAGAGTAACATACATATGGATATGTGTTTCCTTAGGATTTAAAATTAACTACTTGATAGATTGAGGGGAATAACAATCTGTCATAAAGAGATCTTTTAAACAAGGCACATATGCACTGTAATAATTTAATTGTACATCTCTGTATTTTAGAAACACATCTGACCTTCTGCACACTAAGAATTTATTGATTTTCAATAATTCTTAATGCGCAGCAGGATCCTTGATTCTCAGAGCAAGCCAACAGCAAGTGTTTATAAATCTGTCTCTTAAATTGTAACTGCCTTAACAAAAGGTGTCCCAGCTCTTTTTTTGCAAATTTATCTTTAGAAAATTCAGCAAAGGTACGTGTGCATCTGTCAATGTCATGCTCCGTCCTTGTGATTATAGTTTTATGAAAATAGCAGCCAGGCAGCCACCCAATTTCTCCCCTAAGTATGGAGGCAGAGGGTGGAGTTGTATGAAACAGAGGGGCTGGAATGTGTGGAGCTGGCAGCTGGCAGTGGCATGGCTGAGGGTGTCTCTGGGCAAGGATCAACCTCAGGCACAGGAATGGAGGGAGCCAGCCAGGAATGAAATCCTCCTTGATTTGCTGCCTGTTAGCAGAGAGGACCTCATGAGTGAAGTGGTGATGGTGGCCATCATGGCCACAGAAATCACAAAATAATTGAGTTTAAAACCTGGTGAGAGGAGGGAAAGCACAAACGAAACTGAGATTTCAGGCTGCTCAGGGAATGAGCACAGCCCCCTAGGAAAACACTTCTGCTGGGGTCCATCAGCACTGGTCACTTTGTAGCAACTCCTCCCAACAGCACAGGCAATTCCAAAATGTCAGAAGACAGGCATACAAGGCAGGATTGAAATCCTCCAGCTGTCTTGGCTGACCAGGGATGACCTTCTGGAGATAAGGCAAATAAAAGGAAGGGTAGAACCAGTGGAAAGTAGGTCAGGTGATGTGGGAGGAATACAGAGATGCTGCTTGCCACCACAGGGAGAAAACTTCTGTGGCTGGAGCTCAATTATAGTTGAAGTTGGCCAAAACTGTGGGGAAAAATGAGATTATTTAAATGCATTGATAGCAAAAGGCAATAGAAATAACATTGACTGTGGGAATGGTAAACTCCCAGTCAACCCTGAATTTGTGTGGGATCTGCTGCTCCCGCTGGATCCCTGTAAGTCTCTGGGGCCTGATGGGATTCAGCGGTTACCAAATAAAGTGCTGGCTGATCACCACAAGGCCTCTGTTTTTGAACAGTCTTGGGAGTCTGGAGAGGTCTCAGTTGAGATGGCAAATGTGGTCTCAATTTTCAAGAAGGATGACCCTGGAATCTCCAGGCCCTTCAGTCTCCCTCCAGTGCCTAAAGGAGCCCTGGAGAGGCCTGGACCAAAGAGCAGCTCTACACAGATCACAGATCGAGTCCTGGGGCAGTTCTAAAGAAACTAAACCAAAGAGAGTGTCCAAAGGAGGGTTACAAAGATGGTCATGGCTCCAAGGCTGACAGAGCTCAAGGAGCATTTGGACAATGCTCTCAGGCACGTGTTGTGATAGACCAAGAGTTGGACTTTGAGGATCCTTACAGTCCCTTCCAGCAAAAGATATTCTTTGATTCTGTTCTAATATTATAAATTATTTTCCTTATATCATTTTAGGATCAAGAACTGGCCTAAACACACAGGTTATTTATAATGAAGCAGTGATGGAGTCAATAAATTAAATAAAATCAGCTCCATGTGTGGGTTTCTTGAATTCTACTGAAATACTCCCCAGTCCTCAGGCTGGGCATCCCATTGCCATGTGCATGGCAAAGGAAAAATACATCTCAAAAGGTTCTCCCTTTTGTCCTTGACGGAAATGATGGGGCTACAGGAGATGTGTATCAGCAGGATCAGCTCTTGCCTTCAACTTCAAGGGTTTAGAATGACTGGGAAGAGGTTTCTTAAAGATCAAGATGTCAAAATACTCCCCTTGCTTTTCTTATTTTGCTTATACTGTTCCTTTGATTGCTTTTGTCAATCTATTGTTTGCCTTCCCGTTGGTTTGATTCACCTCCCATCATGAATCCCCTTGTATTTCAGTCTTCTAAAGAGAGTATTTTGCACCAGAGGGAACATCTCTTCAGAAAAATTTTGTTGGATTTAAAGCCTGCCTATTTTGATTTCTGAATAACACTCAGATCTTACTTTACACACTCTCTTTGAACAGTTACATTGTTTTGTTCATTTCATTTTTTATTTTCATTTTAATCTCCAGGTATTTAAAGGTACCTACAAGTCTTTTTCTGTAATCATGCATTCAGAGTGGTGAGCAAACACTCCACAGTGAACATCACAGCTCATTTTCCCAACCAAAATGAAAAGAAATGTCAGGACTGGGTTGAAATCCAAAGGACAGGTAGATGCTTTAACATAAAATTTCCCAGTGGACCACAGCACACGCTGCTGTCTCACCATAAACACGTCCTGGCAGACACTTTACCTTCATTAGTAAAATATCACATTTTTCCACCAATTAAGAATATTGCTATGCACTTCTCTCTTAAACACTATTTTTCTAGTGGACGAAGCATGAACATTCTGGCATTGAAAAAAAAATAATTCCCAAAAAATTGTAACACGACTGATTTTTTTTGTCCTCTTTCTCGACTTAACAGCAGCATAAATTATTCTTCAGCAAATAACATCAATTAGCAACAGAAGTAAGATGTGCTTCTATAAAAGGACATTATCTCCCCTTGGCTAATATGACCTTTTTAAAATCAAGGCGAAACTTTTAATTAAAATCTGAGTTGCTCCTAGGACTTCTTAAAACTAGGAATTTTTCATTAAATTGAGGTAATTATGAAGTACCAAACATGCCAGATTGAAAAGTAGTTTATACATATCACATGTTGATTCATATAGGCTACATAAATTTGTATAACAAGCAGATTGATGTAAACATATTTTATTTAAAAAGTGAGACATTAAATCTATGTCCATTTGCTTTGCTGCATATTGGTTTATGAATAAAATATGTTGTTGCATGGCTGTTTTATTTGCTTGTGTATAAAACAGGGGATCATTTATGACAAATTGATTAATGCATATAATAAGTTGACTTGCAGTTGCAGAATATTAAATGTGGCAGGATTGGTTTTTTAAGTCATTAATTTTTTGATAGCCATACTAGTAGGATTTAAAACACATAAAAGTCTATTTGCCTTTCTTTAACTGCAAGTAACAACCATTACAGTTGATAGGACTTGTGTATGTAGCTAGAGTTCGATAAAATATTCTTAGACATATATGAATTAAAGGGAGAATAAATAGAATTGGAATCCTGCATGAGATTTTTGGGGTAGTTTGACAGCCAAATGTGGAAAAAATATTCAAGTTCATAGGACAGACATACACACGTTAGATTTCCAGGACAGGTAAGTGTTGCACATCTTATTCAGGTATTCCATATTAATATTAGGCACAAATGTTGTGGTTGGCCTAATTATGTGCATTTTAAGCAGATTTTGAATCTCATGTCATTCTCCTCAAGCTCAGGGCATAGAATCATCAGGGGAAGGGGATTTGGCAGGAGGAAGGGAACAAGAGGAAGGCTTCTCCTCCCTCCCCAGCGTGGTCAAACAGCAGAGAGCACAGCATTCACAGCCACCTCACAAGTACAGCTGATTACAGAAATATTGGCTTCATATTTGCACCACAGCCTGCTGGCTCCATCTGTGGTAGAGCTGCTCACGTCCCGTGTGGAAAAGAACAGCACAAAGAACACAGATAATGTATTGAATTTCTGAACCCAGGAGCAGACTGCCAGGCATGGGGCTCTGCCCAGCCAGGGAGGCAATTTCAGTGCTGAAAATGGAGCCAAGGTCCCTCACAGCTCCATCTGCTGACACGGACAGCAAGCTCAGCCAAAGCTCATCCAGAATTATCATATCCACAATTTCCACAGATCTTTCAATTCTGTCAAAACTCTGAGCTAGTGACTAGTCACAAAGAGGGGAGTAAGACCAAGTTTTTCAATGGGAGATGACCAGAGCAGAATGAAAAGGAGAGGGGGGAATGGGGAAGAGGCACTCCCCAAAAAACAAGCGAACATTTCCTCTTTGACAGCCTTTTCCATGGATTTCAATATGGGAAGAGAAAATATTATTGATGTATATGTTTTATATATATTTTAGTAAGGTGAACACAGTATTACAAAGAAGATTAAAAATTACATACATTAAAAATATGATGACCAGAGAGTGCTTTCTCAAGTATCAGAGCATTTCACATTACTAATGGCAGGTTTGAAAATACAGCACCTGCCCAATTAATGCCCATTTAATATTTTCAAATGTTACATTTACTTTTAAATAAAAATGAATTTGCTGAACCACAAGAGCTGTACTGACTCCAGTGCACTCCTAACCAGAACAAATGTATCTACCCTGAAGCCCAAATATTTCAGCCAAAAAATCAATGCATTTTAACACGAGCCAATAAAATTACATCTGAGACAAACTATTCTTATTATAAGCAATACATTTCCCCTGGAATGTATGAAACGAATCTAGAGTCATTGAAACTGAAACTGGTTAAAAGGCTAAAGAGGGGAAAACACACACACACAAATAATCTACTAGTGCTCTAAACCTTACTATGCTTCAGAAAACGTGGAATATTTCTACTTTCTTTATCACTACTCTAACTTCATTCATCTCAAACCATTTAATGAACTGTCAAGAACTCCAAGACCCTGCCCAAATGATATTTCAGATTGTAGCAATCTCATTTTAGTCTGGCAACACGCATCCTTAATAATACAGAAAGCAGGACGGTGCAGAGGGTGTCCACCACTACTTTTTTTGGTTTTTTTCTAATTTCTCTTTTTATTTATCTGTGTATTTCAGACATTTCATTAAAAACAATCCTCCAATTCCCATCTCTATCGCCTGGATGCCATGTAGTGGGATTTCCTGTGATGGATCAAGGAAAGCACTGAGCCCAGTGGGAAGCAAACCCTCAACAAGCAGAGCAGGCACAAGATGTTGGCACCTCCCTCTCACATCCAGCAGCTCTGACTGAAACCAGCCTGAAGCCTGGTGGGCACTTTGTGCCTGATTTGTATTTTAAACTATGCTAGAGAACACAAGGTGCTACTTTTGCATCATAGAAAATATGAGAAATATTTTATTTTTATTTTGCACATTTTTTTTAAAAACCTGACCTTTATATTTTTTTGTGTTTTCTCCTCATAAATAATCAAGATATAAAAACTTGACTACTAACATCAGCTATAACATCAGATCTGGCTCTATAGTGAGTGATCAGATCATCCTGGTTCGAACTAAAACTTCCTGAAACAATGTGCACTCCCTCTAGTGTCCACAAAAATCCACTCCAAATGGTGACTCAAATGCATGAAACCAGTTTTAAAATAAATGCAGACGAAAATTATTACATCTTCAGAACTAATAGTCACCGAGTTAAATCTCACCCATTCACTTTTCAAACAGGAGCTGAAAATTGATGAAGAGTTAAAGTCGAATATAGATCTCGTGTGGAAAAGACACATTACTGGGAAGAGAGGAGTGTTTCACAGCTAAGCCAAAAAAAGTATCTGCTAAATTTCTCTTTGGTCACAAATCAGTGTGTTTACCATGATACACCAGTCAAGTAATTTGCCTCTGAGAAAACCACTAACACTATAAATTCACAATTAGATTAAAATCAATTATTTAAATCAAAGTTTTCTGCTTGTTGGTTTAAATCAGAGTTAAATCACTTTGATTTATGTCAATTCACCTTATTGAACCCTTTAATCTTTCAGTCGATGACAAAGCTGCCATTGACTTGGAGTGGATGGTTCAGGAGGATTCCCTTAAGCTGCACAAACAAAACTCCTGCCTGGTCCGCCAGGATCACGTTCAGCCAATTACCAGCCCCATCTGATAAATTAGCTTTATAGACTGACACAGAAAACGTCAGGAATTACAGCTGCTGGTGCTGTAAGTCCCCAGTAACGTGCAGGCAGAATCCCTGCCCGTGTCAGCCCCTGCACGTTTATCTTTTCACAAGCCCTGGTTCAGAGCTGGTTTGGATCCAGCTCCATGAACATCACTCTGGTTGAAGCAGGGCAGAGCTCTGCTCCCACCAGATCAGGCCCCATCTGTGCTCACGGAACACTGGCGGGTCAAGGTTGAAAACTTTCCTGCATTTGATTTGTTTATTTCTGGGCCGTAATTAAAAATGCAGCACTTTTAATAAAAAGCTGGATAATGTTGTACTGCCATTGCAGTGGAAGAGGAAGATCCTGCATCCATTATTCACAACTCTCTCTGAACTCATGGCTGGATTGTGCCAACATATTAATTTTCACTATTTTTTTTCTGAGGAAAAAGAAAAGACCTTTGGAAGAGAATCAAAGCAGTGAGCATGCACAACAAGCACACATGCAAATCCAAATCTGAAAGTGTTTTCAGCTAAAAAAGGGCTGCAAATAAAAACAGACAGGCAATTTAAACAATCAAATTAAATAATCCAATTAAAACAAACTAATTCATATATTCCCATGGGTGTCTTGATGAGCCCTAAATGGAGGCCTGAGCTAACTGAAATAGTACCATTCATTTAACAGAATAAAATAATTCTTACCCCCCCTTCTCCAAAATGGCTGTTTCACAAGAAATCCCATCTTTATATATTTGAACTATTCCATTTTTAATAGCCATTTCTGAGCATCCAAAGGGCTTTTGTGAGAGGTTACATCTTTCTGGGAACTGCATGTAGTTCTGATTAACACTGATAAAATAAAATCAGAATCTACCACCCATAATGAGGCAATTATCTTCCAAGCTAAAAATAAAAATGAAAAATCCAATTAAATTACTTCATTCTCACTAATACTGACCGTTGTTTTTCCCAGCACTTTTGTTTCAGACAAACATGCACAAGCAATCAGGTAATTTGCACCCAGAAATATGCACTTTTGCTGCTGTGTATATATATATATATATATATATATTTGCAATCTAATATCACATTTTATGGATAGACATTTAAGAAAAATGGGGCTCTACTTCAATAAATATTGTTTTTTACATTTTCTTTAGCTCTTCTGGGTAGCATCAGCAACAACAGCATTACCATATGGCCAAGGTGGTCAAGAAATCAGTCCCTTATTACCCATGATCACACCAAACTGCAGATGAATTATAAAATTTGTCTTTACAGGCCACATTATGGTGACCACACTGGCATTGGCCCCATGGTTACACCTCGATTAATTCCTGGTTTATGTGCAGAACTTCAGCAGAAGCAGCTGCTGGGCAGGAACCCAAGGTAAACATGGAACCCTGCTTAACTGGGATATCCTACTGAATTATCCTGTGCTGCACCACCAGAATGCCATTAATAGTGACACTTTAAATAAGCTGCATTTCTGAAAGTGAACTAAAAATCACCACAGTGGTAAAGCACTTAGAAGTTATTGCTATACCACTGAAGAAATACAAACACAGTTATTAGATGTATTTTTAAGGAAGACTTGTTTTTTCTCCCCATATGATTTACTACACTCACAGTTTTATGTCTGAAGATGTTGCCTGAACAAAACAAAGGTTGTGCTTACTTGGCAAGGAAATTCTAAATTGCTGATGTCAAGCATAGCACACTGAAGACAAAGCTATCAGGACTTTAAGGAGTATAGTGGGAAATAAACAGCCAAACACACAGAGACCAGCGTGGGGTGGTAGAGGTTCATCAACCAGCTCTGAAGGCAGCCTGGTCCAGGAGCAAACCAGCAAATAAGGAAAGGGGGTTTGTGAGCACAGAGCTTTCCACCTTAAAATCATGGGTGCTGTGTTAGAAAGGGATCCTCTTCAGAGCTGCTTTAAAACATCTGCCGAGAGGATGTGAGGATAAGGCTCACACAGGACACACCAAAACCACCTCAGAAACTTCTGCTGCACCAAAAGCATAAAGGGCAGAGAAAATGGGGGAATGCAGAGGTTAAAGACAATAAGGAAACAAGGACAAAGTTCATCTGGTGGATGCCCTCCTTGTCTTTCAGCAGGTTTTGCTCTGCATCTGTGCAGAATCAGATACATGGATTCGGGCCAAGGAATACACTTATGGCTATTGAACAGTCTTTACTGGTGGAGAGGGGTTGCTAAACTTCCACTTACAACTATATATTTTAGTAAAAAGGCTGAAGCTCCAGGGATGGTTATTCCAGGATAAATGCAGCAGCTTTACAGAGTGAACCTGTTAATGTAGAACAAGGAAGGAAAAACACTTAAGAAATTAAGGTTATCTCCCATCTTTCATTCATCCTTTTTTCCCTAAAACTACCTATCTCACTCTAACATTATTATTTTTTTTAATTTTATTCAAGAGTTAAGGACTCTTCTGGTCACTTTATCTACCACAAGTTGAATCAGACTTCCTTGTTAACATGCTAAGAGAAACCTGCCTTTTTTTTTTTTTTTTTTTTTTTTTTTTTTTTTTTTTAAACACCTACTCAAACAGTTTTCCAGTCTGCTCGCCTTTGGACCTCCCTTCATCACCAGTTAAGAGGTGACATTTGGAGTCTGGCAGTTGCTCACATTCACAGAGTGGGCGTCTCGATCTCATCTGAAGACAAATTTTTATTTATCTGCATGCTCTCTTCCTGAAAGCATCGTTTTTTCCTACACCAGATAACCCCCGAATCAACATGCACTCAATATACATCTCATACTCTTGATAACTGATCCTCCACTTAGGAAGGAATTCAATTTTGCAGGTTCAAGAAAAAATCAACTTGCAAAGGGGAATTAAGTGAGAAATGTATTATACTTGAGAATGCAATTGTTAAGCAACCCCCTCATTTATAAGATTATTCACTGAATAATGACTTTGGGAATATCTTGTGAAGATGAGTTTTACGTGTCTATTAGCTGCCAGTCCTGCACCTTTTCTCTCACCCCATTCCCTAACAGTAGCAGATTTGTCTTTAGTTTTTGTTGGTTCTAGTTCACCATGCAAGGGGAAGAGGAAGCAATTCTTAATCTGCTGTGTCTAGCTAAGAACAAAAGGAAATAACCCAAGTGAGGCACAAGCGAGCTCACTCCAGAGCCCCAGCGCCCTGCCTGGGCTCAGCAGACCAGACATAAGGAGACCATGGGGAAGGAAATCCATTTCCAAGCAGGTTGCAGGAATAAGGATTCCAGGAGGAGGGATGGCGTTTTCACCGTGTTTGTTGCCAGGTTTGTAGCTAAGATGGTTTAAGGACCTGGCATGGGAAAGACGAGAGCTCCCCCAGGAGCCTGGCTCTGGGCTCACCTGGGCACAGCTGCTCTGGAGAGGGCTCTGCCTGGCCAAGGATCAGCTCACAAACACCAGCTCACCTGGAGGAGCGGTGGAGCTTGGGCTGTTTTTAGCAGGGAACCGAAACAGACGCGCTCTCCATGCAGGCAGACGGCCTCTCCTGGTGGCCAGGGCCAGGAGAGGCCTCTCCTGCCCTCAAACGAGTTATAAATAGCAGCGTTATTCATGCACCGATAGCAGATACTCCAACACGTCTCAAAGACAGAGCGACTGCAAAGCAAGGCAGAATGATACACACAAATCCATGGCATTCCTAAAATAACCTCTTGTTTGGAGCTCTTGGACAAGGCACGGCTGCATCCTCCTGGTACAGCAGAAATGTCAAAGGCATCCTCCTCTTTATCCACGCCATGAACTTGCTAAAAGAAGCCGTGCTGCCGGAGCAAATCAGGTACAGTTTCAAACAGAGATTAAGTGACTTTCACAAGCTGGAAAGAACACTGGAATAAGGGGAATGAAAGGGAGGAAAGATTAAAAGAAAGGTGAAAAGGTGACCTCCTTTTGATGAAAAAATGAACAGGTTAAAAAATATGAAGAAAGCACTTCTGAAGCCCAAAAGCTCAAGCCCTTCCAGTAGTATTCAGACAAACCCCAAATAGGAACAGATTGTTAAAGCTTCTGGAATCAAGAGATGTGATTTTTGTGAAATACTATTTAGCAACAGTTAGTATTCTAGACTTATCTGGCAAAATATTTTTCCTCTCAGACTTTAAAAAATACTCTTTTTGGAAGCCTAACTATTAGTATACATTTTGTATAAGCAAGACAGACTTATGAAAATTACTTCCTAATTAAATAAAAATCAACAGATGTCGCACAATAGACAAGTCTTTATTTTCCTCATTAATTATATGGCTTTGCCTGAAAATTCCTGTGTGATTTAAAGAGTTTGCAATTTGGACACAACAACTCGGAAAAAGTCACATGAAATGTGTTTAAATTGGATTGTCTCTAACAATGTCATTAATGACAGATGAAAAATGCATATACAAGGCAAAAAATCTGAACAACTTGTATTTCCTAATTTTTACAAGAATAACAATTTTTTCAGCCACTGAGATTGTAATTACCTTCTGTTAACAAGGTATTTTAATTCATATACACAAACAAAAGACTTGCTGGTTGTAGCTACATGTGTAGCTTTGCACAGGGAATCACAGGATTATTTCTTGTTGAGTGTGAAGTGCTGGAACTCTCTGTATGGAGGATTACAAATAAAAATATCATTAAACTGAGCTGCACACAGACTGGATCTCAGTGAGGAAAAGCACGAGTGAGTCTTCCTCAGCCCAGCCCTCCAAAGCAAGTTAATAACCTCAATGCACTTATTTTACATGAGAAGTGCAACTTCCATCTAGCTAACTTTACCTTCCCTAACCCTTGGCTGGAAAACAGGATAGGCTGGGCCTGACTTCTGGAATACAGGGCTCGGACACAGAGGGAGTTTTGTTCTGGCTGCACAGGACACGATTTCAGCAATGTTTTCTATCCCAGGAACTGTCAGAGGCGACTTCAGCCACAGCAGCACTGGCAGAACCCACTCTGGGCAAAAAAATCCCATCAAAGAGTACTTCAGGCCCTACTTCAGGAATTTTTAACTCGCACTAAATTAACTCCACGCCCCCCTCGACTCCCCCACAGCCGTATCTGAGTGTAAACAATGAATACAATGACTCAACAATATGTTTTTAATTGGTTACCACATATGAAAGGTGACAATGCTGCAACTCAGAGGAGCAGACTGACATGTAAATGTATGGGTTTTGTCCTTGTGCAAATAAGGCATCATTTACTGTAGGCTGATTTTTCTCTGTGTGATATCTGCATTACCAATTAACATTTTAATTAAAGATGGATTAACAAATATTAGGAAAATTATGTCTGGAACTGTTCAATTTAAAATCTACCACATATATACACATAAACACATCATTAAGTGCAAGTCATTTTCTGGTCTGTGTAAAAACGATACGATTTATGTCTTTGAGAGGCAGCATAATAATTTGATATTATTATACATGGAGATAAATGCTGACCAAATATAATACATGGGGAATTTCTATTTTTTAGAAGCTATATAATTACCATTAAGTTTCAGATGTTCATTTAGTGGAAGTTCTGACTGTAGTCCAAGCTATAGACTGGTTGAACTTAGCTATGTTCAAACAGAGCATGGTGGTGAAGACACACTGTTCTAAATGTAAATCGTATTAGCAACAACATATTGAGATTTCTGTACTCTTTGTTCCATTTGTGGGTTTTTTGCCATGAGAATAAATCACAGCGTGCTTTCTGTTCTTGCAGCAATCTTTGCAGGGAGAAGCCAGAATCTGCACCATGTGCTTTTCACTCTGCATCTGGTCTCCTTTTGTCGAGGCACCCTGAGTGCTGGGTTTGCTTTTTCTGCTGTGTTTTTCTGCGAGTCTAAAACCTCCTAATCTCCATCTCACCTTCTTACCAGAGAAGGCAACATTATGGTCTGAGAATAAGTGGCACTAATGATCAAGAAAGTCAAATAGAGAATAGGAAAAAGAACATAATGAGTGGAATATTTGGACCTATTTACTAGTCATTAAAATTACAGATAAATTGCACTTTCAGTGTGGTCACAAAAAGGAACTGAGACAAGCACAATTATGGCAAACAGTATTATCAGAACCTGAAAAAAACTTAACTGTTCTCATCAGCACCTTTTAAATCAATCTGGATACAGTTGAATGATTTTGCATTTGTAAAAATTTACTATACTTGGATGAGTAATAAATAGCATAATACATACAATGAAGCATTGATTTATAAAGCCAGCCTTTTTACTCTTTAGTCCCAAGGTGTTTTAGCTTTCAATAAAACACTCAAAAGAAATGAATCCAGAGTATTATAGTGCACAGTTTCTAAGGCAATAGCAAACAAAACAAAAAAATCTTTTAAGCCAAATAACTTCAAAATGGCAAAGCTTCCTGGTTAAATAGTTGCTGAACATTTCCCTGGGTTTAACTTCACTGACACGAGTAGTGACACAGAAATTTATTTCTGACAGGTACCGAGGTGGCAGAGCACCCACTGGTGGGTAGAGACACATCCAATGAGAAGCAACTGCAACAATTCACAGCTAAGCAAACAAGAAAACTGAATACCTTTGGAAAGGGAAAAAGTCTTTTCATCTGGGCCAATGTTTAAGGCAATATTTATATAGGTCATGTCAGATTTGACTATGACTCCTTTCTGTATGTCAGCCATACATCTAAAAACTCACATTCAGAGCTTGGAAGGAAGAGGAGATTCAACCATAAAGTCTCTTGTGTCTACAAAGCAACTAGAAAACACTGAGGCAGCAGAAATGCATTTTATAGCTGCTCACTTGAGTTTAAACATGACATTTTGTCATTTCATGGGCAAGCAACAACAAAGCAATCCTCACAACACAGAGTGCTTACTCTGACACCACCCGTCCTAAAGGCTGTTCCAACATCTTCATGGAATAGCTTTGTAAAACTGTGGTTAGGACTTCTGCTTTTTTTTTTTATTTATTTATTTTTTAAAAATACTACTGTCAGTCTTTGTATGGACCACACTGAGATTCAAAGCCTTGGGCTTGGAACTACCTTACCCACATTTAACTGTGCAAAAGCTGGCACTGGACAAGAACAGAGCCCATACAGAAAGGTAGGGATGGAGTCAATCAGTTTCTGAAAGGAAAGACTTTTCTTGCCTTCCCAGGCAGCCTCATGATTTAGCAGACAGCAGTGGCAAAGCAAATACAACCTCAGAGTCTTTGTGAAAAATACCACTGCATGATTGAACATCTTTGAGGTACTGAGAGCCATTACACAGCCTGGCCACAGAGCACAGGCAGCTCCTCTGCAGAGGTAAATCCCTGCAGCACCCACAAGGCTGTATCCCAACAGGAATATCTGTATTCCTACCGGCTGTCCGAGTTTGTTATAAACAATTTCCATCCATTTTGAAGTTCTTTGATGTGAATTTCAGAAGCACAGGTCTCATACATTTCCACTGTAAACACTGTAGTGTTTGCACCTGTTCTTTCTGTAAATGTTTTGATATGTCCTCAGAGCATCCTTTGAAATTGCCAAAGAACCAACACCTCTTTGTTTCTTTAACTTGTCAAGTCCTGCACTGCTACTAACATTGCAGGAATGAAAGCAGAAACAAACACAAAACCTCAGCTGCATTACTGCGAGAAGAGAAACACAAAATGCTGGTCATAAATTACACTGAAAGGGAAGTTCCAAAATGCCCTCACAAAAGTTGCTGCGATGTTTTGAGGGGACAGAGGGTATTTGGAAGTGGCACATGTGCTGCCTGAAGCTGAGCTGTCATAGCAACAACCTCATTAAAGCACCCCTCTTGGGAGTGCTAACCTGTATTCCAACTGTGGAAAGATGTCATTTATAATGCGACTTAATTCAGTTAGGAGTCAAAGTATAGTAGACAGCAGAAAAGTGAAACTGCTAATTTAAGGAATTCATAAATGAACACTCATACCATATCAAACAGCTGTGAAAAAATCTGGCTTTTGCCCTCATCACCTTCCATTCCCTGAAACCATCACACCACTATTTCAGTCTTTAAGCCCATGATTTACAAGTTATTAGCAGTTCTTCTTTCCTTGCCACCATCCCTACACAGAAGGCATTGCCATCTCAACTGCTCACCCTAAACTGCCTCCAGTTCTCACACTGAGCTCTTACCCCAGCAACTCACATCCTACAAACAATCCTACAGCAGGACCTGCTCTGCTCCTCTACTGCACCATCCTCAAAGTGCTTCCTTCAGTACCCATCTTTCCCCCAGAACTCCCCAAAAATGCCAATTCAAATGAACATTATGATCCTTAGAAAGAAACATCTGCCAATATCCAGAATTGTCTGGATATGATACTCATCGCTTTTCTAATGGAGTGGCTGTGAAGCAGCTGAATAAATTCATGCATATTTGGATTTCACTTTTAAAGATCTATGATTTAATAACTAATTGACAGCAATAATGCATCAGTACAATACATTTTGGAAGGGCCTTTCAGTTTTTAGAGGAGTAGAGATAATTGCAGATGAAAAATGAAAGAAAATGGCACTGCTTAGTAAATGAGTCGTTAACCTTTCAACCCGAGAGCTCCCGCTGGAAGCCTGACCAGAGGGACTGCAAGAGCTCCAGCAGCTGCAAGAGAGAGAATAAAGTTAATTCAATAGCTTTGGATTTCTTTTAGTTCTTTTAAATGCTTCCAAACTTGGTCTCCATCTCCCCAAAACAGTTGCTTGCCACAGCAGTTTATGCATCACGAGGCAGGCTCAGAAATTTCCCCTTCTGCAGATCTCACAGTGAAGGTGAGCTTTACATACCCTTGCTCATAATGTGCTGTCTGCAGCATTTTAAGCTAAAACACAAACCAGTCATTTGGTGTCAGTGCTTTGACCTTGAGTGACAGAAATCATAATTTTCCCTTTGTGCTTGCAGCTCCCCAAACAGCAAGAAATCTCCTCAAAGGCCAGGGGGATGCAGCCTGCAGGGCACCACTCCTCCCATGGGAAGCTGGGAGAGGAACAGTGACCAGTAAAGCACACAAATTCCCAGTTTTAACTTCTGGACCCCAGAAAGTGTCTGAAGTCATGATCCATAGTTCTATCTCTCAGTCAAGATTGCTTGAATGTTTACAAAACTCAGTTCTCCAAATAAAAAGTTGTTTTTTTGGTTTTTTTTTTTGTTTTATTTTCATTAATCTTGTAAGGCCTTAATCCACAAACTTGGTTCAAATTTTGATAGAAATTTGAAGACTTGCAGCTCTGTATTTGGATCACAGCTTACAGTGCTATTAGAATAACAACATAATACAGAGACTAAGCAGTAAAAGTATCTGGGACTTGCATAAAATAGGTTATTTACATCAGGCTCCTGGTATGAATTCAGTTAAAGAGAAAATACTGCTCATATTTGCACTGATTTCAGTTATCCTGCACAGCCACACTTACCAAGCTCACACAAAATACAATTATTATCTTCTGGTTTGCTAGTTTGTTAAAACAAGCCATCTCTGCAGTTCCAAGGTATGGTTTTATCCAGTACAAATGGATCTGTACAAGACTTTCTGTATTAATGTGTTTATTTGCTAACTGTTGGCAGAGTTGCACAAGAGCACATTTTCAGCCAGTTGCAACTTACAGATTTTACAATAAAAAGGAAGAAATATTGGCCAGATAGTTAATTAAATGGCACTGGAACAGTTTTTCCCCCTTTCACAAATTCCAGTTAGTATTCTAAACCTGTCTTAGGTGCCCCAATGACATGAAAACCAATAAATCTTCATTTATTGTCAGTAGATTTCTAACCTGGCTGTTTTAAACAGCATGATGAACACATTTTAGCAGAATATATTAGCTGTGCCAGTTTAATAAGAGGGAGATTGATGAAGCCTTTCCTTTCTTCCTGTGTACAGAGCACAGCACTCAGGCAAGAAAATCCTTTGGATTTTCCTTCTTCAGCAACACTGCTGCCTTTCCTGGGACACTATTTCTCCTCCTTGGATTGTTACTATCCAATCTTCTCCAAAAAAAGTTTCCACTGAAATTCTAAAGGATCTTAAGCTTTATCAGCAGCCACTTGATGAGAGAGTGGGAGGAAGAACAACCTCAGGCTCAAGGTCTGTATTTCCATGGCCAAGTTCTGCTCAGGTTTCCCCTCCCTGTTTCCCTCCTTGTTGGGTTCAAAGCCAACACAAACTGAATGTGGTCATCTGGCCCTGACAGGGAATGAGGTCTGAGGAGGGGGAAACTCCCCTGGGGAAGAGCCAGGGTATAGCCCAGGTGGGCCAGGGTCAGAGCTCCATCCGTGACCCCTCACTCCAGGAGCAGCATCAGCAGCACCAGCAGCACAGAAGGCGTGTCTCAGATCAGATTCTCTGGCAATCAAAGGGTTACTAAGGACAAAAGAGATATTTTCTTCCCCATTCTACAGCACTAAGACTACCCAGAAAAATACAAATGCTTCATTTGTTTTTTTTTTCCTTTAGGCAAATACTTAGCTCACATTTCAAATTGCTCCAAGAACTAATCCTGTTCTTGATCATCCACATGAAGAAGCAAAAGACCACACCATGAGCAACCCTTCTCCACCACCATCACAGAAGAAGCAAGAGCTCAACCCCAACTCCTTCCAGAGGTGCTTGGGTATTTTCCTTTCAAAATAAACATAATTTACCAGTTCTTCCAAAACTTTCCCCAGCCCCTTGTGTAGAAAGGGCTGCAAAGAGAGGCAGGAGTTGTGACCTTGGCAAGTGCATGAGCCCCGGAGGTCCAGCAGGAAGGGGATGTTCTGAGAGGTGTTTCTCCCCCAAGCATGGGTATGCACATTGTTACTGGCTGATGGAATTCACACTCAAACCTCTCACTCCCTCCTTCTGAAGGATATCCCTTTTGGATGCTTTTTTTGGTCCAACAGACTTTGACATCCAAGAACCTCTTAGTCTGCTTTTTATTCCTCTTGTAATTAGAACAAATGTTCAGGTTATTGAGAGAATTAAGAAAATCAATATTAATGAGCTTTTGGGCTATGTTATTAGACAGTTTCAGACAACTGAAAAGTACTCTGGCTTACTTTGAAAGGGTTTTGGTTTGGCTATTGCTTTTAAACATAAAAAGACTTCTCAGGACAAAAATGTGGTAAGTCTGTGTATCCAAGCTGGCCAAATTGTAAAAACTCAGTTTATACCAATAATTACATACTCCTGCCCCTAAAACCAAAAGAGCTCTGAAGAATGGAGTGCTCTACCAAACACAGTTTTGAGGTATGTACTTACATTAAATATAACCAATTGCTTTAAAGGGCAACCATTCGCACAGCACAAAGTTCACATAAATTTTCCCTCAAGTCCCAAACGCAAACACTATCTGCAAAGTCCACACTCTTTGTATTTCACCAAAGCTCTGCAGAACACATTTAGCATAAGAGAAAACAGAGTTAGGTTTTGCTCTTCTCTTCATCTTTTCTGACAGAAAGGTGTCAATAGAAAGGTGCTAACAGGAAAGCTGACTGCAGCCCGTGCAACTTTATTACTGAAGTATGGGGGGATTACTTGGTGTTATTGAAACATCACTGCACTACTCTGACTTTTTTTTTCCCCTCCTTACAGTGGTAGTGATTCCAACTGGGATGAGTTACTTTTAACCCTCAGTTATTTATCAGTGGGAAAAAAAAAATTCTTTAAGTCTAGAATAAGGGAGCTGAATGTAAAATACATTCACGCAGACTTGAAGTCCCACAGTGGGTTACCATTCATTTCTATAAAAATTAGATCCGGATCATCCATGAACTCTTCACTAATACACTCATTCCCAAAAGCAAGTGCTTCAAGAAGCCTCCTGTATTTTCAGGAAAGAAAGAAGAGATGTTGATTTCCCCATGGCTTATCAAAGACAATACTTGCACATACCAAATGTTGCTGCTTAACTCTTCATGTATTCAGCAGCACTAGCTCTTTTTGATTCAGAAGAACTGAGGAGACAGTTAGGGTTTTTTGGTACTGGACACGGCCTTTTTAGCTTCCCATCAAATAAAATAATGCTGTAATTTAACAAGTAACTCTCTGCCATTCACTTCCAGTTTGTTTTCTCCCTGTGGCTGCAAATCCCAAATGAAAACACAGCATTCAACAGGCACCTGTAGCATCAACAGCTGTGACTCTCTGATGAGTTCTGCAGCACCTGGGCTCCTGAAGCTGTAAGGGAATTTCCTAGACATGAGATTTGGTAAATTTGAAATTTGATAGGGGAAGAAAAAAGAAAAGGAAAAAGTAGAGGGATAGCCTACTCAAGATGAAAGGAGAATTGGTGAGGTGAACTCAGATGCAAACCAGTGGGAGTCACAGCTCTGCGAGCCCATTAGCACAAAGCCTGTGGTCAGCTTGTGCTCCTCAGGTGTCCCATGATATACAACCCAAGATTTCCACTCAGGTGGGGCAACTTTTCCACTCAACAGAAGGCAGGACACCAAAAAAAATGAAATAATATTTTTTTTATTTTTTTTTTTTAATACTAGTGAGGGGAAACGTGTACATGCATAACCAGGCAGTGGTAAGCAGTTCAAGATGACCATCCTTAGCAGACAAGTCTTTCCTTCCCAAAAGTCAGCAGAGGAATCATCAGTTGACTTCAAGAACAAGCACTCTGCTGTGTTAATATACTCCTAGTACCACACCAAGGACATGTTGTGCTATCTTTAGAAAAAACTGGCTACTGTGGGGCGAAGCAGACTGTTGATATATTACGCTCTGACATTTTTCATTAAGATATATAAACTCGTGGAAGACGCGCTCTTGAATTTGCATATTTGCATCATGCTTTTCATAGACACATAAACAGCCTTTAATGCATTTAAATTACTTTGAGCTGCTGGATTAGCAAAGGGGATGCAGTGGAAGGATCTGAGCTGTGCCACACCTACCAGGTCTCAGCACTCATTTTATGCAAATGCTTTTAGTTACGCTCCTAAGGCTCACAGCCACTTAATAAATTCTCCAGAATTTTGAAATCTTTTGCTGATAAGTCTTCAGAGCAGCAGTCAACAAGCAGAATGGCAATCATGGGCAATCACTGAGAGTTTAGTTATGTTACCACTTTTTGTGAGGCCCTTCTGACACAGTGTGATGCCACCATGGGAAGACAGGCCACCAATTAATGTAAATCAGCGTGGTTTCATCAAGGAGCATTTAACAATTCCAACTGACGTAAAATCATAACATGGTTCATATACTCATTACTGAACATCACTAATTGGTGTGGAGAGTTATGCTGTTTTCAGAAAAAAATATGGAACTTACGAATTGTTCCAAGAATATTCCACAGCAAAGGTAGCAATAGCATTAGAAACACAAGCAGGCTTTATACACTTGAATGTGCTTTAAATACTCAGCCTCACAGTTTGTATCAGAGCTGTATTTCAGAATTTTATCATCATCTGTTGACAACCATCTGCCTCAAACTTCTTACCACCCTAAGAGTGGCCAAAATTGGATACTGATAGAGAGACTTTCTGCACAGAAAGCAAACTATTCACAGGACAAAATAAGTGTCAAAGGCTGGAGACCTGGACACGCAGGCCCAGAACTCTGAGGTAAATAAGAAAATTACAGAAATTTAGATCTGACACTTTCCTGCAATACTATTGGAGATACAGTTCACAGGTCTCTGAAAATGCAGAAGTAGCAGATTAGCTGACACCAATTCTCCAGAGGAGTATAATCTACAGAGTAAATAGGTAATATTGTGTACTGTCAACTCTGTTCAACTCACAGCCACTGGAAACCCAGAGAAAGAAATGTAACACAGCAAGTGCAAGCTGAGGAATTCATTCAGCTGGGTCTGTACACACACACTGACCTGAATAGCTTGCTCCAATTTGAAGAAATGTGATAATGGGCCACTTGGGTCAGGGCATCAGATTCTATCTGGTGAAAAAAGCCTGGTACTCTTGGCTTTGCTGTGCTTACCACAGCACCTTTCATGACTCCCTCTCTTACATCCAAGGCTCTCTCTCTCTGTGTGTATATATA
>VZTB01001919.1:155821-276501 GCA_013397245.1 Thryothorus ludovicianus
CTTTTTTTTGCTGTTTTCTTGTTTTTTTTTTTTTTTTTTGCAGCAGAATACATTCGGAAGCTGGCATGTGGCCAATACTTTCAGATTATGAAAATAAACAAACTAGCAGATTCCTCCCATTAACTTGTTCCGAGCACTATATTTCAGGGGTACAAGTGTCTGCAAAAAATCCCAGACACAAGGGACGGTATTTATGTCTTTTCTCAAAGTAAACAAAAGCATCTCTGCAAACATATAAATTACGAAGGAGACAAAACCATTTAACAAGCTCTCATATTAAACATACTTTGATAGAAAGCTTAATTCCTTCTTTCTGAAAAAAAAAAAAAATCTACAAGGATAATGCTGTAGCAGGACAAGTGGCTGGGATTATTTGAAGTGAAGGCAGGAAGATCTTGTAGTGCCCTATGGCAATCCATCTGGGGAAGATTTCGAAAATATCTAACACTTACTTTAATATAGTCTGTCCCAAAGGCAAAACTATTTGCTTTTCACAAGGATTTTTATGAGCTACATCTTAAAAGTAATCACTGGCAGAGATAATTTATTGTTAGCCAGGGAGGATATTGAAAGGCAGGGGAGCTATTAATCATCTATGCAGATATGGGTGAGATGCTGGCCCTATGGAAGTCAATAGTAAAATTCCCATTGACATCTGTGAAGCTGGGCCATTACTCTCCGTGCTGGAGGTTTAAGTGTTTGCTCTGTCTATTAGGTCAAGTTTCTCATTCGCATAATTTTCTGATTTACAGACTTAAGCCAAGGTTTGACCGAGGGAATATCTCCAGTTTGCTGAAATGAATGTTTTTCTGCAGGAGGATGGCTTCTGTATTTATAATAGGAATTGTTTCTGTATTATAAGGTGCTGTAAAGTCTGGATGTGGAGGTACAATCAGTCGTAGTGCAGAATTGTGAGGAGGCTGTGGCTGAGATCGTGTTGACGTGAGACATTGTCATGCTGTCTTCCTGGCAAGTCCATTGGTGTTTAATTTTGCTTTCCTTGGGAGAAGTTCACAATGGAGCTGTCAAGTACAAAAAATCAACAGCAAGTCCAATAAACAATCCCAGAAATATCCACACTCAAAATGCTTTCACACAATTACTCGTGTCCTTCAGCATGATCCATGCCATTCATGGAAAGTGGGGATATGAATCCCAAGAGTTAATTCTGCATAAAAAAGAAAAAAAAATCCAGAAAAAATACACAGCTTTAAGCAAAGCTCTTCCATTTTCTGTCGGAGAGGTTGATGTGTTTCATAGCAGACCACTTGGTGACATTATGCCACTTAGATGTGATCAGCACACTCTCACTCCTGTTCAATATTTAAGTTCTTTGTGAAATGTGTTGCCAGTGCTTCATAAAACTCCATCTCCTCTGCAGCCATACAGAATGTGATCAAATTATTTCTACCTGCTTGTAGACAAAGTGCTCTGGAGGCATCATTTTTAGTTTCAGCCCATGGGAACAGAAGTGATTAAACAATTGCTGTTTAAAAATAGCATCAAACATCACCAGCAGTCCATCGCGGAGTCAGCTGTAAACCAGCAGCAGCAGAGATGTTTGTTTTTACCCTCTTCTGGGCTATCATGGCAGACAAAATATTCTCTTTCTGCAAATTGATTTGTTCTGAAAGCCCAAGTATATTTGTTTTCCTGAGCAAATCCTTATGATTAATAATAGTTGGTGAGAGTTATTCTGTGTGCTTTATTTTAATGAATAAAACCCAAAGCACGGGGAGGTTTGTGTTCAAACAAGGCTGGAACAAAATCCAGTGAGAGATTTTTGCTTTTCATGTGTCTTTTGTTTGGTGTTCAGGATTCAAATCTGTAGCACTGCACTCTAAATCCCTATATGGGAAAAGCAGGGTCAGGCCCCAGTGATGGATTAAATCTCACTATCCAGAATATTTGAAATTGCTGTTTTGTTCAGAAGCAGGGGGCTGATAAAAGGAACGATAGCCTTATCTATATATTTGTTTTCATGTATATTCAAAACAGGCTGAAAACCCAGGTCTCTCTTAATTAAATCATGAATAAATATGAGATTTCCTCCTGTTAAAGCCCAGCCTGCTGCCTGAACTTCCACATCCAGGGTAGGATTGCACAGGTTCAGCTGGCTGAACCCTAATGTCAGCAGCTTGAGTGATACGTTCAGAGTGCAAGATCTGGTCTGGCACATAGAGAATGAGACCTATTGAACACAATCCTAGTGCCACAGAGCCTGAAATTCAGTTCAAAAGATGCACTGGCCTCTCTCCCAGGGCTGTGGGATGTCAGTCCTGGCTGCTCATGGGCATTCAGCACCATGATCCCACTTCCTGGGACCCATGTTCCTTATTTCCACCTCAGAGAGAAGTGTATGCTCCTCTCCAAGGAGTCAGGCAGCACAAGGTAAAACCCCCAGGGACTCATCTGAGCTTCCTAAAAATACAGCCCCACTTCATTTTTCCCTGGGGGAATGAGCACATGGAGCAGCCAGGAAGCTGGGACAGCAGATCTGGACCAGCAACCAAACCCACCAGGAGCACACTCAGATCTCAGAGGTTTTGGCAGGCGTTGCTCTCCCCACCCTCAGGTCCCACACATTTCTGTCTGTGTGTCATCCTGCAGCTGGCCACCCATCGGTCCCCAGTTTGGGAGGGGAGAGGCTCCTGGGTTTGGAGCACATGCTGCAGTGCAGGAGGCAGCCAGCAGCAGCAGAGGTGGGCGGTGGATGGCACGGGGAGGAGCAGGAGGACAGTCCAGGCCATGTGATCAGTGTTCGGCACGCAGAGAGGCATCAGATGCAAAAAGCATCTTAATTATGGCAATTCAAGGCAGAAGTAAAATTGCCTTCCTAATTTTGGAGAGCGCTTATGAGAAACACCCACCCTGCTAAGGCTGGAGCACAGATGGAGCCGGACTGCCAGTGAGAAGGTCATTCAAGGGGGGACATGGAAAGGGCCATGCCTTTGGGGCAAGGTCCTGCTCTTTCACTGGAAGCTGGCTTTCTGCTAAAACTGTCAGGCATTGCCTTTCAGTGCCCCAATTTACTAATTCTTTCAGGAGAAGAGCTAGTTAAAAGCATTTTTTTTGGATCAAATATTTCCCATTTGTCCAAGCTTCTCCAAAGAGCAGCTGATTTCAGTGCCTGTGCAAAGGCTGTGACAGTTTGTTCCTCTGGCTTTTCTGTGCAATGCACAAAAGCCTTTCCCACTTCCCCAAATATCCGTATTCCCAGAAGTGCATCACAAGCCAATATTCATGTAGGCTTCCAGAGCACTGCAATATCCTTGGAGGTGAGGGGGTTCCCAAGGGGTTTTCTAATCAAACAGCAGAGGGTTGTAATGCAAACAGCTGTTCAAATGCCATTTTCACATCCTATTCCTCGGTGAGTTAACCTTCAGTAGCACCTGATCTGCCCACAGGCTGTGGAAGGAAGGACTGGCTGTGTCCTGCACTGCCCTCAGCTGTGGAAGACAAAACTCATTTTAGGGGGTGGTAGGAAGAGGATTCTGAGCTTGCTAGGAGCCCATAAAGGCCAGCACTCGAGCAATGGACCTGGACAGACTGAAGAAGACGTGATGGCAACCTGAAGATAAAGATTGAATCAGGGTAGGAACTCCTTATTTGAAGTGAGGGAACACACAATGCATGAAGAATAGTTGTAATTCTGAAGCCAGACCATAAAAGCCATGCTCTGCCACTTGCTATATCAATTTGGGGCACCTGAAAATGTGCTGAGGAATCAGTGTGCATATGGTGAAATGTGAGAATGCAACCATGCAAGTGCAGTGTTTGGTAGAAAGAGAGGCAGGGAGTGGGGAACCAGCTAAGCATAGCTTTATGCTACACTGAAATACTCAACACAGGAAAATCAAGGTCATGATGTTTTGTGTGCATTTGTCAAGTCCAGGCCAGATTTAACAGCCCAATTTTGAGTTATTTTTCTCCCTCACTGTTCCTGTGTTTGAAATCTCATACATATGTTGTAACACATTGTGTAATGGCTTTATTTTCATGTGGACAGAATAATTTTAGTGCTGTGAACCCCACTCCAACCCCCATCTCCTTATCATGTGAATCTCCATTCTCTCATGGTGCTTCTACACTAAGTTACATCTCTTGGGCCAATTCAGGACACTCATTGTCTGCAGCACAGTACACAAATTTCAAAATAGCTTTCAAAGTAATCAACAACTTATCATTTATTTATGTGTCCTTTTTATATCTAGTTTAACATTTAAGCATTAAGATAAAAAAAAGTCTTTACATTTACTATTGCATTTCACTCTGTATAATTGGATGTATGAATCCTCTTTTGTTTGATATACAAAACTCTTGTGATGGGGTGTAACTCAGCTAACATTTCTGCTTTTAGTACATCTTTCTTCCTGAATTTCACTAAAAGGAGTGGAAAAAAAAGTAGATGTGTGTCACACAGAGATTTTTACATTGTGGAATTCATAACCCTCATAGGACAATAACATAAATGATGCATCATCAAGTTCTGCATTGTCTGAGGCAAGTATCTGACACTGACAGGGAAGGAGCTTTTCTGAGTAATCCTTTCACACCATCAGCCTTGGAGGGGCTCTGCTGCCTTGGGCAAAACTCCACCCTCACCAGACACCCGTACAAAGGGGTCCTAAGTGTTTTGCAAGAGTCACTCTCAAGACTTCAGAGTTCAGCCTTTTTCTGTCACTCATTTTACATCTGCTTTTCAGAAGCAAGGCTGCTGCTGTAGCTATTTTTTTCTGAAAATGGAAATCTTTAGTTCTGTGCTTTGTTACTGGGGTTTTTTTTGTTGTTTTGGGGGTTTTTTTTGTTGTTGTTTTTTTGGCTTTCTTTAAAATAAAACCCTTCTTGTTCACACCCCCATTTCCCATTCTTGTTCCCATCTTGGCTCCCAAGGGCCCAGCAGAGGCTGGCAGAGCCCCTGCTACCATGGAAGGAAGAGGCAAAAACTTGCAACCCTGCAGAAATCAGTCCACCTGAAAATGTCAGACCACCAAAACTGCTCCTTGCCAGCTGCAGCCAGAACCACGGGCTGCTCAGCTTCACAACAGAGCAAGAGTGAAAAAAGTAAGAGTGGTTTATGGTTTATTGTGTGTCTTGGTGGCTGTTGCTTGACAATGGAAGAATTTTATTAAATTCAGAAACTTTGAAGTTAGAAGGTATCTAGAGAGAAAATAAAACCTTGACCCTTTTACAGGTTAAAAAAAAAAAAAAAGAAGATAAAAGAGATCATGGAGAACAATATCTAAAACAAACAGCTTGGAATACTGGGTATTAGGGACTTATTTGGTGATGGAGAGGAAAACTTACTAGATATGAGTTCCAGTAATAGCTTTCTATAGCAACCACAGAAATATGAGATCTGGGCAAAAGGAGAGAGAGAGATTCCTTTTGCCTCTGCTGATGAAGACAACATTTTTTTCCTTGAGAGTGTCTGAAGAAATATATCAAAAGCCTTTATTCACCACATGCTCAGCACAGGAATATAAGAATACCTTATAAGGTGATGTGTAGCTGCCTTGTTCTTTCCCAATATTCTTATTCCACTTAATGATAGTGATAAAAAGATTGTTTTAATTTTAAATTTTTCTTATTTGAATAAATATTTGCTTACTGAGAGGGATTTGCATTTTGTTAAGAAGCTAGGACACACCTGCACAATCATATACTGAAGGCCTTAGATGAGAAGATTAAAATGTTCAATAATTTCAAGATAGAATTTGCGTGTTCCAGCCCTTCAATTGGGAAGATACAGGCATAGCTATGGCAAGTATTTGCTTTTTACTTACTAAACTAAACAATTAAGGATACAAAAAAGTCAACATAAAAGAGTAAAAATTGGTCTCAAAACTTACCTGAATTGCAGGAAAAATGTTTCTACTTCAAGTCTAAAGATATTTAAATTATAGCTGTGTTTTGAAATTCCTTTTCTAGTCAGAGACAAACTGATGTATTTTTGATTTACTTACAGAATTAATTTGGCACTAATTTGGCACTAATGATTATTTGTTAACTTATGCTTCCTTTCAACTGTATTTTAAATTGAAGTGAAATTTATAGGAGTTTTGAACATGAAGATGAAAAAAGAAAATCCTGAGTCCCGAACTTGGGTCTGATGCTTGTTAAATGTTTTGCACTTGTTGTTTATAGCTCAGACACACACGATTTCTGTTGATCCTGCCAGGTTCTGTCAGCCCCTTCACCTCAGCACATTTTTACTTCCCTGCTGCTGCCACAGCCTGTCCCTCTCACTCCTCTAGCCCAATCCTTGCTCGAGCCCAGCAGAGGAAGAGTTTGCAGCCCTAAAATGTTTGCTTCCACCTTACCCAGTCCTGTGTGGCACGACCTCGTGTAAATTCTTGTATTCCATATTTATGCCATGGCTCCCCCCTTCCTCAGGTCTTGAGATGCCGCCAGGAATAGATGTGAATCCTGACAGTAAAAATGAACAACATGAAAGAACAAGACTTGCTCTCTTCCCCCCACCTCCATCTGAATCTCTGCTCTAGCCAGCAGCACCAAGGGCTTTGGCTTCCTGTTGCAAATGAACCTGTCTCGGCTGAAAGGCGGCGTTATGTAAGATTTATATGTTGCAATTATGAAGTATTATTTTTAGATGTTTCTCTGGCGTTACAACATTTCAGCCAAAAATCTAAAGTCGTATAAAAGAGCGCTTGAAGTGTAAACCTTGAAATGCAGTTTTAATAATGCCCTCAGCTTGGCAGCGACCCAGTATTGCACCAGTCCTGTACCAGAAAGAGCAATAAACTTCCCAAAGGCTCTGGGTGTAGGGAACATCAGTGAGGAAGCACCTAAATATTAATACTCGTGGCTAAAGCTGAAGATTCAATCCTACAAAAAAGTCTTTAATCCACACCCCAGCATTGGGGGGCATCAGGATATGAGTCCAAACTGGCTCGGTAGGTTTCTTTGGCCCTGATGAACCAAGAATTACTAGATCTAAAATTGGGTTGTGGTCAATGTAAACATAATGAATCAGGAGTATATTGGTTAAAGCAGATTATTTGCAGAAAAATTGCAACCTTGGTGCCCTATATTACTTCTCCCCTAAAGGTTCCCAAAAAAATGTTATTGAGAAAGAGGAGGGGGAAAAAAAAATCAGTGTTAATAAACCAGAATTCCTCAGACTTTCATCCAGTTTGTTCTGTGCTGCAGAATGTTCTCAGGTAACAGTGATGCCATTCGTGCAGAAGTAATAGATTTACCTTACAGTACCCATCTCTTTGTGAGGAAAACAAGCCTCTCAGACATCTCCAACTGCTCTTTATTTTTTTTTTTTCTTTTCCCTGTAATGGTTGTGTCCTGTTTCATGTCTGATAACACTCTGTTAATCAGAGTTATCTCCATGTATCTGATAGCTATTTATAGTATAAAGGGAGCAACACATGGAGCCAGAGCTCCTTTATACCAACCAAGAGCTCTAAATTTTCAACCCAGAAAATCTTGTTCCTCCCCACTCCTGGTCCTCTGGCAAGTAGAAATGGGAGAACTGGAAGGTATCCTGCACCCTGAGGCACGAGAAGAGAGGAGTTCACATCTCCTTAGACTGTTTCATACTTCTGAGGCATTCAACTTCTCAAGTTCCTAATTCCTACATCTTTGTGTTCTGCTATCCCTGGCCATATTTTAAATCTAGGCTGAGGTGACTTGTGGCTGTTTGGTGAGGTGTGTTTCATTTTCATCCTCCCTCACCACCTCAGGCAGACAGGCCTTGGCACTGTAGGAGCACTCGAGCACTTCCAGGTCTCGTGTGTTTGCATGTGAAACCAACTTCTCTGAAATTCATCCTTCTCCTACATAATGGCTGTTCTGCCTACTGCAGGATAAAATTAACTTCAAGGTGAGAGATTAAACTGCATGCATCGTCACAAAAAGAGCTCATCCCAAAGTTGCCAGCAGGAATGTATTGCAAGAGATCATGGTGCAGGAAAATTGCTGCTGCTGCTCCTTCTACCCCATTGCTGATCCAATCTCATGTTGGTTCTTGTAGCTCAAATTTGTTTAAAGGAATGAGATAATATTGTGTCAGTGATATGCAGTCATGATTCAACTTATACCTCCATCTTCCGTTCATTACAAGAACCTGAAAATGTTAGCAAATTAATCAGCATGGATTCAATTGTATTGACTTATTTAAAATTTATGCAAGGTCTTGCTATTATGGGCCTTACAGATGTTGTCCATTCACAGCAACATTAAATTAATGTAAGTCAGAATTTCTGGGCAGGACCGAAACTATAGGATATTATTGCTTAGAACAATGTTAAATTTAGAAGTAGAAAAAAGGAACCCATAATCATTGCACATATTTTCAGTACTTTCCTGGACAAGATGAATGTGTGGAAATAAAGAAAATAGGTTTGGTGCTGGCGATTTTGAGAAGGCATCTTTAGTTTTATAGAAGTATAAGACTCTACTGAGAAGTATCAAATATAGCTCCCTACATAAAATGTTGTTTGCCTTGTCAATCTGCTGATGCTCCTGAGCTGCTGAGCTTGGCATGGACGGGAGCTGTGGGTGTCTTGCTGGAGTAACAGAGCCACAAGTGAATATGCTCACAGTTTTAAAGTGATCAGTTTTATTCCCTTTCTCTTTAAAGCTCTCACTGGAAAGATTTTACATTTCTCTGAACTTTTTCAAAGCTGACTGTTAGGACAATAGTGGGTTTTAATTAGCTCTATCCTTCTCTTGCTCCCCTTTCCTCTCTTGTTCATCCTGTTTGTTAAGCAGAGATTTCAGGATACTTTCTTTTACCTCTCCTTCTGTTTGTAATGATTTTAGAATAAACTCCAAATCACAATAGTCTTACCGGATAAGTTAATAAATACCTAGGAAGTAATATCTAATTTAATCCACAATGCAATGGACATTTAGATTTACATCAAATTTATTCATTGTAACCAATGATCTCCTTCAAAACTCATCAGGATTTGAAATGGAACACTAGGTGATTTTACATATTTTTTCTTAAAAAAATTTAACAGTAATAAAAACCCAAACCCAAGACAACCATTATGAATACACAGAGATGATTTCCTTAGTTTTGAATTTAAAAGCCTTTGTATTTTTACCCCAAAATGAAATTCACATCATTTAGGAGTTATTATAAAATCAGTGGTTGATAGATTTTTATTTTCCCTTTATTTAGTGTGAAATAGAGAGCTGTGGGCTAAGCCCATTATTCCATGATAGCTGCTATATTAAAACTACAAATATTCTGAAGTTTCCAAAACAAACAACCCCGAACTTAAAAAATAACTTAAAAACTCAGAAATCAGCCTGAGGGAAGCTCAAGGAAATGAATAAAAATATCCAGGAAGAATTAGAATCAACAGTGGAGAGAGAGTAATTGGGTTGACTTCAGGTTGACTAATTCACACACTGAAAGTCAATGATTTTGGGAGTTGAGATTTGGGGCTTTTTAAGACTTGTCTTCATCCTCATTCTTGGCCTTAGTAGAGGGATCCACAAATGTGTGTATTTCTACCTGCTTTTCCTCAATGCCACAATATACACATATGCACATCTGGGTGTATACCTATCATACATTTCCAAATTTATATGGAAAAGACCTTCTTTTAAATTAAATACACCCCAAGCAAACTACTGCCAGCCAGAAAAGTAATTACTGTCGAGTTAGGCAGGCTGCAGTGCTCATATGTGATACTGTCCTGGAAATTGTGTGACACAGGAGCTAAAACTTCCACTTCAAATGCAGTGCTAATGCCTCCTACTTCACCATCAAAAAGTAAGTTGTGATATTCTGCTTTTTTAGTAGGGAAAAATGCATAGTGGTGTAGTGTGGCTGAATTAAAAAGAACCAGTCCAAGGTAACACAAAAATAATTTCACTTCAATGAAATAATTTCAGATCTAAACTGGAGTAACGGAAAATAGGTATTTTTCATTTGAACTCTAAATTCTTTCCTAACTGAACTGTTCAAGGAGATCCCATATTCTCACCCAGCACCATGCAGAGAAATCTTTTTTTCCCCACTTTGAAAAAAATAAAGCCTTCCCTTGCTGTATTAACCACCTAGATATTCACATGGTCAGCACAAATTACAAGGATGACTCTGCCAAAGGGACATATATTTGCAGTCAGCAATCTCTCCTCCTCAGATGTCAGTGGACATATCAAGAAAGTAAACAAAATTAGAAATTAGGCTGAGAAGAAAAATAGCAGAACACACTTCCAGTTTGGTGCTTCCAGTACACTGAGAAGTCACTTTCCTGTGAAACTTCCTAGGCTATTTGTGTAGTTTCTTCAGGATCAGAGAACCTGACACCTTATAGATATATAGCTATATACATCTATAGATATAAACATATATATATCTGTATAGATATATAGATCTATACATACATATGTATAAATATAGACATATACAGATATGTACAGCTCATGGTCCTTAGGCAGCCAGCACTCTGCAGAAAAACACACCAGCACAGCCTTACATGAGAAATGAGATCCAGAGCTTGGCCCAAGGAATGTGAGAAGTCAGATACAGAAGTGAGACTTGTATCTGAATTTTGTTAGTGCTGCACTGCTCTTCCAGAAAGAAATGAAGGGGCACTCTGCAGGACATCTGGAAAGCTGAAAGGAGCAAGGGAAAAAACAATGTTAAGAAAACTGAGCTGAAATTTATCCTTTGCTATTAAACAGGATGTTTCTTTCCCAGACTGGCTCGTAGAGTCACAATTTATGGTTTGAACTCCTGGATTTTCTGGATGAAATAGACTCAGTGGAAGCCTCCATGTGAACTCCCATCCATTCAAATTACTGCCTTCCTCCAGGTTCTCCCATGCAGCAATATCCTGCCCGTGCAGGCTGGCACAGCTTGGCCTCTGCATTGTTCCAGGAGCTCTCAGAATGATTATGAGCTGGTATTTCCACTCCTAAGGTCTGGGGGAGTCAGGGTGCTTATCAGCTAAAATGATGCTACAATTGCAAAAGAACAAAAAGAACCACCCAGTTTGAGTGTTTTAACCAGAAATGCCTCTTAAAAGCATTATAGTTGCTGGTGGAAGTGCACATATCTACTTTAATTCATTCTTGCAGATGCTTTGAGTTGTGTAGTGGAATATTTAATGCTATCCCTGCCCGTAATAGTAGAATGAAAGGCAGACAAAATACTCGACTATTTTTCTATTGCATTTTTTACTCCTCGAGAGGTTACAGTATCAGCAAATCATCTCAGTGTTATAGTCTCACTTGCAATTATGTCTTCAATTTTGGTTATTTCTTAGAATGTGTAACATTAATAAAGGGATATACTGAGGAAAAATGTAAACTGTATTAAAAAAAAAGGAGAAACCTTGAGATAATTCTGATTTTATGTTACAGACAGTAATAATGGTTTAACTTGTGCAGAAATGACAAAAAATGAAGCAGTAAACAAAATCCTAAGTGCTGTATATTACTTACCAGGAAGTAAACTATGAGAGCATATCAACTTTCTTAGAGTAAGAGAGATAAAACATTCAATAAAACTGAAAACTCTCTCCTTTCAAACATATAAAAAAATGTAAAATTGTACATCTCCTCTCCAACCTTCTTCTCCTTCTACTGACCTCTGGAACTCAAGATTAGTGACTGTTGGGGTTCTAAAGAGAAGACTAAGGGTTTTTATGGGTAGTAAGAGCATCGCTAACAAATGTACAGTGAAAACTTCCTAAAATGCTCACACTTCATGGAATTAGCCAGTCACGTAGTGGAATAAGGAAAACACTCATTTGCTGTCCCTTCTGAGGTGTTGTTGTGTCTTTCCTGCAAGTGCTTGAGAGAAAAAATCTTTTGTGCTTTGACCATGTCAAGGTGCATAAGAGACATTACATTTCCCAAAAAATAAAAAAAACTCACCTGATTTGACTTTTTGTGCTTCCAAACTAATTAGCAACATCACAGAAGGCCCATCAGCCCCTGTGAATGTGAATAATTTCATATTTCATAGAATTCAAGTCTTCTGTTCCAAAAAATCTTTCCTCCTAGCTTTTCCCTCTCCTGTTTCTCACTGGAGGTCACCAGGGTGTTATCTCTTCAGATGGGAGGTAAACCATAATTAAAGAGGAGGTGAGATGGAGTGTTTGAGTGAGTGAGGTCTGGGCCCAGCACTGATCCAGGCTCTGGCTCCCACGTGGGTAGGTGGATCATTCACTACCCTTCAAAATACATAGTGCAAGAAATCCCATGTGAAATCACACCCAGGTGAAATAGTTCTCCATCCGCTTGCTGGTTTTGCTGTGAACTCTAATGTGTGCTGTGAGCATCCCATAAACAATTCCAAAAAGCAGGGCAGAGCAGGATTGTGCATGTTCTGTTAAACAGAACTGGGACTCTTTAGAGGTTTCCCAGTTTTCCCAAGCTGTTGGCTGTGGTAGGTCAATGTGATGTGATACAGACACTGGGGTGCACCAGGTCCTGTCAGCCTCAGAATTGTCATGTCAGTATTCAGCAGGCCTGAGTGGAGAATCATTTGCTGAACGCTGAGGTGTTGGGTCTCTGGTGCCACAATGACATCAGCGTGTGTTCTCCTGACGTAGAGGGAACAGGAGCAATGGCAGCTGTGGTTACAGGCTCCCCTCCATCCTCCTGCCACTCGTGCACAGCCAGGCAGATGCGGAAATGTCTTTAGGAATGCATAAATCTCCCAAAAGTGAGCACCCAGGGGCAGTCTCTTTCCCTGGAGAGGACTGCACGTAATTTATTTTCATTCATGCTCTTTTCCTTCCGTACTAACAGATAAGTAATCTTCCTCTTCTCAACTACATCCTTAATTATAGCAGACAGAAGATTATTTACCACATTGAAATTTCTTTCAGATCCATTAGTTTGCTCAATGTACGGCTAACCATGGCATTATTTTCTTTTGACAATGTTCTTGCAGAAGAGTTTGCTATTACACAACAGCAACACATTGGTCTAACAATGCTCAAAACACAGCATCTACATTGACCATGTTTTAAAGCGTTAGGGACACATAATAAAATTCCTTGGATTTCCACAGTCCACCCCCAGGACCATCAGAAGGCTTTAATAAGAGTGATACAATAATCTTGGAAAGCTCTTTTGAAATGGGAAGTACATTAAGTTTATTAGCATATAACAGAACTATATAATAGATCAAGTCATTAACTGGAATATTGTTATAGACTAAAAGGAAATATGATTTAATTTTTTTAAAATTTCATTACTTTAAATTTTACTATTATTTTAATATTCAAATGCCTGTTATAAAATGTGCCTTGAAATATTTGAAAATGGATTTGATAATCCATCCAAAATGGACACCTTCAGCACCCATCAGCTGGTTACTTTCATGTATTTCCTTGCTCTTATTCATAGCCCTGATGGTTTTAAAAAAATAAAAAAAAATATTCCATTCACTTTTTCCGTTTTTAAAGAAATGCTTTTCACATCATTTCCCGAAGTGGGGCTTTCAAGTCAGAGACTGAGAGAGTTCACATCACTCCATATGAAGCAGCAAAAGGTGGATAGAGTGGACAAGGAGTACCCAGGCTGTGTTCAGAGGCAAAGGGACTCTTTCAAAGGGCTGGAACAGAGCAGAGGAAGAGGAGGAGTGGGAGAGGAGTGTCAGCACTTGGCCTTTGCTGGGTCCTGTCATAAGGTGAATAAAGGATTGGGAAGGATGGTGGCTCCTTAGGGTCTGTGCCACAGTGCCAACAGCCAGTCCCAGCCAAACCTGGCAATCAGATTGCTGGGCTTTTTAATCCCATTTATATTTTCAAGACAATTTCTTTGCAGGAGACCTCATTCCTCTCTACAACTCCGTGGAAGGAGATTGTAGTGAGGGAGGGGTCAGTCCCCTCTGCATTATCTAAAGAGAAAGGACGAGGAAACGGCTTAAGATGTGCCAGGGGATGTTCAGGTTAGACATTAGAAATAAAAATTTCACTGAAAGAGTGTTCAGGCCTTGGAATAAGTTGTCCAGGAAGGTGGTAGAGTCGCTGACTCTGGAAGTGTTCCAGAGGTGTGTGGAGGTGGCACATGGGGATATGGTTTAGGGGTATTTATGTTGAAGCTAGGCTGATTATGGGACAGGATGACCTTGAAAGCCTCTTCAAATCTTGATGATTCTGTGATTCTGTGATTGTGTATGTGTTAAAAATTGGAAACTCTTAAAAATATTTAAAAATTCTGTTAAAAATGAAAAATATATCCCTGAACACAGCAATAAGGTCCCTTCAGGTGATACTCTTTAAATTGATAAAAAGAAAGCTGAAACAGCTTTTGCCACCCCCAGAGCTTGTTCTCCAAGCAGGGCTCCTTTCTGGTGCCCCCAGACATCTTGCAAAATTATTCCCTGGCCTCAGAGACTCGTTCAGTTCAATTTGCAAAACCTCTCACGAGTGCTGAGCTCTTCCCTGAGGAGAAGCCATACACAGGGTTTATCTGTTTCCCCTTCCAGCTGGGCTGTGGGAGCAGGCCCCTTCATTTCTCACAGCAATTCCCTCCATTCCACATCCTTGCTATCAGCAGAGGTTTTGTTGCCTGGGAAAGGAGGATTATTCTCTCTGGGAAGCACATGTCAGCATCCTCAGGCAGAGAGCGCATCCCTGGCGGCGTGTGGGGATGAGCTGCAATGCAAGGCACATCCTCAGGCTTTTCCCACTATCAGCACTGACTCTTCCTCATTGCTTCTTGGTTTGTTTGGTTTTTTTCTCTTCCGATACTGGATTTGCTTCAACAAATTAGAATATTTTTTTTTTCTTAAACCTTGTAACAAGCACCTATTCTTCATCACCACTTTTGGTCTTGCACGTAGAAGTAGTTCAGGTGATAGAGACCGGGGCAGTGAAATGAATGAAATCTCTGCTGTTTAGTTTCATGGTAACAGGGATGTGGCCGAAGGGGAAGTGAAGTCTGAAGGGAAAAGCAGAACAGCAGTGAGTTACAGTAACAATTGTGTTACATATTGATTTGGAATCCATTGTGTCTGTAGGTCCCCATGCATCGAATTCTCTGCCAGCTCTTACTCCAGGGTCTGGGATTTAACAAGACTCTCGGATGAACGCTGCATTCCTGCTTCTCACAAACACTGTTTCAGACTTTGGAAACTCAGGGATATTTTCTTACAGTGCTTTACCTTCAGCTAAGCTTTTCAAGCTCTTCAGTGTAGCCATCATGACTGGTGGGCAGAACACTTGAAAACCACAGCCAGAGACCCCAGAAGATGATTTCAGAATGAAGAACCATGCAAATTCTAGTGCAGGGAACAGTCAGTCTTTTTTTCAATAGAAAATAGAATATTTCCTATTCAAAAGTTTTGTTTGCAGCTTCTTGAAGTTATTAGGGAGACTTCAGATGACTTCTGTAGACTGTCTCAGACTGTATATTACCTGTATGAGTGACCAAACTCATGTTAATACTAGATACTCTCATCATTAGAAATGTTTTATAATTATTAACTCATTGGTTAAGCTAAATCTAAATCTATTTTTCTAACATCTTAATCGAAGAATTTTAAGAAAAAAGGAAAATGTAATTGAAGCAACAGCTGTTGTTAAAGCTCAAGAATAATTTTCAGGAAGGATTTAAAAAAATATACACTCATGTTATATTTGACTTCTGATTTCTCTTTCTCTTTCAAAACATATCTTCCTTTTCAAACTTGTCTTTCTTTGATAAGCCTCAGAGCACTACTGTTAGGAGACATTCTGAATCAACATAGCCGTCACTGATTTTTTTTTTTTTACATGAAGCAAATAAATTAAAGATCAAAACGAGTATTGGAATAATACAACACCTTTCTTTTGCATGAGGGAGTGACCTCGCTTCCCACTCTGCTTTGCAGGAGCGATGTGCCAGCAATGCTAATAAAGTACTATCATTTCATGTGCTTTCTTGGTTAAATAATGCTGACTTTGGGAAGTGACACATCTTAAATCGTGTGGTCCTGTGTGGGGCACGACACACAGACACACAGAACCCTGTGTGATGCAGATCTTTGCCTGTTCCATGCAGGATTGACCTGGCAGTGCAGTGGAGGTGGTGCTGGGGCCGTGGCTCTGTGCTGGATGATGCTCCAGCTTTCTCCAGGACTCAGTTCTGTGGTGGAAAAGGATCAAAATATTGTGTTATGATTCATGAAAAGAAAGCTCCTGTCTATCATCACTGAGGCAAAATAACATGTGGCTGCAATATTGCACACAAACATGTGTTCAACACATGAGGCCCTGGCAGGGGAGCAGGGCCAGTTTCAGTGGGAGCTGGAAGATTTGGGCTCCCATTTAGCAGTCCACATTAAGTTGTCTTTGCTTCTGTTGCTACCAGTGGCTGCTAAAATAGAGTTAACCTGGATGCATCTTCTTTGCTGAAATTCTAATTTAGCTTTTCTGTGTAAACACCCATTTAGTATCTGTATCTGTATCTCTCTCCCACCTTTGTAAAGTAAAATAATAATATTCTCCTGCCTCATATGGCATAATGAAGTTTAATACATTAAAGATAGTGAGGCACTAGTTGCTATAGTAATGTACTATTTAAATAACTAAGGGAAAAAAAGCCCCTCATAAGTGTTTCAACAAATGCAGTTTATTGAGGGCTACTTGTTTTGCACAGAGCATCTTTGGGATGGTGAACACCCCACGGGAAAGGCTATTCAGGGAAGGAGCTGATAAGGGCAGTGTGGTGCGTGGTGTTAAGGCTGAGAATGGAGAAGGCTTTCCCACTTGCCACATCCAGGCTTATCTGTCTGCCTGCCAAGTGCTGGCTGAGCTGGGGGAATGGTTCTGAAGCTGCCATCAGCCTGGGAGAGGCTCCTCTGACCATCCCTTCGCGTGCTGATGGGTTTGTTTAGAAAGGGCCAGCAGCAGGCCCAGTGAAGCTGCCAACTGTTTGATCATTTGTACAGACACAGCAGCCTGGAGAGCAGCTCCCTTCCCTGCTGCAAGCAATTAAACTCTCTGCTGCTAGATTAAACTGTCTTTGCAAAATATCTCTGGTCCTGAGATCAGAAACTCGCCCGCAGCTTGCAGTGCGCTGCTTGAGGAACTGCACTGTGGAGCTGGGAACGTGGGCTTGTACCTTCCCTGGCAGAAGGTGAAATCAAATATATATTCTCCATTTCTTGGGCAAACACAGTAAGAAATAGCGTATATAACACATGAGCACTGCCACCAATCATTCTCTTGAGGGCCAAGTTTTAAAAATAAAGTCACTTCATCTGTATTCTTCACATGTTTGTTGGCTGTGATCTCTGAAAAACTATTAGAACAAATTCCTCAAGAGATTTGAGGAAAAAACAATTCTGATTTCTGAGTTCTGATCAGCTTGATGGGTGCAGGAGAGAAGCTGTGGGGAGCAGAGGAACTCGACCCCAACATGCCCAGGGTACCCTGCTGCCAGAAGAACATTTTGAACAAAAACTTCAATTGAGATGATTCAATTTCACCTGAGTCACCCTTTAGGTAACTGCACAATTTTTAGATCTTGTCCACAATCACGCTGAATAATTTCCTAAGTCAGGGAGACAAAGTTTATAAGCTTAGCCCATTCTGTAAAGAAGCTTCTAAGTTATGAATGCAAGGATATTGATTTTAATTCTATTTTTGATCATGGTGTAGAAAAGATCAATATGATTTAAAAAAATGGGTCTGTATGAACAGTTTAAAAATTATCTTTTTAAAGCAATTTTAAATTCTGATTTAGCTTTGAATGAGAAGGATTTTTTTTAATATATAAATATATATAATTATACGCTATCTTCCTTTGTAAAATTTTGCTTGGGTTAAAATGCATGGTCAGAAATAGAGAATATGGGGAAAAATGTATCTTGGTAATAGGTCAAATACAAAATGTATAACTTGCAAATCAAACCTTAAAGCAAGTGAATCTCTGTTGGAGTCAATAGAAGCTGAGATGGTTGACTGAGCAGAAGGTGGGAAAAATAATAGTTTGTTGCCTCTCTGCAGCAAATATAAGTCAAGTCAGTCCACCATGACCTCAGTGTGTAGCAGACTTTATGCTTAAATGGTTTATTTTACATATTGACAATGGTCTTCTTAACTTGACTCCAGCTTGCAACAACTTCCAACAACAACTTTACTGGTGGAAAAAAAAATTACAGAATACTCAGATGAGATTTTGTCATTTTTTAGCAGAATGTTTACTTAGAAAATTCTGACTAACAAAACAAAGTGTTTTGTGGGAAAGTAACAGTTTTGAAAAAACTTTTGCCTAAAATGTTTTACAAATTGGGGGTGAGAATTCGAATTCCATTTATATAAAGAGAAAACGACGTCTGTTTTTGTCTGTTGCAAGGCACCTGGAAACAGCCTTCCTCAAATATATGAGCACATATCCCCACTGGGGTATAGAACCATAGGATCATGAAGACCTCTAAGATTCCTTTTCCAAAATCATATTTATACCAAGAGGAACCGCAGTGATAAAGATTTTCCGAGTTTCATGGTCCCCACCTGGGAACAGCATCATGCCATTGTTTTAAGTACTTCTTCAGCCTCCCTTCTTCACCCTTACATATGTAATCATACAAAAACTGTTTATTTACCTGTGAAAAGCAGCCCCATGCAGCAGAAGATCAGCAGAGGAATGTGCAATAGGCTGGCAGGTGCTGATCTCCTGGAGCCTGAAAACCCTAAACCAGACAGGGGAAGAGCCAAGCTTGGCTCGGTCACACCTTCTGTGGACACCTCCAACAGTGAGTTTTTATAGTATTGCTCTGTGGTGAAAATTTCTGAAATCTCTTGGTTCTCTCTCACCCCAGAATGGGACTTCTGTAATCAGAAAGTGTTTTATGGTATGAGAAAATTGCTTCCTGTCTTGGGCTACTTTTCAAATTGGACCTGAACTACCATTATTGAATGGTTTTCAGGTTCTCCTGGCTGCTAACTGCAGTGACTCCATCATGATGAAACTTTCAGACCTTTTAAAAAAAAATTTTTGGCAGTAATTGCCTGAATTAACTGAAGGGAATTTCAGGCCTTGTATACTCCTATATTCAGTGAATTGTATTACTTTTCTTATTTTTTTTTCAATGTTCTGCAGGTATTAATTAGTTAAGAAAAAAACATTAGCACTTTTCTCACATTCTCAAATATCTGCTCATGCAAATCAGTGTCTGCTCACACAAATCAGCATATTGATCTCCTTTCAGCATTTCAAATAGACAGTTAACAAAAACATCTTTAATTATTTTATGGCCCTTCATGTCAAACAAATGTTCTCCCTTTTATAAGAGGAAAGTGTTTGAAACATCATGGGGTAAAATTAGGTTATTTGACCGAGACCACAGAAAGGCACTTTGAAAGCCCAAATCATAAAACATCGGACCTTACTTAAATCACCTCCACAGAGGTTGAAGCTGAAGTGTTGTGCTTGTCATTGTAAAGAAAAGCCCAACCTGTGTACAAAGTCAGCTGCAGTCACTTGGCTAATAAGTATAATCTGTTCAACTGCTCTAACTCGGCCTGCTTTGATTGTGTGCCCAGCAGTGGTGGCTCTAATGCTTTTAGAGAGGGAGGGGTCAGCAAAAACCCCTCCAGAGACTGTGTGTGTGCATGAAGGAGAGCTTTGGGAAAACAGGACTGTGCAAACAAAGCCACTGTGAATGTGTAATTTTCAAGACGTTTTGAGCAAGAGAATATTTAGTTATATTTGAGAAAACAGGAGATGGTGACCTGTAAATATCCTTGCAACATTCCTTCTCTGTTACATCATTCTCTGCAGCACGTTTTGGGTCCCTGGAGTTGCCCCATGCTTGTCTCAGCAAGGTTGGGGCATCCCTTGAAACATCCTGTGAGAGTGGCAGCAGCAAGACACCAGGATCCACTAAAGCATTCCCAGATCTTGTTTTCCAGCACAAAACATTGTAACAAAGAGGATTCAAGTGCACAACTGCACAATTAAATTGCACAAGTGGCCTCACAAATGAAAGAGGGGTGTGGAGGGACTCCTGCTCTCTCCCAGGTAAGAATTCAATCCTGAGTTCAACATCCACCTCACTAACACTTAGAAACCCCACCAAGCTCCATTTTCCATGGAGCAAGGGGGGAGGAGGGGAACAACAGGAGATGGGACTGCTTGTGCCTGCCCTGCTTTTACCAGGGGTAAAGTGACTCATTGCTGACACACTCACAGAAAATTAAAGTGTGTAAGGTCCTATTTTTTCAAATTTCCAGAAGGTTTGAGAGCTAATTTTAGGTGAAATTGGGAGCTTTGATCCAGTGCAATCACTATATATAGAAGCAGATGGAAACTTTTTTAAAACTGGAATTGTCATTGTCCTTTATGGATCCATGTGTCAAAGGCAGGAAGTTGCAGCTACTGGATTTTGGGCTTGGTGGGCAGTGCTGTGAATGGGTGTTTGTCTGGTTATGAGCTGAGAAAAACCCTAAAGGTCATCAGTATTTAATTAGATATGATTGTTATTCAAAATACATAAGCATTGAGAATATGTGAAATTCATTATTATTAATATGTATGTCTGCTTTTGAAAGATGCTCAGGAAGACATGGGAAATATATATCCACAGTCATCCCTCAAATCTCTCATCTGCAAAGAGAGGGACATGACACAAAACACACTGGTCTGGGTACTTCTATGATCAAACTGCAATTTTTTCCTTTCTGGAATACTGTGCATCAATTTCATGCTGAATTTAAATATCTGCAGAATCATAGGTTTAATTTAGATAATGTATTTTGTAAGTTTTCCTGATTTAATTTCCTGGCATTATTTCTGTGTTGTGCACTGTAGGCTTTGTTACATAGAGCCCTGAGATGATTGATAAAAATAATTTTATAATGAAATGTGAATTAACACTAATTCAATTTAGTGGGTTTTGGAGATGACAAGTATTGATATATGGATTTCCTTATTCCTCAGAAATATAGAGTCAATAGCACTGAAATTGGAATTAATCAAATGAATTGCCTTGTGTATGTAGTTCCTTTCACGACTCATAATTTTCCAAAATATTCATAAATTTTAGGGATAACAATTGTCACAATAAATTAGGATCAGTCCACATGTCCAGAGCAGCTGTGGCTGCCCCATCCCTGGAAGTGTCCAAGGCCAGGTTGGGCAGGGCTTGGAGCAGCCTGGGGTAGGGGGTGGGATGGGATGAGCTTCAAGACTTTTCTCACCCAACTCATTCTGTAATTCTATAATAATTCCATAATTCTATAAATCTATAATTCTAAATCATTGTGGTTGTAGTTATAGTCAGTAATTTAGCTCAGGACTTATGGTTTCCAGGGAGTACCCAGAATCATCTGAGAAAATGCAAGATAAACATGGAACACCATCTATTGGTAGGTGGTTTTGTGAATAACTTTTTCAGTTTTGGTATCATTAATACTGGAAACTGAATAATTTTCAGGGTAGAGTGCACATGAAAGCAAAATTTGGAAAAGGGAAAAAAAAAGAAATCAGGTCTAATTAACCTGTTGTCCTGATATATTGTATGGAAATGTCATACCTAAAAAGGGTTCAAAGCCATTTAAAGAATGCATTTATCCGTGAAGAAAAAGAGTTAAATCCAACTGTATCAACTACAACAGTAAATTATGATTAAAAGGTCATCTATGCCATTTATGGTATCTTCAAACAGTGAGTACCAAAATGTGTTTCTGTGATGGCATAACAAGGTGTTTCAAACTCAGGGTCCTATCCAATGTCCTCTAGAATAGAATCTGACTTCCTTGAGTCACTGTGGCAAAAAGCAATGTAAGAAAATAATATTACCATTAACTGGTCTAGTTGAGAACAACATAAAAGAGAGCACAAGAAACGTGTTGTGATCAAGGGAATCAAATATTTCCAACAAGGAGACTATGCATCCACCATCTCCTGGGATGGAGAATGAAGGAAGAAAAGAAAATCCCACCTGGTTTTCTTGATTTGTTTTCAGTGGAACCCAAATAACTTACAGCACAGTACACAGACAACAAAAATCTTTAATTTTCAGAGCTCCATATGGTGAGAGATCCCAGAAAAGGAGAAGCTTTCCACCCCCACCAGTAATCCATGTGCACTAAGTTATCTACCTGAACCTTCATCCTCAGATAACTTTGGCAATTACTTGGGAGACATTTAAAAATGTAAGCAAGCCCCAAACTGATTGGATGATGGCATTAAAGGCGTCTGTGAAGTGATTAATTGGGTCCAGGCAGTGCCCCACACCTCATTCAGCTCCCCACAGGATGTGGTACAGTCAGTAGTGGTGCTGGCCTGGCTCAGGGCTCTTGGGCTGGGCATCCTTTTGGCTTGCCTTTTTGGGCTGGTGGGAGTCAGAGCATGGCTAGTTAGCCCTATTCATTCCTTTTTTCCCCAAAGAATGGGGCCAGAGAGCTTCTGAAAAGGCTTCTGAAAAGGTGGCAGTTCTGTAAGGCTGGAAAGGAGGAAGAACACGGGGCTTACATACACTTGTTCTCTTTAAAGATACACTTTTTAATGCCTCTCCTCATCCAAATAATTTTCCATTCTTTTGGATGATTTCCCAAAGTTGTCACGACAGAGGAAAAGCCTGAAGGGGATTTAAATTAGGAGATTTTTTATTGCCAGATCAATGTGGGGTTGTCATTCAGTATGTAAGAGGGAAAGTGCAAGTATGAGACACTTGTGAGGGAACTGGGCAGGCAGAAAATAGTTGAGAGGATAGGTAACAGGATAAGAAGGATTTAATCTTGTAACAGATGTCCCCATCTTTTTATTTGCACAGGGCTAAAACCTAAAGTGTAAGAAATCTGACAAATTTATGGCTAAGAAAAAGGCTTTAGGTAATTTTATCTTAAATGACAAGGAGAAAGGTGAAACTGGTCAGTCCAACACTTTTTTTTTTTTCTTTCTTTTTATTTTTTTTTCCTTCATGTAAATTAATAGCAGCCCAAACTGGATATCCATGTTCAATCCTGTATATGTGCAATTCACTTGAGGTTTTGCTTCAATGTGGTCATCTCTGTGGCTGAGAGGAGGCTGTTATTACCCCATCTCAGGTGATCCTCCATGCTCACTGCTGATGTTCACAGCCTGTGTGATGATGGAGAGGTGTTTACACCGTATAATCACCAGTGGCCAGCCTTGCAGAAAAGGGAAAAGGCAAGAATTTCATAGCTAAAATTACTTTCTCTCTTCCTTTGAGATGGATCCCATCAAATCAATGTTGTGAGAGGTAAAAGAGCGTGGGTGGCCTTTCAGTGTCACTGAACAAATTGTTGCTATTCTTTGTTGTAAAATGACAATGCCATTTCCAGAGCTCTCAGTCAAGGCAACATCGTTCCCAGACACTGAATCCTAATTGTTAGATTCCTTTATTTTATTTTGAGCTAAGTTGATGACAGTGAATAGACAGGAGACAAAATATGGTAATTTCATTAGCAAAAAATGCACATTAAAACTGTAACATTTCTGCAAGTGGGGAAAAAATATATCAGAAACTTGTCAGACTACCATGTTCTCATGATTTGGTTATAGGGAAGAACCATGTAGTTCATCCTGTCCCACTGAATAAAAGGAGTGGTGCTGAGCACTGAACCCAGATATAAACACAGCCCCTGAGATCCATGCACACACTTAGTGGCTGTCTCTGCACCAGCCTGCAGTGATGCCCTGGAGCAGATCCCATAGCAGTAAATTGACCTCAGCTGAGGGAGAGGATTTTCTGGAGGCTGCAGCAGAGCTGGTTGATCCCCCAAGGAGCTGGAGCCTCCCTGGCCCAGCAGTGAACCCAGAGTCCCAAGGGCGCTCCCTCACTTTGGGTCCCACTTGAACACGCGGCTGGAGACACTCTTGAGATCAATTTTTAGATTAGCTGAATACTTACTCACTGAAGCTGATTATGAGTGGAGGCTGATTATAGTAATTTTGACATCTCTGAACAAGTTTTAGATGCCTCTGATGAGTGCACATCCCTTCCTCCCCAAAATGGAGGCACTAGAAATCAGTGAGTACTCAGCAGTGAGAAAGATCTTCCCTTTTGCAATTTGTTTTTAGACATAGGCTTTAATGCACTCTTATGTCACACAGAAGTTGAAAGGATTAAACACAAATAAGGCCTGGACCAAAGGAACCATTTTAGACTGCAGAGAAACGTCTGATGTGACCCTATATCGTATTTTTCTTGCAGGTCAAAATCAAGTACAACCACTGAGTTTTAAGAAGGACATTCATGATTCAGACAGTCTTCTTCTTCCTAAATATCTGCATTCTGTTTCTCCCAGAAAAATTTCTTTCCTAAGTATTGACATGCTGTTATAGAAAACAAAGTATTTGAGAAAATACCCAAAAAAGCCCCATCAACAAACAAAAAAACCCTCAACAAACCACTTTTTAAAGCCTTGATCTAGATGCATCCCAATCCTGAATCTACCAAAATAATAATGTGCCACTAGAAGACTAATTGATGCTGTTTCCTTATAGATTTTTGTCCACTAGACATGGAACAGGCAGATAAATCATAATATTCTTTTACACTGTGCAAAAATGTTCTGTCACCAAATAAATAATATATTCCTATCCCCAAAACATCATTCCAAGTTGCTCTTAATCAAAAACTCATTGTCAGTCAGACTCACTTTACCTCTTAGCTCCTCACAGGCACAGAACGTTCTCCAAAGCCTTCCTGTCTGCAACCAAGTTATGCAAGTTGGGGGAAAATATAAACAGTTTCTCAGCTTGAGAATAAGGTGTGAATCCACTACTTAAATCAAGGGTTTACTAAATAAATTTAGAAAATCGCACAGAAGTTCAAGATTTAGAATCACTTTAAAATTTTCAACTGGTTCATTTTCTTTGTGCTGGATTGTTGAAGGAAGGTGAGGAGCAGCATGACAGGTCTTAGAAAGGAAAGACATAACCTGTTTATTCATCCAGGCCTACCTAAGTCCAAATATTGACTTCTGGTTTGTCATGCTCCCTGAAAAGTTCTCTAGAGACTGAAAATATAAGGATGGGCTACAAAATCTGTAATCTTCCAGGCCTGGACTTACCCCTGATTAATGAGAGAACGACTTGGTGGCTCCTAGGCACAAGAAATCGATGTTTTATATTTCCTATCTGCCCTGCCCCAAAAGGAAAGAAGAGTTATATAGATGGCAATATTCAACAGGTTTTAGAGATATATAAAATATGCACCATGGAAATGAATGTCCAGAGATCTCAAATATATCTATCTGTAAACCTGGTCAACTGGATCAGAGTTTCCACACACACTTTGGAATCTGTTTTGTTCCGTTTTCTGTGCATGGTTCCTTTTGTATTGTTGCTGTCTAATTCTTGGAAGTGATTTCTAACTCTTGGATCCTTAGTGATTTCTATTATGTACTTTTTTGCCCTTATATTTAGACGAGATATAATATTAGACATATCATATGTAATGATTAAATTTACTCTTTTAATATTGTGGGTAAAAGTGAAAATTAATTCAGGAATACAAAAGTAACATTTTCTTCCTTTATGTTATTGTGTTTCTTTTGGGTTCTTTCATTACATTTACGGAATTAATGAAAACAAAATTTTTACTTTTTCTAAAACATCTGCTCTTATGGAATTGTGAACCACATTTTGCAGAAATTCTCAAAATATTTCAAATAGTTGATTTAGCTTCTTCCACCTAAATTAAACTTTTAAGATTTTATTTTTTTAATGTATGTGGTTTTTTTACTATTCTTGTACAATGTTCTGCTCCAGAGATTATTACAGTTTATCTTACTTATCAATAGCTCACTGACATTTATTGAGCTGGAAATATTGTTTGCTCTTCACTGTCAATCAAAATCTTGACTCCTACGTCTAGCTATCCATTCTGCTTTATGGTTCTGATTGATACTGGGAAAAAAATCATTACTGGATATATCTTAACACAGGAGTGACTGGTGGGTATGGTGGTGTATGAAGAGACAGCACATGTAGCAACTACTGTCAGAGATTGAAGCAGTAACCCAAAAGCAAGCAGGCTGTGCTACTTAAACTCATCTGCTTTCAATTAAAATGAAAATTTTATGCTGGGAGAGAGTCAAGGCAAAAAATACCTAGAAATAATTGGCCCAGTTCATTTACATCTGATTTTTACGGTGTCAGTGAGGCATCCTTTGGCTTCAGTTTGAAGAGCATCAGACTTTCTGATGGTTGTTAACATTTCACACACAAGAACAACAGAATAGATCAGGAATGGTTCAGAAGTGTTGTAAAGACACAACAGTGGCAAAGCTGGGGGGAAGGCATAATTCTTCTTCCCAAAGGCAGAGAAATTGGCTGGAAAGAGTAGCCTATACCATTGATATCCTAAAAAATCTGATAGGATGTATCCTACAAATGCTGGGCAACATCTGCTGCTCCTCAGAGAAGAGATTTATCCACATGGAAATGCTTTAATGCTTTAAGGGGGCCAAGGAATGCACCAAGTAAAGCAACACCAGAGTGAACGGGGAGGAAACTTGCTGGAGTGAGAGCTGAGAGTGCCCACACCTCCAGGGATCAGGAATCAGCATCCCAGCTGCCCATGCCTTGCTTGGGTTCTCTGAACTCTGCCATTGCTGAAGTATTATCCCATGGACACTCAGGAATCACCTGAGCTGAGCTCAGTGGATTTTCTCTCTCCCACACACCCAGTGACTTTAACACCGGCAGATGGTGATGGGACAGCAAGGGGGAAGGGTTTGAAACTAAAAGAGGAGAGATCAGATCAGATGTGAGGAGGAAATTCTTACCTGTGAGGGTGATGAGGCTCTGGCAGAGGTTGCCCAGAGCTGTGGTTGCCCCATCTCTTGAAGTGTCCAAGGCCAGGCTGGATGTGGCTTGGATAGCAGAAGGTGTCCCTGCCCATGGAATGAGATGGCATTTAATAATTAATTATTTGGTATCCCAACACAAAACCATTCTATGATTCTATAATTATGTATATAAAAAGCAGTTAATTTTCATTTTAGGGGCTGTATGTACAGTGTGCTCGATTGGAATCCTCTAACCCCTCCTCTAAGGCTCATGGAATAGGAGCAGCCCTGAGCTGGCTGGCTGGGAGGGTAAGCAGGAGTGGCAAAGTTAGAAAACAGATATTAAGTTAACTAAACATGGCAGATCAAGACATATTTCTCTCTTCTATACCCACTCATCAAGAAAACTGTAGTGCTTTTTGTAATAAAGGCATCTATTCTGTTGGAGATGGTCAATTTAAAAACAAATTGTCAGTCTGTGAAGGGCTCCTTACCTATGAAAAACCGGGACCTTAATTTTTTCTTCAAATCAGACAGCTTTTTTATGCAGCTCAATTTCATTACCACTGAGATGACTTTCAGGGTCACTCTGAGAAAAAAAACTAGCAATTATATTAAATAGGAGAAGAAAATAAAAAACCCTGACTGTTCTGTTTACTCGAATCCTGCCATTCTGTCATTCCAACATGAAAACTGTCCTTGAAGTCAAGTACAACCTACAAAGACAAACAGTGGAGGGAGTTTATATAAATCAAGTTGGTGTCATATGATCCCCAAGCCCTGATGTGTTTCTATAAAGTTAGAAGCAAACTCTATTTTAAGCACCAAACGACTGTATGGCATCTCTTCTTTTTGTTTTGATTTTTTTTTTTCATTGCCAGGGGCATGTCTCTAAATAAAAAGAATATCTTTATCAATGCAGGCATTCACCACGTGGTGAGGCACAGCCCAGGCTGAACTCTAATAAATGACCTGCTTGTAATTTGGGAGTGGAAAGCCCGAGCTGTTCACTGGTCACACTTGGATCCTTAGCTGAGAGGCAAATCCTCACCCATTCAGTCTTACAAAACACAAATCCTAAAAACTCAGTGGCCAAAATCACGGTGTTGTCAAAGGGAATGGGCTTGGACCACTGTTTGTATTATTCCTGTTTGAATGCAGAAAAAAACCCTCAGCAAACAACCCAAAATGGGAACTTTTCTTTATCCACAGTGATAAAGTGGTAGCAGAGGGTTCTTTTGAAAGGGAGAGACACATTCAGAAGTGAATATTTCTTCCAGTACTTCTGGGACCTAAGTTTCAGGTGGAAGAATTAATAATAATGACAATAAAAGAAAAAAAATAGTCTCATAATCTGCTCCGTTTTCTTTTTCGTTCTCTTTTGTGCTGCCTTTCATTCTTCCCCTTTCCCTCTCAGCCTTTTTTTTTTGACATAAAAATAATATTTTTGAAATTTTCAATTACAAAGAAGAACAAAAGTATTAAGAAGTCTAAGTCACTATTTCTTCTGAATCGAGTTATGTCCTTAGATGTGGATTGAGAAGAAATCCTTCCCATGCAAAAACAAAATAAACCAAAAAAAGAGTAATAGAAACAACTCCAAAACAGAACAAACAACAACAGCTACAAAAATGGGGGGAGGAGAGACAGGACAGGACACGCACCTTTTTCTGTTAAAATTTTAACAATAAAATATCCGGTTTCCTAGCAAGAGAAGTGGAGGCACTCATTGCATTTTTTATGAAAAACAAATATTCTAAGCACAGCAGCCTATTATCTGCTTGGCACTAGTTTCATTGTCTATAAAATTATGTGACCTTGGCTATAAACCCCCTATGAGCTGGACTGCATATAAAAATCCCCTTCCCTTAAAAAGGATTTGTGTGCTGTTCTTGCAGAAGGGGCATTTATATTTTCTGCTTCAGCATCACTCCAAGAACTCCTTTGCAATGACTCTCTTGTACACTGAGTGCACTGGTTAAAATTCACATTTGTTTCAGAGGGACTTAGAATTAAAATTCACAAGTATATTCCTTTTTTCAATTTTTTATTTTTTTAAATTTTTACCTGCAGGTAGCATCAGATTCACTCTCAGCTTTAGTATAAATGGTCTTTGCTGGTCACCTTTCTGTTACAAAGAATTCAGCATTCAGACCTATCAATCTTGCACTGCAGAGCTGCCAGGTCTTGTAACAGAAGAGTATTTTGTTTGAAGGGCAAACCAAATTGACTTGTGTTTCCAATAACTGTAATGTCCGTCCTCTTATCAGTATTAATAAGAAAATGCAAATTGTGTTCCTGTCAAAAAAAAGAAAATTAAAAAAAAAAAAACAAAAAAGTTGAACCGAGCAGTACAAGCAGTAAATTGCCTGCAATATGCTATTATATTCAGATTCTCATTTTCAGCTATACAGTAGTTACTTAAGGTGAGCAAAAAGAGCAATCAATGCAAAAAAGGACCAAAATGTTCCAAGTCTGACTTTTAAGTATGAGCAAACAGAAGAACATAATGGATAATTGTAGCAGAAATAATAGCACATAGCAATACGTAAATCATCAGCAGGTTAACCGTTAATCTCTTCATTGGGATTTTTATTTAAAATAAAACCAAAATTCCTATTAAATATGCAGGAGTTTAGAAATTCTGAAGTACCCTTGGACAATGACCAACACTTAATTAATCAATTTTCTGTCTGTGTTGTAAAAACAACTTCTGCTTTATTGCTTTTTGGAAACAAAATTAAAGTGAAGCCATATAAAAACTATTATAAGGGAGAACTTGTGGCTTGCAAAATGTTCCCCTCTTTGACTAAATTGTATCATCTCTGTTTCTTGTTTATCTAATATTAGTCAAAAAGCAACAGGTTTGCTCATTTTTTTGCTTGTTCAAATACAGTATCTGGTAGATTAAAATACAGCTTTTTCTCTCACATAATCTCAAAAAAATAGTGCACCAGTATTGGATATAAGGGTCACACATGGGAGGAATGGAGCTCTCACCAACGTGTGACAGGATCTTGGGGATATGCAATCCCAGGATGGGTTAGGGGTTAGCTTTAGAACTTCTAGAATAGATGATGTTAAATAAAATGCTCATTCCATTAGTTGTTTACCTTCTTTTCAGGGTAATCTGCAATTTAATTTGCATTAGACACAAACATCCTGGCGCGCAGAGTAAATGTGGAATGAAACATCACTGAAATATCTCTCTGATATCAGCATTTCTTTGGTAAATACAAACCCATCAAGGGGATCTGCTCTCTGTTACCTGTGAGGAACAATATCTGCGGACATTAAATGATCCTTAACATGGAAATTACGAAGTCCTGGTATTTATGTGAGCACTGCAAATGGTTTTTGAAGGGATTCTATCTTACAGGAGATCCTCTCAGGAGGAGCTGCAGCCTTTCCTACAGGCAGATCATTTGGGAATTAATAAGTGAAAAATTCCATCCAAGTCGGAAGCCATTAGAAAAACCTGTACAGTACTCATAGCACTCAGGAAGGAGCACATGTGCCTTCTGCAATTCCAGCTCTTTCCCAGGAGCCTGAGGGAGCATTTGCATGGGGAGACCTTGAGGAAATCCCATCTCAAAGTGGCTGAGGCAGAGAAGTTGGAAACCTGCATTTTACTGTGTGTTAGTGAGATGCAGATGTGAAAAAAACCCCTAAATTCAAAGCACAGAGCACACCTGATAATGTAAAATCTCTTTAAATCATGGATCTGACAAATTGACTAAATTCTGCTCAAACTGTGGTATTAACTAGTCAAAATTCACTTGGATCACCCCTCATTTTTGTTATCAATGGTTTGGTATCACACAAACAATAGTTATTGACTAACAGTGCCACCACTCTAAATGCCACTGGCCACATGCTGCCAGCCTTTGCCATGAGTAGGAGAACAGAATAAAAGGCATTTTTGGCCAGACCATGAGTTTTGTTTATCTTCACACAGAAGCCATCCCATTTATTATTACTCCAGTCATCTTCTCCCAGTTTTTCCACTCCAAGATGCCTTCCCAGTATTCCAGCACTCAGGATGTGAGTGCTGTGGGTTTGTGAGGTGCCACAGCCCTGCACGATTTTGCTTTTTCACTTTCTGTGCCTCCCCTAACACGTCCTGGAATTTTGTTGGCTTTCCTGGCTCGGAGTGAGTAGTGACTTCCCACACCATTTCTGCACCTTTAGTTTCTGTGGCAGTTTTATTGCTCTTACTCAGCACTGGGAAGTCCTTCCCCTGCTCCTTGCACGAGGTGTTCACGTTGCCCAGGTCTGCATGATCGTGCTGTCACATTTAAATTGACAGAGTTCATACTGTTTTCTATTATCATTGACTTTTGTATTTGATTTTTTTAAAAATAGGTCTTATTCTTTCTAATTATCTTCTGTGTAGTGTTTAACTAAGCTCCATCCATGATTTTTTTTTTTTCATTGACTTTTTCTGAAGATGATTTTGCTGAAGGTTTGCCTAAAGTCAAAACCAAGTTTGGTTTTTGGGCTTTTTTAAAAAATTTAAAAGTTATCAGCCTACTGCAAATATTTCACTCTTTTGTCTTCCCTTTTTTTGTTACTTTTTAGAAGGTTTTCTTCACATTCTATGATTTTCCTTATGTCATATATTAATTTGAGGATTACTGCATAAAATTTAATTATTTATTCAATACATTTGCCAGTACAGCTAGACATCCTATTACAGTGTAGACTTTAGGACAGTTGGGAGTTGCTTTTTCTTAGCTATCTAATCTCTTAAATTTTATTTTTGTGTTTGCTTTGTAGCAATGTTCATTATTTCTCATTCTTTACTTCCCAGCTTATATTTAATATCCTTTTTTTATATGTTTTGTCTCAGGAAGGGCTGATCCCTCCATCTCAACTATCTGACATTTGTTTGATCTCATGAGGCCAAAAGCACCTTGATTTTGTATGAGTGGACTGTAAGCGTTAATAACAAATTTGAATTTTCCTTAATTGAATGAAATGTGTTGTCAAAATTACTACTCCTAAAATTCATCTCCTAACTTGTTTGAATTATATTCTGAAGAAAAATGGGGTCACTGTTTGTCTGGGTTTTTTGATTTTTTAAAGACATTAATGAGGAATAAGCTTCTAGAAATTCACAGTGATCTAAGTTGAAAGCAAAAAAAATTAGTTCTTGCCTAAACTCCAGGTAAGTACAGGTAAAAACCACTGTTTCTTAGACTTTTATAAAAATATGAGCCCCAACACCTGCCCCATTCATCCTCTGGCCAATTTTTACACGTCTAATTTATCTAAGTTAGAGACCTCTAAAATCCACTCTGATAGAGCCCAGTAAAATGAAAATGAATTTCACTTCAGAAAATGAACCCAGATGGAAAACTTAAGAAATTGAAGCCAAATGAGTATCAGCGTAGTTGAAAAGCTAAACTTGAATTAATTAATTTATTGCTCACTCAATTTTTATTCCTTAAAAATATCAGAGTATAATTGATACCTTGATGCTTTTGAAGTCAGTGGATTTAAGTGTGCTGAGGGTTTTATTTTATGTCTCTTTCAAAATAGCCTAATGTTAGATAAAGTGATTGAAAGAGTATCAGGTAGTTATAAATAGTTTAGCTACATTGGCTTTTTAATTCCCTATGTCCTGTGCCTTAAAGCCGATTTTAATGAGGAAGCTATTGTCACATTTCCTCATCTCTTGTATATTCATGACTCCAGAATGTTCAGATAATCCATTTCTCACTAATCAAAAAGCCCAGGAAAATATCAATAGAATTATTCAAATCCATAAAATTTCAGAAGCATTTCCATGGTAAATGCCAAAGTTAATGGCAGCACTTCACAAGCAGGGGTTAATCACAGTTCATTGTTTGGCTGCTCCCTGCCACCACAACACTCATTATGAAGGCCTGTGTAGATGGAATATGGAATTTTCATGGATCCACTGCCCAGGTATTGCAGAGAGATGCTCACAATTCTTGCTGTTGACTTCTGTCTGCAGAGGAAGCAATTAATGCATCGAATGCTAGAAACCATAGCTACAGTGATCTCTGCACCCACTGAAATAATTTTTGAAGGCTAATTCCTCCAAACCATGGTGGAGTGTTAGGCATGACTCAGAAAGGGACAAAACCTCTCAATTCTGTTTGAAAGTTATCCCTTGGAGAACCAGAGATAGAATTGGGAATTACATGGCCCATTGTGGCATTTTGCATTTATGAACTTGTCAATATACAGAGTGCCTTGGGTGCTTGAGCTAAGTTTCATGTCTGGCATTAAAAGGGAATTTATCTTATTCTTTAAAGGTAAAATTCTCTCTACTGTGGCCCACACAAAATATTTGCATTCATTTGCATCACTTACCATGAGTGAGTAATGAGCCCAGTGCTTCTCTCAACATTACAAAAGAAGTTCTCCTTAGAAAACCTAAAAGAATTCATCTCTCTCTGAATCCATGGATTGCACAAACCCCTCACCCCGCGATGATTAACTCTGCCCACAGCACATGGCAGAGCCCAGTCCACTGGGGCTATTTGCTCTGCTTGTTCACACATGAGGCATCCTTGTTCTCTGCAGCCTGAGACCAAACTGAATTTTAATTTCAGTTTTGATGTCTGGTCCCCTACTTCTTGTTTAGATGAATTGTAGATTATACTGGTCAAAATATTTCCTTCATCGCATTAGTTCCAGTGGTGGGATCTCATGATATACACTACAGTCAGTGCTTCCAGAAAGAAAAGGTGACAGTATCAATTGTCCTACAAGAAGCTGATGCACAACCTGTAGCTTCATGTGAAATTTTCCAGTAGGATCTATTTTCACAGGGCATTTAAACTTAGTCCAAGCTGGTGAATCTAGCTGTGTGAAATTACTGCACATCACAGCTGAAGAGTGATTCTTTTATACATTTTTCCTTACAAAAATTGTGGATATGCTACAACTGAGCATTGCTTTGAGCATTGGGGGTCCTTGTGAAGGAGACTCGTGGTCTTACAGGCAAACAGAGCTGATGCTTGTTAAGAAAACCCTAAATAATTCTAAGCAATCTCTCAATTCAACTCGTGCGCTGCGCAGTGTTAAAGGACATCTCACCTTCTTTAGTGTCCCTCCTGCTTCTGCCAAAATGCCCCTGTCAGCACAAACGGCAGCGGGCAACCTGCCCTGACTATCCTGGTGACCAAGGGGAAGTGATTGATTACCCAGAGAGAGCTCAACATTCTGCACTGGCCACAAATATCCCTGTCCCTCCACGCTGACTGGTACCGGGGAGAGAAGGTGCTCTTGCCAGAAGGGAGCTCCTTAGAAAAAGGAAAAATAAAAAAAAAAAAAAGAAAACCAGAAGAAATAATGCTCCTTGGTACTGCTAAATTTTTTATGCAGTTGTCTTCCAGAGTAAGTCTCAGATGTCCTCAAATATTAATACTTGTAATGAAATGCCCAGATTAGTAATTGCATAAATCCTTCCCTCGGACGGAAGCGCAGCCTGTGGGACCGCGGCCGATTAAAAAGATTGTTCCAGCCACAGTCACCTTTGCCTTAAGCTGATGCCAGGTGCTATCAGCCAAGTTAGGAGTCAACACAGTGTGCAAAATATGATCCTCTGGGGGGCAAAACCTGACTCATCTCTCTCTCCGTGTCCCAGCGTGGAGGATGTGAATGAGGCACCGCGGGACGGGAGAATGAGGGCGGATTGCGGCAGGGAGGAAAGAACTGCTCCGTGAAACCTTTTAATACATTTTAACTGAGAGACTTGGGGCTGTATCTTGTTCTCAATTTTGTATTGACCTTTATGGGGTTTTAAAAGAGAGCAGATTTTCCCTGTTCTTAATTTATGCCACTTTCCAAAGATCCCTGGAGTCAAATCTGTGCTAATTTACACAATGTGCAGATCCTCTAAAGGCAATGGTTTGCAGTGTAAATTAGAGCATAAATCAGGTTAGAATTTGGCCCCTGATGAAGAGCCAATGGAAAGATGTTGTCTTAAATGATTCAAAAGAAGCAGCTAAGCCTATTGATTTTTATTTAAATGAAACACGCTTGGAATAGATCTCAAAACGTTATTAAAAACTGAAACAGAATGCTCTTTATTCTACAAGATGGAAATATTTAGCATATCTACTCTCTTGTGACCTGAAGGGAGAAGCTGTACTGACAGCAGGAACCAATTCCTAAACAGCCCCTGAAAATTAGGATATTCCATGAATAACAAAATCAAAATTTGGTGCTAAATACCCAGATAACTTAGAAATAGCTGAGCAGAGGGGGTATAAAGAGCACCTGTATTTTTTTGTTTGTTTATTTGTTTTTTAATGCTGGGATCTTCATGATTTACTACATTATTTCTTCCAAGGCCCTTGCTATCTTTTCTATCTCCACATATTCATAATATATCATTTTGGAACAAATTCATGGCTAGTTTTCACAGGTGCAGTCACATTAATTTCACACCTCTGAATTTAGCTCTTTGCTGTGTATCTGGAGACCATTCATCAATATTCTCTGGAAACTAGCTTGCTCCCTTCTCAACAAATAACCATATCAGCCTCTGATATTTCCAGCCAGAACAAATTCCACTTGGTGGCTTTCATTTTTATGTGTATATTATTCTAAATATAGGAAATATTCTAGCAGATGGGTGGCAGGGTATATAGGAGCTTCTGTGGCAAACTTTAAATAAATTGGTTTTGTGAGGAGACCTTCTCAGCTGGTTATTGCATCAATAAATCAAGAAGTATCAAATGTGGAAACATTAATCAGATTTTGATAACATCTTCTGGAGTCATTCAGAACAGCTGACATAAAATAGCTGTAATTACATATTGTGGTATTGTATCATGTGTTTCATATTTCATAACATTTATTCTTAGGGAATGTCTCAATAGTCTTCTATTAGTAGGAGACCATTATCCTTTGACAAAGGCCTATTTTTCTATTCTACTGACATTAACTCTTAATTATCTTTTTTTTTTTTTTTCTTTTTTTTAAACAACAATAAATTAAAGTAAATGAGGATTATGGAAATCTCTCTGCCAAATACCCTGTGACTGTTACCTTAAATGCTCAGGGCTAGAGAGTGAAATTTAGTGTGTATGAGCTCAAAGACGCTATTTACTACTTTAACATTTTACAAGTCATACATTAACATTTAGCAAGTCATAAAAAATTTACATCTTTAAGCGATTTGTACTTAATAGGTTAGAGATACGCATTTCATTCAGGACGGTGGGGAAAGAATCTATAAAACAAAGGCATTTTGCATTGTCTGCAAAGTTTATCCTGCTGGTGGACCAAAGCAAGCCCACAGGAGGAGTCTGGTGTGCTGCTCCTCCTTGGTTGAGAGATATTCTCCATGGGAGTAACAACATGCCTGTGGCAGCACATTGGTAGCAGTACAAACTCTCTTAAAAGTTACTCAGCTTCGATTAAAGCAGTTGCAATTTAAGGAAAAAGGCTTGAAATAATCCAGCAACCACTACAACAAAATTAGGGAAATGTGATTCCACTGGGATAAATATTGCTGTGTGATATCAGTGAATATCTGCCCTGCTCCTTTTCAGGAGGTTCCTGCAGTTGTTTTTGGTCACATTCAATGTGTTCTGATAGCCAAGAACACAAACTTCATGTCAAGATCCTGGTAACCAAACCCTGTGATTCAGCCACATCCATCCTTAACCAAGTTGGTGCCACTAGGTGGTACCCAAGGATGTGAACCACAGACAGGCACTTTCTCACGATTTCCCTACTTTTGCAAGGGAAGGAGCTTCCTCTGGGCTTCAGGAAAAGACTGTCACATTCTCATCCTCTTTCAGCGTGATGTCAGAGGCACAGAAGAATTGAGGCCAAATCCCTGCCAGATGTGATCCTGTTCTCCCAGCTCCCAGGCAGCAGCACTCAGTACTGCCACAGCCTTCCCTCAAACACAAACTACTGAAACCTAATGAAGAGGTGTTCAAGATGAGACTGCAAGCTGGAAATTCTCCATGCAAAACCAGAATGTGTATTAATTTGTGTAAATTCTGAATTTCTTTCAAGTATATTCTGAATAGGAAAAACACAGAGATAGGTTTTCCAGATACATAGTTCCTATTAAATTATTTAGTCTGCTCTATTCATGATTATATAAGCTAATTTAGACATGCTGCTGTTTCACTATTTGCATGTCTCTGGCACTGACAGCTGAAAAATGAGCATGATGACAGTACAGAGTAGGTTGTTTAGACAGAAAAACATAGCAACAATAACTGGTGAAATATTTCCTTTAAAATAACCCTATTAAATATTGTAATTTTTTTTAAAGAATCTGTTTTAGACGAGACCTCTACTTCTCTAAAGTTTCTCTCTTCTATGATACAACTGTTAATTACTTATCCTTTAAATAAAACACATCTTAACTCATGGAAAGCCTGGAACTTGGCTCTGCAGGAGAGTCTGGCTTTTCCTTTGAGAGATCTCCTGGGGAGCAGCTCGGTGTTACGAAAGCTCTTCAGCGTTTACTCAGTGGAGTTTCTGTCACATTGCAGTGCTGTGCAGGGATCTGCCAGCATTCTTGGCATGGGGGGGAGCAGGCAAACGTGTAAAATTACTGTGAAATCAGGGAACATTGCTCCAATCCTGCTGCTGTCTCAGGAGGGGCATTAAAAAGATATTCACGGAAGAAATATTAATATCTTCGTGTCACAGACTTTAAGAGATGTTTTGCTGTTTGCTTGATAATATTAATGCTTTTGAAAACTAATTTTTTGAGTTAATCCTTGAAACAGAAATATTGGTTAGATCATCCCACTTCTCCTCCAAAATGAGACACTTTATAAAGCACTTGGTTCAAATCTGATCTTGTCCCCTTGTTTATATGAGTTGCTCTCTTCTGTCTAGTTTATCTTTGGAGAGGAGAGGAAAAGGATTTTATAAACACTGTACATTTTTTCCTGTATCTCTGCCACCTTCTAGATTAAAAAGTGCTCTGTGCCCATGAATAGACAAACACAGAAGTGCTCTTAAAGTTTTAAATGCCAGCAGCATTGTTGATGCTTCTGCATCAAATTTGTCAGAATTATTGTGTTGAGCCTATGTCCTCTCCTATCTCCATCTCTGATGGAGCAGAATCACAGAATCACATAGTTTGGAAAGGACCTTTAAGATCACTGGGTCCAGCATTCCCCCAGCACTGCCAAGGCCACCAGGAACCACGTCCCCAAGTGCCACATCTACGTGACTTTTCAATCCCTCTGGAGATGGTGACTCTGCCACTGCCCTGGGCAGCTGTGCCAGGGCTTGACAGCCCTTTCAGTGAAGAACCTTTCTCAATATCCAATTTAAGCCTCCCCTGGTGTTACTTGGGACCATTTCTCCTTGTTCTGTTGTTTGTGACTTGGGAGAAGAGGGCGACCCCCATCAGGCTACACTCTTCTTCCAGAAAATTTTATGGAGCAAGAAGGTTCCCCCCTGAGCCTCCTTTTCTCCAGGCTGAGCCCATCTAAATCCTTCAGACTTGTGCTCCAGACCCTTCCCCTGCTCCATTTCCCTTTGGCCATGCATTCAAAGGAGCAGAAAATCCAGTCTTTCCAAACTATTCCTTTCATTAGAGGGGCAGTAGTGCTGTCTCAATGCCTCAAATGCTTGAAACAAATAAAAATAAAAACAAATAAAATGTTTGTCAATAACTTCTTTGTTCCCCTTACCAGTTAGAGAGCAAGTAAACATTTGTGTGTTTTGATCCTGATGTAGCTTTCCAACTGCTGACTGTATATATATATANAAGTGCCACATCTACGTGACTTTTCAATCCCTCTGGAGATGGTGACTCTGCCACTGCCCTGGGCAGCTGTGCCAGGGCTTGACAGCCCTTTCAGTGAAGAACCTTTCTCAATATCCAATTTAAGCCTCCCCTGGTGTTACTTGGGACCATTTCTCCTTGTTCTGTTGTTTGTGACTTGGGAGAAGAGGGCGACCCCCATCAGGCTACACTCTTCTTCCAGAAAATTTTTTGGAGCAAGAAGGTTCTTCCCTCAGCCTCCTTTTCTCCAGTCTGAGCCCATCTAAATCCTTCAGATTTGTGCTCCAGACCCTTCCCCTGCTCCATTTCCCTTTGGCCATGCATTCAAAGGAGCACAAAATCCAGTCTTTCCGAACTATTCCTTTCATTAGAGGGGCAGTAGTGCTGTCTCAATGCCTCAAATGCTTGAAACAAATAAAAATAAAAACAAATAAAATGTTTGTCAATAACTTCTTTGTTCCCCTTACCAGTTAGAGAGCAAGTAAACATTTGTGTGTTTTGATCCTGATGTAGCTTTCCAACTGCTGACTGTATATATATATANGCTATGAATTTACATTTATATATATATATATATATATATATATATGTAAATCCATAGCTGTAATTTCCTTTGGAGTTAGAAAAACTTTTTGCTCAGCTGATCCTTTTGTGCATGGCCTGAAGTGCCAGCAAACCCAGGACACAGAAATCCTGCCACATCCCGTTGAGAGCAGCACACGGTGCCATCTGCAGTGCTGCTGTTCTCCAGGTTGCTCTTTTCCCTGGGGTGCCATCCCCTGCCTCCTGAGTGCACAGCAGAGTTCAAACCTGGCACTCTTTCATCCCTCAGGGGCAATTCTGCACCTGTAACTCCAGTTTAAAGGACCGTGGGGACTTTGAGCAGCCCGCAGAGGATGAAGTATCGTGGTTAATGTTCCAGCTGATACCAAAGCTCGTGAGGTTAAAGCTGCTCATTTGAAATGTGGGAGTAGTAGCTCTGGCTCTGGGTGCTAGCAACGTTGTTTATGCCTTTGTGCAAAATGATGGGGGAGAAAGGGCATGGGAATATTCTATTTTACTTATTTTACTGAGAATAGTCTATTTTACTTATTTTTGGTAAGGGGTTTTAAGATATCCTGTCTGTACAGTCTGAAAAAGTCTTATTTGTTGGGAGGGTCTATAAAATTCAGGCCTGAGGAAATAGATGTAGCTACCCTGCATATCTATCTCATTTTACTGTCTGTGGTGTTAGAGAGAGGAAAGAAATAGAATTATTTTCAATAAATTTTACACGGAACTTGACATCCAATCAAGCGCATCAACATTAGCAATCAATTAGGAGCTCGATGCATGGTTCTGAGTAGCTGTAAATTACTGCACACTAATGGCTCTTAAGCAAACCTCCAGAGCAGGTTCACCTTTTTTTTTTTTTTTCACCAATAAAGCAGCGAACATCATAAAGCTGCAACAGGGGAAAACGTTCAAATTAACTTAATCTATTTTAATTTTCAAATAAACCAATCTTACTTATAGAGCAAATAGCAGCCACAAAAGCAACACGTTATTTTCCAGATCCCTCTGGACCATTTAGAATACTTCTCATTCATATTATAGCACAGGAAATATTTTTCTCCATCCCTTTCTATCTCTTTCATCTGAAAAGGCTGTCACTCCAGTTGTGCTGGGAGACTTCTGTGGATTTTTTTCTGTTTGATTCTGTTTTCCCTTTGCACTAAAACTCTGCCATATTTAAGGGATAACAAGTCTGTTGCTTTCCCATCCCCATAAACTTGTCTAATTCTGAATAAAGTCACTAGGAAAACGTACTAAGAAAAAATGATTTTAAGACTTTTTATTTATTTACTGCCTTTCTGCAGCTCTATATGAGGCACATATGTTTTGGAGTCAAGAATATCTCTGACAACCTCCCTGAGATCATCAGGATCAGATCTGCTAAGTAAGAGGATGCAATTTTTAAGCCTTTTCTCTAAGCTTTATCATCATTAATGGTACACACTTCACTGAAAGTTTCTTCAGCAGTATTATGTCAAATGCTGACTTCATTGCACATATGTCACACACTGATATCATTATTATTACTCAAGTCTTACTGGAAAGAAGTTGGGGCCAAAGTACTTAATTTACTTAATTAATTGTTAACTGTTTGACCAAGTATATCTTCCATAGAGAAGATTGGACTACAATGAAGTGAGAAAAATTTCCCAGGGCTTTAGATCAGGCATTAAGTAAAGCAGTTATATCTTTTGGAAAAATGAGTGTCAGCTAATGCAGAACTTCTTTTCTTTATTCAGAAGATTCATTAATATTATTGCATATGCTGGAATATGAGCAAAAGTCATTCATACAGACACTCAGCCTTCCTTTTCCCTGAATTTCCAGTATGCATAATTCACATTTTAAACCAGATCTTTTAGAAAAACTTCATGATATTGATAAAAATTCTCCTGTCTTGTGCACTGTGATAGTGAAATCTGACTGAGTGTCCTTTGCAATGGGCCTGAAGAGAAATATCATGTGGTTGATAACATTATTCTGCAGTTATTTACAGAGAAAGTAATTCTACTTTCTCTGAGGATTAAATGTTTGCATTTATTCAGACAGTTTTAATGACATAAAATGAATTGTGATTATGAATGGAGCTTTAGCACATTTATGTTTATGTCTTTCTATTCCTTTCTCTTGTCTCCCTAAAAAGGCATTAATCCTCCTGTCTATATTAGTCAATATTAGTTTACTCATATATTCTTTTGTTAACTTTAGAAGGTGGAAGAGGATACGACATTCATTATTACAATGCTTAATGCCTAAAATTATAAAATTATAGAAAGACAAAATCAGAGAATCATAGAATGGTTTGAGTTGCAAGGGACCTTAAAGATCATCCCATTCCAATCCCCTGCCGTGGGCAGGGTCAGCTTTCACTATCCCAGGTTGCTTCAAGCTCTGGCCTTGAACAGATGGAGAATGAGGCAGCCACAGCTTCCCTGGACACACAGTTCCAGTGTCTTATCACCCTCACAGTCGAGAATTTTTTCCCAATATCCCATCTAACTCTGCCATTGTTCAGATTGAAGCCATTTCCCCTTGTCCTGTCACTTCATGCTCTTGTCCAAAATCTTCTACAACTTCAGGCATTTGAAGAGGCTCTAAGACCCCCCCAGAGCTTTCTCTTCCTCAGGCTGAACAGCCCCAGCTCTCCCAGCCTGTCTCTGGAGCAGAGGGGCTCCAGCCCAGCCCTCAGTCCTCAGAGCATCCTCGTGGCCTCCTCTGTACTCATTCCAACAGCTCCATCTCCTTCCTGTGTAGGGACCCCAGAGCTGGATGCAGGTGGGGTCTCACAAGAGAGGGAAAGAATTACCTCACTCACTCCACTGGCATTCAGAACATCCTAGAAAGACAAAAAAGTAACCAAAGGCTCCCTTTTCATCCTTTTCTGAATACACATCCTACCCTCTTTTACAGCTTAGGAGCACAATGATTCCAAAACTGCAGCTGCTGAGACACATTGGTTTGCTCATTTAGAACCTGCAAAGGATCACATGGGGACAACAGGGCTTTATGGAGGTAATTTACACAGCATCTAAAATGCTTTTGGAGCCAGTTCTGCTCCTCAAGGCAGCAACTTTGTGCTGTCTTGAGAAGCATGTGTGCCCTTTAGCACACATCAGTATGCAGAAATATGGAGATGAGCTGCTGAGTGAGTTCATCCCAGGAGTTTCTTTTGGCTTCTCCAGTGCCTGCTTCCCTCTGTGCTGCCTGGGAAGCCCAAGGCACTGGTGGTGTGAGGTGCTCCTCAGCTGCCTGCCAGTGCCCCCTCAGCATTTCCTACCTCTTTGCATTTATTCCACCAGAGATAAAGCTGTGTGAAAGCTAACTTAGCCAAAATCTCCCATGGCTTTGCAGTTAAAGGAGACTTACATCGTGCTGCTCTATTTAAGTCGTCTAATTTGAACTATGAAGAGGAAATCAAATTAAAGGTTGAGTCAGTCAGAATTATGCATTACATTCACAAAAAAATAAAACATCCCAAATCTCTGTATTACATTAAAAATACACTAAAAGAAAGTTAAGTTAGCAAAATCAAACACTTAGAAGCATGGAAATACCATAAAAATCATTGCTACCTTATGCCACTTCAAACTAAGCCTCCTTCTGCATATAAAATATAATACTGTCTTTAACAGCAGCTTTTCATTCCTTTTTCCACAAAACTTCTCCCTCGCTGCTTCACAGTATTAGTCTCTCTTTGCTTTATCTCATGTGTCCTTAAATCTTCTTACTTCTTCTTTTATTCCTACTTTTCTCACTTTATCTTTTCTGTGTCTCTGAAACCACTGAAATCTGCTCTTCCCATGCCGGTCAGTCCTTGTAAGAATTCATTTTTGGTAAGAATTAGTAGATGTGGAGTTGTTGACGCAGGGCAGGATTCAAAGCATGTGGTGTCCCACAGGGGTTAGGCTGATGCTGTGGTAAATTTGCTTTATGGTTTATCCTTTATTTAAACTACAAAAGAACATCACCTGGACAGGCAGACACTTAGGTAAAAAAATCTGTTTGGATTTGGAGAAGTTACACTGCAGCCCAAATTCCCCATGAGGGCATCAGTGCATATCAATGGGCAAATTTAGGAGAAAAACTGTGAAAAAGATGATACTCAAAATACCCCAAGGAGATATTTTCTCTCTAATGCCTTTCAATTATCCAACCTTAGGGATCACTCTTAACAACAGAAGGTAAAACATTTTTAAACAGACATGCAGTTTTGAAATTGACAGTGTCCCTTTAACAACTTCAACACTTGGAGAGTTTTATGTAGGTGGGTGAATCTGATGCTAAATAGTTAAACCTGTTTTAACTAAGAACTTGTGACTTCCAAAATAAAATCTTGCCTGTAGAAGAAGCTAAAAGCAATTGGGAACAAAGCACAGAGGAATGGGCCAGCTCTAATTTATGCAGGTCCAAGGAGGCTCATCTATGTGCTTTATTTTTTATTTGTTTTTTTTTAATGTGAATAATTTAGCCAAGTTTCTGATAACCGTCTCTGCTGGAAGAAAATATTTCCATTACTGCTGCAAGTTCAGCCTCTCATGGGTCAAAGATGTTGGGAAACATCTACTGAGCACAGTCTGGGGCCTCCAGCACAGGGTGTCTGCCATGCTCTGCGCTGAGCAGTGTGTCCTGTGCTGCACCAGCACATCTCTGTGCACCCTCTAAAACCACTGTGGGCTGCTTCTTGGCTTGCAAAAGCTGCTAGATCTGCAAATGCAAATGTATTCACATTAATTAGAATAAATGACCACGTGGTTGCATCGCTAAGTTCCCAAACTCCCAGGGAAGGAAGCTTCTGCACAGTCAAATGCTGCAAAATTTGCATTTGAGGGAAGCATTTTAGGTTTTTGTATATTTTACCAACAATTAAGGAACTGAGCTGGCACTTTCCTTGCATATTTGCAATTTAAATATAAAATTTTGGGCCACTCCAACGTGTTTTAGTTCCCATCTTGGTGGTCAATTCACAGGGGTGAAGAGAGTGACCTTGTGTGTGATGATGGTAGAATTTAGAACAAGAATTAGCTACATTGCCTCACAGAAATTGTTTGGCTGGCAAGGATAATTTTTTGGGCAGCTTCTGCCACTGTACAGCATAAGGTGATAGTTGATGTATCTCTGTGTGTAACCAAACAGAGAGGGGAGGGCAGCAAAGGACCCAGGCCAGCAAAACTGGGTGAGGAAGCCACGGGGCTTGGATTCAAGAGCCCACAATCATCTCCTCCAAAGGAGAGTGCAATTAAAACCTGGCCTGAATTTTTAATTTTTACATATCACCCTGCAGCAGAGCAGCCAAGGAGGGCTGGTGACTCAAACAGCAGCACTGCCAGAGACACGCTGCTCCTTCTGGGTCAACAACAAACCACTGCCTAAAATTTCAAAATATTTTCAGTAATCATCATAATCCAAAATTACAAAAGGCAATTCCACTCCTTGTGTCAAAAAAAGAGCCCTGATTTCTGTTCTTTCCATGTTATGTCTGCTTGGGGAATTACCACTGGCCATTGGAGAAAGCCAAGAGAATAAACAGCCAGAGTGCAGTCAGTTCCTACAACAGAAAAAAATTATCATCCCCAGAAAGGCAATTGGAGAAATCTTGATAAATGGAAATTCTCTAAACCACACTTTGCTTGGGGCCAGTGCTGCAGGAGGCCTGAACTGCAATGCACAGGCTGCCATGTGCTCCCTTAGCAGGAGTGTTCCTGTACACAGCATCAAGCCCTTTAAAATCATCTGTCCTTCACACATTTGATAGAGGAAGTATGCATTTATATCCAACTTTTGAACCTGCTTCACCTCTGTGAGAGCACTGCATCCAGAGCCCTCACGTCCATACTGTTACTGCCATACACTTATTGCATAATTTAAACCTTCTGACCACATTACATAGAATATATATTGGGAACAGTTTGCACTTGAGAACATTAACAATAATCATGACTTCTGAGTTTCAAGATTATTGGTTGTACAGAGTTGTGCTGTGTCTTGGTAAAGCCCATGAACAGTATGTGGCAGATCTGAAATACCTAACTAAAAATACGGAAGGAATAAATTTTATAAACTTGACTACTATAGGCTTCTGCTTGTAATATGTAGCATACCATGGTTTTAATGTAGCTGAGATGATATGATTTTTCACCTTCCACTCAGATCAAATTTAATTTGTATTTCTCAAGGCTGGCTATCAAATCCTCCCCCTTTCTTGGAAGTCTCTTAACAACAAAAGTCATTACTACACTTTTAGCCAACCAGATATGTAAAACTATGAACTTATTTGAAGGTGTGGCAAAAGCTGTGCTTCTTATTAGCAGTGTGTTGGAATATTGCAAGTAAAGAGACTTTATTGAGCTGTCTGCTGTGTAACATTTTGGTGAGAAGTGACGGGAGGTGTCTGTCTGAAGGAGGGGAGTGCTGCTGCTGTCCCTATTAGAATAATTTTGAGTATCAGAATAGCTTTGTCCCTATTAGAATAATTTAATACTAATATCAGAATATAGTGGGGATCCTTGTGGGTAGATACCAAAATGATAATTCTCCCTCCTGCAGCCCTAATCCTGCCTGCTGCCTCAGAGGGACAGGACCTGAGCTGCCCCACATCCATGCACACATCCAGCTCCAGCCCAGGACGAACATCCACAGAGCAGCTTGGCAGGAGCAGACTTAAAGTTTTAAAATAAAACCACAATTGCATGACAGTTAATAGAAAACTCAATTATAAGTCACATCACATTAAAAAAATATGACAAGAGGAGAAAACAACTCATGAGACAAGCATTATCCAAAGATGTTTCCAATTACAAATCATAGCACAGCTTGAGCACCTGGGCTATTCATCCCGAGAGCTGATTACAACATCATGATGTGAGTGATACAATGACTAACACAGTATCAGGACCAGCATCTCCCACTCTACTTTTTCAGTATCATGTAAGTGGAAAGTGTTTAATTAGAAAGCTTTCAGTATTCATTTTCTAACTTAATAGGCTTTTCTGGTTGATAACAACCTTATTATGTGTTGGGAATAGATGCTTAGCCAACCCAAAAATATCCTTTTCCCTCTTCTTGTCTTTTAAGAAAAACAAGCAGATATATTTCCCATCCATTGAAATGCTGTTATTAGATTTGACTCATTTTAATAGAGCTGTGTCAGTTTAATTAGTGTAAGGGCAAGAAATGACAAATTATATTCTAGTTTTTGTGAGTGTAATACCACAGATAAAACAGTGTAATTCCAGGCTATATATGCAAATTTTCTGGTGCTTTATGGTAAATCTGGGGAAATGTGTGAGGCAGTGAATCTGTCTCTAAAATTCCACCTTGTACACAGCAATGCTTGACCAAACTATTAACACTTCATCCAATGAAGCTCTCTCATTGCTATTAAATAGATGTACTCATTTCTTCCAGTTTCAACAGTCACCAGGTATCTCATGAGTAAGTTACAAGTGTTGCAGTAAATTATTGGAGGATTTTATGCCAAAATTCCTCTTTTTTTATTTATTTGACACAAGATTTAAATTACACCAGTAGTAGAAATTGAAGCTCCTGGTGCTCATCAAACATAAAGCTTTCATTTTTGTTCCAAGGAAACTTGTGGTGAAAGTGATGAGGTTTGCATCCTTTATGTTCCAAAAGCTTTCCTTTGCCTTTCTTAATAGCTACTGGGAAGAAAGAGAATTTATGCAAAAGGGACTCCTTGTCTTCTTAAGTGTTAATTAACATTTTCCTCAGAATTTCCATTCAAGATATGGACCTATTTCCAAAAGTGAAAACCTGGGGCTTGCTTTGGGTTGTTCTTGTAAGTAAAGACAGAGGAAAAATATTATCTGCCTTGCTTTAGAGGAAAATTTACATAGTACATTTTTTAGTACTTTAGGAAGGCTTTAGTATTTCAAGGATTTTTACATAATACCTGAATCAATTTAGTTAGATTTCTTTTTATGTGGTTCTAGCAAGCTCTGGAATGTGTAACTTCAACTGGAAATCTAATCCTTGCCAAATACCATCACTGAACATTTAATGTGTAAAGTAATTTCAGGTGGCCACACATCGGCTGTGATCCCACAGTTGATGCCTAGGGGTAAAATCCTAAATCTTATAACATGAGAACAGGTTTGGATTTCATCTCTCTTTCATCTGAGGATAATTTTGCACTGAAATGGTAAAAATGGAAAAAAAAACCCAACAAAAAATGAGAAGAAACAATCAAAAACCTTTCATCTTGTCAAAGCAACTTAAAAGCGTCATGAGCAGATGGGTGCAGGCTCACCTTTGGTAGCTGGAAGAAGTGGAGCCAGGGAATAAGGGAGGGAGGTTGCTTCCTGACACCAGAAATGAGGAAAAAATGCTTTATTGAGGACAAGATTGTTTTTTAGTTACTGAGATGTGCTACAGACATTGTTTTGTTGGTTATAACTATACAGTTTCAAACTTCGTGATTTCCTTCAAGCAGAATCATGATTCTGATATTTTTTCTAATTGGGAAGCTGAATCATGCTCAGTTTCACTGGGATCTCAAATTGTCATCGTATCTATAAGTGGAATTTGACTTTCTTAAACAAAAATTATTATCTTTTTTTGTCTGTAGGGTCCTGGAGGAACAGGCATATTGGAGGAGGGGTTTTCATCTGCACTCCTGCATCACCTCCTCCTTCCTCACCCTCACCCTCCTCTTTTCCTCCCTCTCCAGTTCTGCTTGACACTCTGAGTAACACCTGCATCTTTGCAAGCCCTCTTTCACCACTGTTAGTGCCTAAAACATTGAATTATCCTCATTATCAGCTACCACTCTGTGTTTTCCAGGGAAGATTTTTGAGTCAGAAAAGGGGCTATTTATTAAACCATCACTTTATGTCTGTAGGGTAAAGAGCTCCTTGACAATATCTGAAAGCACTAAAAGTGAGTGCAGTTGTTGGGTTTTTGTTGGCAATTTAATTCATAGGAGGGCTTTGCTTATAAGAAATCAAGGACAGTGATGATGAAATGTTCAGTGCCTAATCTCCAGTAAAAAGAGAATGCATAAGGATATTTCTCAGGTGCTTTTTTTCTGGAACTATTTTAGTGCCCTGCTTTCATCATCATTATAAGGGTGGTAAAAATATAAATAATACTCCCACTTTTTATATTGTTGTTACCTTAGTGTGAGGAAAACTGATCTATGAATATTGAGCAGGCTGATTGATCCTTTATTTTTTGTGCAAACTGCCAGTAGGTCAAAATCCTATTGCTTTTCCTAAAAGGCCTATATATACTTATATATCCTCTGAAGCAGGCAGCAGTGGATGTAATTAACTGTGGGTTTTGGTGTCTGTTTATGATGCACACTGAAAACAAGGGCTGAAACCCTCTGGATCCTGCTGGTTTGCTTGTCAAGTGCATGTTCTTTGTGATCAGGACATAATATAACCAGATAGGTCAGGTTCCTTGAGCTCCAAGTTCACTTGGCACTAATATGAAAAGATAAAATATTGTCATTTGTGTGGCACTGAAGAGTTTGTGTCTTCTTACAACAGCACTTGATAAATGAAGAGATCTCATTAAAACTCCATGTTTCTGATTCTTACCTCTTTGTTGTAACTCATCTCAGCTGATATTCCCTGTAAACCTCTATGAGCTATGCTTGCTGATGGAAACTGAGTTTTTCAAGATGGAGAAGAATGAGAAAGGAAAAGGAGAAAAAAAAAAGCAAGCTAATTTTAAGTCTTGGTGAAGAAGATCTTGAGAAAATTGATCTGAAAGGTTTAACATCAGACGTCAGTTCTGAGAACTCACATTTTTAAGTCACTGTTTTCAGGCTAATGTAATGATCAGGCCTGGCTTAGCATTTTAACAGCTGCATCTTCCCTGACACCCGTGGAATTATTCATGAGGCTGACGTCAGACTATGCCAAGGTAAGGAACATCAGTGGGATTAGGCCATTATGAGCCAATCTTATGCCTACTGGAAGCATAATTTTGCTATTAGTATGAAAGGTGTACAGACAGGCCTTCTGATTGCATGGAAAACATTCAGGTTTATATTTATAATGTGGTGTGTGTATGTTCTACTTTGTCTAAATCAGACCATTTTGTAGTGTCTATCCCTGTGACTGTGACATGTGCCTTTATAGATGAAACATAATATGTTGTTTTGAATGCATAATAGCAGTTCGCATATTGATCTATAAGTTTGAGATTTTTACAAGTCAACATTGACTTTCCTTCTGATTTCTTTTGAATATGTTAAAACATATAATTTTGTATAAGAATCCTACTTCTTTCTACATGACTTTTTTTTTTTTTTATTTCTTCTTGTTTTCCTTTGCATTGCTCCCCATTTTTCTCTGTTTTTTGCCTACCCTCTGCATGCAGGCTGTCTCTGAAGGCCAACAGCCCTGACACCCGACCCTGGAAGGTTTCAGAGGAGTACCAGGACACATATATAAGGCAGAGGTAGCTTTACAATAGAGAAAAAACCTGTGATGCATTGTTAGTGTCTGCATGACCTCCCCCTGAAGCAAAGTGCAGCCCCAAGTTTGATATGATTATTCCTGAATGTGCCAAAGCAGTACTTTCTGAAATAGCCCCGGTGTCAAAGATGATGAATGGCCAATTCTGTAATGTCAGTCCCCGTGGTAACTCCAGCAGTGACACAGTCCTGGGCTCTCTGCAAACCTCCACGGGGAGAGGGGCTGGGAGGGACTGCAGGAATCAGCTCCTCCTCTCTGCATGGCACAGGGAGCTCCTCAGTCCAAAGCTGGGGCAGGCAGTCCATGGAGAGTTGCTTTTACACTGCTGTCAGCTGATACATCTGTCAGACTCACCAGAAGGTAAAAAAAAGTAAAACAAAAAAATAAATTGCTGCTACACATAAAAATAATAAACACTAAAATATAACCTGGTTTGAACAACTGCCAAAGTTCCATTTCTGCTGCTTACATCTCTCTTTTTGAAAGATGTCTATGGATATTTTAAATGAAGTTAATTTTTTATGAATAATTTTACATAAAGTTTTAAACCCTGCATGTCTGGGCAATGCTCATTAGTTTATCCGGGCTGTAAAGACAAAATTTCCTTATTCAGTGGCAGCTTGCTCTTCTGCCACTGAACTCCTGCTTGTGCAGGGTCCCACTGCCAGACTCGCTGCACCCCAGGAGCTAAATCCCACAAAACCACCTCTGTGCTGTGGTGGGAATTTCTGACAGAGTGAATTAGTGCAGAGCAGCTCTCTGCCTGTCAGAATGCACCTACCTGCAGCGACTGTGCTGCTGCTCATCAAAGACAACTCCCATGGGGTTTAAAAAATAAGGTGTTCTTCTCATGGTGATGACTCACCTTCATCTTTTAAATGTGTATGTTGTCACAAAATTTCTTTTTTTAATCTGCTCTGAGTCCCTGTTTACAGGTTTTTTTATTTCAACAATGTCCTGTTTCCCTTTCACTTCACCTGAAAAAAACTTTATACTTCAGAAAAACACATTGGATAAGTGAAATGTATGGTGCCTAATAGTTTTAAAAAAAAAAAAATCTACTTTCTCAGTCTTGGTTTGGTATTTAATTCGAAAATTGTTCTCTTTTGTTGTGCTTTAAAAAAAAAAAGACCTGTCATAAAAATCATTCATCTTTATATGCTGAATCCTTCTAGCTTCAGATTTCATATGAATTACAACATAAAGCATACAATTAATTAAGCATTAAATACTTAATACAGATACATTTTTGTAAAGTTTTTTTTTCTTTCACTAATTAAATCTTCCAAAGCCTCAACTTAAAATATAAACAGAAAAGTATCATAATAAAGCTTTTTTGGGAGTTTAAAAGCTGAAAGTCTTCTGTTCCTCAGATCTAAATGAAAAGTTATTTCTTTTCTTTTGCTTACATGTCCTATTTCCAAATCTCAGCCTGAGAAGTGCCTGTTCCCTCTGCTGTTCTCCTCCCACTCTTAACCAATGCTCGAGGACCATTTTTAAACTTGTACATTCTGACTTGGAAGTTTTATTTCAAGAGTGAAAGCCTTTCACAGATTACTTTCTCCATAGCCAGTGGTAAATATCACATTTGAAGCCTGCCAGTCAGATATAAGTTCTAATATAATATTTCAATCTTAAGCCATCATTGTTTCAAAGAACAATGTAATTTATTAGAGTAACAAACCAGGCTATAATGGACTCAAATCAATATAATACAATTAAAGCACATAAAATATGCAGAGCACAGTGGCATTTTGGCTCTTCTAACTACTTTATTCTCGTGCCTATATGCAATCCTGTCTCAAAGCAAGGGCCCGTGGGGACCATTCGTGGTCCCCTAATTTGAAAGGGATCCTGCAAGCAGAGCACAATATTTAATGTACATGCATCAGTGTCCATCTCAGTTCTCCTGGTGTTGAGTATGACGTGCAGCCTCTACAAGAACTCAAAATGCATAGGACAGCCATTCTTGGTCAGATAAACAGAAGAAGATATTGTTATATTATTCTTTGAAATAAATGGATTAAAAGAGGTTTGGTAGATGGGTGGGAGGAGAAAGGCTAAAAACAAGACAAAACCCTTTGAAAGCAGCACAAAGGTAGTTTTAAGGGCTTAAAAATAAGGCTAATTATTTAAAATAATGCATAACACTTCCCACTGTCAAAATCCTGCATAAAGCAAGTGGTTCCTGCACAATAGTGAAGTATGGAATACCCTCGGCTGATTTCAAAAGGCATTTGTAGCACCTCATGCTTTTAGGCTCTGGCGCAGCAGACCCACGTTTGCTAACAACACACCAACACTGAAGATCATCCCTTTTTTCTTTAATTCCCTCCTCATCATAAGACTTCTTTCGTTTATGCTTATTATTCCTGGAGTCTGATAAGTGCACTGTGGGATTTTCCAGCATGAGTAGCTTTAATTCTGTCAGTTTAGCTTTGTACATATGAGATGCTAAAGCCAGAGATATCGTATTCTGTTACAAATCTACTTAAAGTATCTGACAGATTTCAACTTTTGGAAATTCTTTAAAGTTTCTGGATATAAAAGATCCTTCCACGACTTAATTTTGCCGCAGATGTTTGTAATCGATGGTAAGTACTTCACAAATATATTTCTTTTTCTTTTGATACAAAGCACATTTGAACATTTTAAAGGGAGAAGCTTCTTCCTGAGTTTCTTCTGGGAATCAAGATTGGCACATAAATTGTTCATGACAGCTTCTAGCAGTAATCCAAAGGTTGGAGGGCAGTGCTGTATTTAATGACAACCACACAATGGAGGCATTATGGCCATTAAATATGAAGGACCAGAGAGTACACACCACTCAAATAACTTCTGCAGATTTGAAAAGCAAGAGCTGTTTCTCGAGATGAGTGTCTCAATCCAAGCATCTTGTGCTCACAAATTTCTAAAGGAAAACATAAACCTCTCTTGAACTGAGCCTTATCTTGAGCTAGCCTAAAGGCTCACTCAATTGGTGCAGCACAGCTGAGTCACCATGCCTGAACTTACAGACACTAACACAATTTCCCAATGTCCCTAATGCCACAATAGAGCAGGGGACAAGGGCCCCAAAACATTATATTTATTTTTTTTTACTAAGTTTGCAATGATTTTTTGAAAGTTGTACTCTTTTGTAAAACAAGTGATTCTCAGAACTGTTAGGAGTGGCTTCACCTTGCCTGGGTTCTGTTAATGTGCTTGGCGTACTTGCAACAGAGCTTTTTTGTTATTTAGTTTAGTAGAGATAGAAATTTCTCATTTCACCTTTTTCATTAATTTGAGGCAGTGGATGTGGTCTGGCTTTGGTTCAGAGCTGTCTGACAGGTTCAGACAGTGGAAAAATTAGGAAATATGCCGCTGATGAGAAATCTTTAACACCAAATTAAAAATTGAAAAATAATGAACTGAAATGAATACCTATCATTTTCCTTGCTGTCTAATGCATTAGTGCCTCACTGTGATAACCCAAACCTGACAGTTCAGACACTCAAAATAGGCCCTTTCCTGAAACCCTGACCCTTTTCTCTCAGCAAGGGTGAGGATTTGGTGCTCAGCAGTTTGGAGCCTTTATGTCAGCACACCATATTTCAGTATTTGCTACTTTTTTGGGTTTGCTGGAGGGCAGCTTTCAAAAGGATGGGTCTGCATTGCATAAAGCCCAGTGCCACAATGCTTGGGCCAGAGAAGGGACTTCAGGTGATCAGATCAAGCTCAGATCTCACGAAGCTCAGACCTAACCTGATCCAATGCATCAGTGACCTGACTGACACCCACATAAAGCCACACTGATGCATCGTTTGGCAGATTTAAAGCCACACGTGTGGCCCAGCAGAGCAGAAGTGACTTGGCCCTGCCTCTCCCCTGCTCTCCACACATTTTTGCAATCAAAACCTCTGCAGAGCCAAGAGCTTTTGCAGTGTTCAGACACAATTTGTTTATTCCTTGAGTTTCATGTCACACATGTAGGCCAAGTGTCTTTTACCACGGGCTCAGATATTTGTTCCCTTCCCATGGTTGCTTTTGTGGGGTCTCTCATTAGTCTGAGACCTCTGGCTGAAGCACCTTTGCCTTGCCTGGAGCTCTCTAAGCCCTCCCTGATGCCTCCCTTCTGTTGCTGAGCTGAATCATGGAGTTTGTGCTTTTCTCTGTCTAAGATAAATTTCAATCCCTCAAATTATTTTTTTTTTCATCTGTTCTATTCAATTTTGTGATTTGTTTTATTTTTTGTATATGCGTAAGTCTTTTTTCAGCTTTCCTGAGGGGAGGGAGAAGAAACATGAGGGCCTAGGGAAATAGAAATTATTTAGGGAGTTTCCAAGCTATTTGAAGGGGGAGACTTTTCTCTGAAGTTATAAATTTATGTAAGGTTTATTTTTGTGGCACTAAGGGTAGGGGTCCATGATTTTTAATCTTCTCACATATTTAATTGCTTATTTGCATCTGTTTATCCTTGGATTACAGGGTCAATATGTACTGCCAAGTGCCTTTGCATCTCTTCTCTGCCTAATCCAAACTGCATCTGACACCTCCAGGGTGGGGAAAATCCCAGCTGTTGATCAGCCAATTATTCATGATCCTAGTAACATTGCTGGAATTGCTTGATTTCATATGGTGCTGTTTGGTTTGGTAAGAAAAAACCCAAACATCCGAACGAAGCCCATAAAAATATTTGTTACTTTAATAAATTCACAATTAGAATGCCACTCTGCTTATGTTAGAATGTTAACACCTGATAGCTAAAATGTGAAAACAAATATTTTTCCTATGTGGGGTCTGGTGGTCAGATGTCTTTTAAAGTAGCAGAGGGTTTTCACACCCTTTATTTTGCTGAGAAAGGTCAATTTCCAGAGACAGAGTATTGGTGAACTGTGTTGGCTTTTCTTTAAGCACTGGTAAGCACAGTTTACTTCAGGGTGACAATTGCTCTTACTTCTCTTACTTTGATAAAATAATGAAAAAAGTATTATCAGGGAAACTTTATAAAGTAATTGTTTCTATTTGTCTTCTTCTAATTTGCAATATTGCAGGGCATTTCCTCTCTGAGTGTGGAATTTCAAACCTCACTTCTCTTTCCCTAAAAAAAATGAAATGCTGTCAAGGCAGCAGCATTGAGGGCAATATCAAATCTCAGGGTTTCTCATCGTGCTGCACTCAGACTTCATTAAGCAGCCTCTCCTTGGTTTAACTTGAAACTTTTGGACAGTCCAGAAACCTGCCTGATCTGTCCCACTACTCATTATGAAATTCAGAAATATCACACGCTTGAAAAGAGATTTTCCTTCTTCCGTTCTCTTTTCCCTATATTGAAATAGCTTGCTGAAAGATGGGATCTGCTGGACTGGGGCCAAAAGCACTTTGAGGCCATATATTTATAATGGTTTTGTTATGAAGAATGGCATCTGGCTAATGGACCCGTGCAACTGCTAGAAAAATATTGATATACATTGAAATCATAGGTCATATACGAGGGAATAAAGCCATGAAGAATCCTGCAGAGGTTAGTTTGTTGTGTTTAGGCATTTTCTTGCCATTTGTCTGTTTATTCTGTTTGTTATTTTAAAGTCTGTTTGGTAACAGAGCAGATATTTTTGTTTTTCTGAGATCTTTTCTGTTCACTCTTTTGGTACAAGATAAACTTCTTGCAGCTCTGCCATCCAATTGAGGCTTTCGTTGAAATGTTTTAAACCTTTTCACTGAATTCACGTCTTCTGCCAAGGATGCTTCTGTGAAGTGCATTTTTCACACTTTTTCCACCATGGCTCTTCACAAAGATTGGGTCATTTGTGTCAACTTGTAAACAGTCTTTTGGCTTATGATTCTTTTCTATTATTATTATAGATTAAAGTGCGTTTGGTAACATGGCACTGTATTGTTGAAAAATAATTAGAATGTCCCAGTTTCAGGAGCACAGAAATTTTCATGTTAAGCTGGAGCGATGCTCAAAGCAGGATTTTGACAATAACCCATACCAGATGCTTCAGAGAAAAGCCCTATACAGCACAACAATATAACAGCAAAATGGGAAGTTTCTTGTTATACCTACTGGCTGGCGGCTTGAATGCCTTCAAGCATAATACAGGAAATATCTGAATTCTTATTCTACCAGCAGTTGTTCTTATATATATTTGAAAACACGTATTAATCTTTATCCTGCCTCTGCATTACAGTATGCCAGTTTTTCCTGAGGGACTCTTAGTGCTTTCCCCAAGTTAAAAACAATTCTGAAATACTAAGTAGGCACAAGTCCCCTTTGATTATTCAAAAGAATCTTCCTTCTCTGTGGTTAGGAACTATTACCTGCTTTTGGCTTCTTCACAGAGGGGTTATAGCACATATTAATAATGTTTTTTGTTTTGTTTTGTTTTTTTTGGAAAAGTGTCCAGCAATGTAAGTTTGCTGTTGTTAGAGATGAAACTTTAATGTTATATTCTAAATTCCCAATGTGTGCCATGCATCTGTTTGCAAAATCACTTTGTTTATGTACATGAAAGTGCTGTTCATCATTAGTACATAACAAGTGACACATAACTCATTGCACCTGCCAATAAAAATTGTAACCTGAAGGAACTAATTTAAAATCCCACTGCCTTATCTGCTTTATTAGGGCATGCACTCTGCCTGGGCACATAACTAAAGCCCCAATAGCCTGATACAAATGTCCCCAAACACAGATCTTTTTCCTTCAACTGCATTTGTTCCATTTTCCTGATAGATTACTTTTACTTCTTTCTAATTTTTTTGTGAGTGGTACTCAATAGAAAACCAGAAGGAGAATGTTTGGAAAATATTTCAGCAAGTTGTTTTCTGTGCTTATGACTAGAATATTTGCTGAAGAGCCAGACACACTGATAGATCTCATGTCAAGTATATATATTCCATAAAGTAATATGAAAGGAAAGAAAAATATTGCAAGTGCTGACAATATAATAAGTGCAATGTAGGAAAAAAGTTTGCTAGGCTTGTAATTACTTTTTATCAAATGGCAGTTGTACTGGATAGCAAGAAATAATATAATCCTGAAAGCAATGGGAAGAAATATGGCCAACTAGTAGTGATGTGTAATAAGAACATTCTGAGACCAGTGAGAAGATTGAGGATCTCCAGGAAAATCCAACAGGTGTAACACAAACTGGTTATTTGAACACGTGCTGCCCTGGAGCAGGTGCAGAAGAGAAGAGTCTGTTCAGCAGTGTGACAATGGGACAATCTGAGTCGTGGGGTTTCCTGACAACACCTGCAGCTCTCCAGGTGAGAGAACAATCACCCTGAGCTCACAAAGTGTGCACCTACCTCAGGCACTCATGGAGACACAGCAAGAGCAGGACAAGAAACCCAGCAGGAGGGAAGCTGGAATTGCACAAGGAGAGGGAAAATGTGTCTACTGAAGGTATGCAAAGCAGATAGTTTTGGGGGTGAGCTGGTTGCCAATTCATCCACTCTCACTGGACACAGAGCAAACAAAAATGGTTATTTGTTATCAGTTTTCATGCACAGGCTGTCTGACCTATGCAGAACAAGTATATTTGCTCTCTGTGACTTCTGACATATGGATTTTCTGGAGTTATGGAGCCCCTGGGCAGGATTTTTCAGGATACCTCACTTCCTGCCTGCCTAGGGGATCCAAGAGCCCCTGAGAAAGTTCTGAGCTAGGAGGAATTCTACTCCCCTTGTAGCTCAAGCTGCAGTTGGTGTTGTGCTGATTGTGAAAACAGAATATAAGAATCTCGTTGATTCCTAAAGAGATCTCCTGTGAAGGACATCATCTGAAGGGCTGTGCTGAGAGTCCAGAAACACAACAAAAGCATGAAAAGAGTCTCGTTCCTTCCTACTCTCCAGATGGGTTTGTTCCATACACAATTGTATGCACACAAACTGAAAAATGTCAGAGATATAAAGAGGAATTTGCAAAGATGAAGAAAACAATAATTTTAGCACAAGTGTCCCTTCTGTCACTTGGGAGGTCAGTGGCTTTAGAAAGTGAATCTTCATTGTATTACACAGCTTTTGTCCCCAGAAGACATTTGTGTCAAATGCAATCAGCAAACATTAAAAGGGAATTTGTATCAGTCAACAAGGAGCTTGAAGAAGAGCATAGTCTTAGCAGAGAAAAGAGGTTCAGGGGAATGAGAACATTGGTGCATTATATCTGGAGTGCACAGCTCCTCTGTAAATAGCTATTGGAATACTAAAAATTGTCTAGTTTTAGAAACATGGAGTCGGTTCAGGTTGTTATTAAATGTGTGGTATGAGAATCTTCAGAGGGAATTGCAGCATAATGTCTGAGTTTGGGTTTGAAATTCCATTCATATGGAGATATTCTTGCCTTCAAAACTCTATGAATCTGTCTAACTCATCCAAAATGTGACATCTTCTTGTTCCTGTTCAGATTATGGAAGCATACTAAAAAAAAAAGGAATAAAGATGGAAATGCTTTTTTTTTTTATTTCTATATATGGCTTTTGTGAGAAAACAAACTATAAATAATGAAAAAAAATCCCTCAGCAGTGGTATAAATCTAGGTTTGCTGTGAGACTTAGGCTAAAAATTCATTGGTGGGTTTGAAAAGATAACTGAATGACTTCTAAATAGGAAGAACTGTGGTTATACAATTTCCAGCAACTTTCTGATTCATAATCCTTTCTTTTTGATTCTGTTTCTTTTTTTCAAAGCTTTAAGAACACAAGAAAATCTATTGGTAGTTTAATTTTGTAATTGTCATGTCCCCTGACTAATTAGGCATGCAATATAGATGAGTATAACACAAAAGTAAATGTGTGGGAGGCTGATGAGATCATACTTCTACTGCAGTTAGTTTGTTTAATTCTCAGCGAGTCTGAAGTTTGTGGAGCTGTCAAATAATTCTTTTATCAGGTCAAGGAGAAAAAAATAAATAGTTGGAATTCAGACAGAAGAAACAGTATAAGCAAAGTCTATTGCTGAAACTTTATGCTTCTGTTATCCACTATTTATAATATCCAAGTGACATTAAAGCTGGATGGTTATTTGGGAATTGGGTGCTCATCTTCCAGAGGAGAAATGGATCTTGGTCACTAGATATGAGAACTTGCTCTGGTCTCTGGGCTGACCCCAGAAAGGAAGGAAACAAAATGAGTGGTATGGATGCTCAGCAGTAGCACATGGTCCTGGTTTAGGGCTAATTTAGGAGAGAAAAAAAACAAACTTCTGGATGGAGTCCCTCTAGAAAAATGAATCTGAAACACCCCTCCCCTTAGCTGAATCGGGACAGAAAAAATTTCCTTGGAGGAAGGTGGAAAAAAGTTGTTTATTTAACAGTCANTTGGGTGTTTAACCAGAGCAGGGGCAAACAGTGCCAAGGAAAAGGAAAAAAAAACACAATCCGGAGAACTTCTCTGCCTCAGCCAGCCAAAAACTAACAAAAAGCAAAGGAGAGCTCTCTCATGCCATCCGCACTGCAGCCAGCACAGGCCGTGTGTGAGGGAAAGCTGAAAACTCTGATCTTTATGTTTAGAAAACAACAACCTCAGACATTCCACAGCGTCTCCTTCACTCTCAGATCCAGTTTTTAAAGGTACAACACTTATTTCTGAGCTAAACAGATGAATGGGGATACAATTTAGCATCAACCCGGGACACACATCCAACCTCTCTGATATCCCTACAGAATAAGCACTGGTGGTCTGGGATAAGGGATGGTGTCCCTCACCCTGAGCAAGATGGAAGGGAGGGAGACAAGGAAACACTGGTACCATGTTTCAGTGCTCAGGTGAAGTCCTGCTCTGTCGTTTATTTGTGTGGCACATGACGTAAACCTCGGTAATAATCTCAGCCAAATAATGGAATGGCTGTAGAGAAAGGTGTTACCCAATGGGACTAATGATTGGCAGAATTTTGCCCTTAGAATTCAATTAAAGTTATTTACCAGATTGCTGTTTTCCACATCTTCCTTATGAACTAATTTCAAGAAACGATAGCAATTACGTATCTGTCAAAAAGTGTGATTTTCAGAGCAGAAAAGAGCAGCAGTCCATGTGCACTCCTTTGCACATCTGTAGGAATTGATTCAGTGGGGAGGATGGGATCCCACCAACTGCCCTGCCACAACTTCTAGAGCTGTTTAATGCTCAGGAATAATTAGTAAAATCTTGATCATTTGTGACCTACCTTGTAAAACTGCTTTTCCTTGCCTCAGCTGAATAACCCCTACCTTTGCACCAAAGGCCTCTCCCAGCTAATTAAACAGGTTTCTTAGGAAGAATGTCCTGGCCATTTGGCCACTCCTGTTTGCTACAACACACAAGCACAAAAACCATTTCACTAAACAGTGATCATGGAATCTGGGGGAAAACTTTTAAGATTAGTATGTGTTTAAAGAAGTGATTAAACACTGAAATTATTCAATGGAAATTCCATATGCCAAATGGTGAGATATAATAGATATCTGATCTGTTAAAAGGAAAAACCTTTTAAACTGATCGATCTTCTGTGCAACAATTTATGTCAGTGCCTTTTAAGATGATCCCGTCTTAAATGGGTGGCTGACAAAGAAATATGTCTGATACAACTGCTAAATGAATAGATTTGCAATGTACTAAGGCAATACATTTAAGAGGTCTCTTATGCATTTGGAGACGAGGTTAAAAATCCTGGCAGCCCTTAAAAAGCAGATTCTTAAGTGGTGTTTTTTTTTTTTTTTTCTGCCGTAATATTATGGCTCAATAACATAGCAGCGTTATAGCAAGCATAGGTTTTCTCATTCTTCTTCTCAAGACTTTGTTTTCCAATGAACTAGGCAAAAAATACTAGGTTGTATTTTCAGTCTGAAAGAAAAAAAAAAGGACATTTTAAAAAGGGACAGACTGTCTACAGCCATTTTACAAAGCCTGGAAGCAGTACCTTGTTGCCATTCCTTCATCCAGCCCATCATGGTCTTGTCCAAATTATCTGGTCCCTGGCTGGCCTCCAGGACTGACTGATGAAGGTTTCATTTGCATGATTTTCTTTGGCATTCCATCATCTCTACATGTAAGGAAGTATTAAAAAATATCCAAGCTTACCACTTTTTTTGTCCTTAAGATAAAAAGGAGGTGGCATCATCACCAATTTAACAGGGGCATTTTAATGAATTACACAGTGTAAAGTTTTGTCTCTAAAATGTATTACAGTGATGCATTCTGTGTCTCCTGCCATGCCTATCCTGTATTAGTTATTATGCAGAGCAGTGTAAGATGGGAAAACAACCACAATTTTTCATCCTAATGGCTGCAGATAGTGACTGGTAAAAGGTGGGGAGCCTTGTATTACTTACTCTTCCATATTCAACTATGTATGCTGCATTATATGTAGTATTCAACCAGGAAACATTTGTCCTGAAGAAGAGGGAAGAAAAGCATTTTGGGAATTTGCTTCCTTGTCTGCTTCCAGAAATAAGCACTAAAGTATGACCCCTTGTTGGGAGAAATGTTGGGCTCACCGAGACAGGAATATTTACCTGGGGATGAATCCTATCGAGGGTCTATGCTTTTCTCTTATAAAACATGAGTCAAGCCATGGCTATAACTCAAAGTATATCTCTATACTTAATGAAAAACCACATGCTGCTCACCAGTACATCTCCATCCGAGTCTGGGTGTACCATCTTTCTAAAATCAGAGAACAGTTGAGATTTAATGTTCACCAGTAAATTTCCACTCTGCTCCCTTTAGGAGAGCGCTTCCGATTCGCAGACGTCTTTATAAGCCTATAACTCTTTATTTTTAGTGTCACTATATTGCCTATGAGACCTCATCATAGGGGTGGGCAGCTATCTAAATAAGGTGAACATGCAGGACATAAAGATGATTTTCTAATCTCAAAGTAAGACAGGCAAGAATGTAGAAATAAATAAAAAAGAATGGTGAATACGAGAAAGCAATGAGGTAATATTGATTAACACGGTGTGTAGTACATCTCAGCATGGCCATAGCCAGTGAAAAACAGTCACTTCACCAAGAGAGGTTTGAGGGACATTCTGGAGGAGGAGTAGTTATTTTTTCTCATGTTTATGGGAAGCTCCTGCAAAGAGGGAGTGATAGTATGGGAGAAAACATCAAAGTGCCAACTTGAAAAATGAATCCTTTAAAAATGGAGTTCAGCTGTGTGATCTGGTCGGAGGTGGGGATGCAACATGGCTTTGGAGGAGGGAAAAAGAAGTTTATGTTTGACACAGCAGGGAAAGCAGGAGGAGTAAGATGAGCAAGACAGGGGATTAAGAACTGTATTCTGCTCAAGACAGGCATGTATTCATAAAGCCAAAGAGAATAAGGCTGCATAAGATGAAATTCATGATGAAATTTAGGGTTAATTTCTATCTGGTTTTATATTTATAAAACCTATGCATACTAGACATGTTAGATGGAAAATATCTGCAAGATTTTATCAGAAGAGCTAGAAACTGATTAACTGATGGTGTCACCCACAGTGTTCCCAGACAAGAAATGTTCACTCAAATCTTCACTCAAGTGAAGAGTGAATTCAGGTTAGGTCAGAAAGTGTTATGAGTTAATAGAAAATTAGAGATGGAACATGGTGTGTGGGTAATGTGGTTAATGCCAAAGGAAATCGTCAGCAGCCAAAAGGAGAAGAGTCAGTTGTTCCCCAGGCACACCCTAATAAATGGAAGTTGCATTTGTCAGCTGAGTGGGTTAGCACATAAAGTGATGTTTAAAAGACCAGATTTTGATGTTTATCACCTTGTTTGTTGTAAGATCTCTGCAGAGGTTACTGCTTTGCCCAAGCTGGTCCCAGTGTCATGGGAAGAGGAATCAAGAGTCAGAGGGGCTGAGCCTGAGGGACAGGGGCTCATCCCTGTGGTCCTCAGGAGTCTGGATGTCACCTTGGTCCAGCATTGCTGCCCTCAGGCCTCATCCTCGGCACTGTCGTGTCTTGGCCAAGAATAGCAATGCAGATGGTTTAATTTAAATCCACGGACAGGACAGATGATGCAGCACTTTGAAGTGCTAGGAACGCCTTGCCAAGGTTATGAGGACTTACAGGCTGAGGGACAAATGTGGAGATATTCCACATAGCATGGGTCATGCATGAAATTCAGATAACCTGATGGACACAAATGGGAGTGTGAAGAGGACCCTGCGCAGTAGCAAATTAATAGAGAGGTTAAAGACAACTTCTCTGATCACTAAATATATTTCCAGCATGCTAGAGAGAGGCATTATATAAATTGACATAAAAGACAGCGTTGAACTGATAAGTGAAGTTAAAAATAAAAACCAATAAAATTTATTACTTTGTATTTACAAAATTATATAGGAGGCCACCGATTTCTTCACTTTGAAGAACTCAGCTCATATTAGCCCTCAAATGGCAAAGCCTTGTAGTGAGGTTCTGGGAGAGAGAGGAAGCAATGCATATTCCTAGTGGTTTAACCTTGATATTTGTCTTGAAAGGAAAATGAAATATGTTGCAAGCTCAGGAGTATCTGTTTTACCTGGAATATAATGGCTTGGGTTGGAAGGGAACTAAAAGATCAACCAGTTTCCACCCCCAACTCCAAATGGAGAGAAAGGGCATCCTTGGTCTGAAATTTTGTCTTACATTTTATTTTTCTAATACTGCATTACATCAAGCGGATGAAATGTGGGAACAAATCAGTGCCTAGATTATATCTTTTACCTTCCACATTTTTACAAAACCCAAGTTCTATTGTAGGTGGGTGTTTCCACTACATACAGGCTTTCCCATCAGTACAAGAATGTCTGATCCCGTGTTTATTATTGCACACCCAGGCTCACTATGCAAGCTAAAAACTGTATTCATGCCAATAAAAAATTAATATAAAAGCCACATTTATTTCTATGTGAGTGTTTCCATCTTGCCTTCACATGGGGATGTTACTTTGGTGGGTCACTGGGCAAAATCAAAATCTGTAACCCCAACCCCACAACATTCCACCACTGGAATCTGTCTTCTGCCGCTACCTTTGGAAACGATAATAGAGAGATGTGGTTAAAAAATATGAGAAGGGGATGGTTCCCAGTATTTGGTTCAGAAATTTGAGCAGAGGCCAGGCTCCTGAATAGCCTGTGGGCTCATATAGAAGCGTGTCAGACATGAGCAGCACTGGGATGCCACAGGAGGGAGGACAGGATGGGTTTGTCACCCCGTTGTGCCATGGATCACATCTCAGAGCCGCTTCTGCAGGAGCTCCCAGGCTCTGTCTGTCTTCACAGGAATCAGGCTCCAAAACCCACATATGAATATTTAAACAAAAGGCATTAACAAACCTGCCTGGCAAATGTAATAAGAATGTCTTCTTGAAGAAAATATGCGACCAAAATGACAGATAGCCACATTTTTCACCCTTCCATCCTAAGTGCTCTTAGTGTTAATTTGCGAATTAAGGTTCCTAATGAAAATAGTACTTTATGCAGTAAGGGTGGTATTATATGTTCTTAATCTATTTTACAGAAGCCCTTTTGTGTTCAGGCTGTTCTCATTTAAAAGCTAAGGCTTGTTTTGTATTTCACTGCTTGTCGCCAGCTTGCTGACAAAACTAAAGGCTATGAATTTGTTAGACCCTACTTTATAATATATTCTGTTTATCATCATTTCTTTTTCATTATGGTGGTGTTATTTCCACTGCTGTACTGAAGCTGCTGTCAAAATTTCCATTATAAATACTATTTCTGAGGGTTTGTGAGTCTAAGAGTTCTGTATTAAAATCCTTTCTGGCTGAAATTTGGCATGCAAGTCTCAGTAAAGAACTGTTTTCTTTACTTTCAGTTTAAATTGGCTTAGTCATCTTTTTAAAAGAAATTTGCATGTAACTATCAGGAGCCACACATAGAGTACAGTCCCATATATTTAAATAAAAGCAAGATAAACATATATTTACAGAAAATGTTTCTGAATTTCAATAGGCATCAGTTACAACTATTAAACAATGCAGAAGAAAAAAGCCCTGATAAAATAGACCTATTCCATAAATACACATTGACAATTTCATGACTCGTAGGTTACTGCAGCAGATTTATAAGGTAATGAGTAAAGATGCTGTGTTTAATGTTTGACAGAGATGCAAAACAAAAGAGTAGAAGTTGTAATGGAGGAATAGATATATCATCCCAGCAGCACAAGGCAGGTGTTTGTGTTTGGCAGAATCCTATTGAGACGAGCAAGAACAATCTTTCGGTGACCTCTTATTTCATGAGACACTCAAGATGCTTAGTAAGAGTTCCTCTACATTTTAATTTATAGAATCTAATTTATCCTGTCACTCCTCTGCTTTCACGGACTTCTTGGGGATGATACACCTGTCTGATGCTTCTCCCTGCTGTAATATCCTGCTACTGGTTCTTTTTGTGGTTTAGTTTATCTAGTCACCTCAAAAATCTTATGGTTACTGCTTTTCCCCCTGTAATCTGAAATACTCTTACAATGGCAAGAAAAGTAAGCCATGCTAGAAAATGATAGAAGAAATATCTTTTAATTAAAAAGGTGCAAATTATTTAAAAAAAAAAAGAAGCGTGGGATGTGCATCAGACAGCAATCAAAGAATAACAGTTCCAGAAAAATGAGAAAACACAGATGTTTCTCATGCTTTCATTTCTGGCAATGTGCAGTTTTCTCAAAACAAAATAATGATTTAAAAGGGGTGATTTTTTTTCTCTGGTTTGTTTTATGTCTCCCCTGCCCCACACTGAGGCCCAAAATGTGGCACAGGGGGCATCACCTGCAGGGCAAAGTTCTGCGTCCTTTCAGTCTTGGGTACTAAAAGTGTCTAGAGAGGATCCATCCAGAGCTGCATTGAGCTAAAACAATCTGAGGAAAGACTGTGGAAAAGATTCCTAAGCAAGAGTTTGCAGCCTTTGTTTCAAAGCAGATCAACAGCTGCAATTCCATGGGATGCTGGTTTGTGTCGCCTCAGAAGCGCTCACTGCCATGAGCGTGGCACAGCTCTGGGGGAGCACCGTGTGCTTCCTCTGAGGAGCACCCTGTGGAACCTGTGCTCCCCATTGCCTCCCAGAGACCTCCACAAATCCTCAGAAACCTCTATCTGAAGCTTTGACAGTTTGAGGTTCTTGTTTTCTTTTTTCTTTCTTTTCCTTTCATAATGATCGCAACTTCTGTAACTGCCTTTGGAGACTAAGAAATTTCCGTGGCTCGGAGCATATGCAGTATCTTGTCTGATTAATATCAGCAGATATCTCTGTGCATGTATGTGAGTCCAATTTTTTTTTTTTTTTAATATGGTTCATTAAAGAAAAAATCCCCAGTGATTAAAGTATGTAAGACAGATTAGGTTTGTTAACAGAAGCAGAAGGGAATATTGTGGCAATATCTGTGAGGCTTGAGACCTCTTCCCATCCCTGTGGTCTGTCCCCCTCGTGTTCCTGTAGCTCCAGAGATGCCCAGCAGGTCGAGGGGTACAGCCCTAAGGAATCCAACAGCACCCAGTGGGGTGGTAAATGCAGTTTTTTACTTGTGTGCTCAATGAAACCGATCCAGAAATCACGGCAAGACACCAGACTCCTTTTCAATATCCCCAGCTGAAACACCTGCAGGAGCTCCCAGGCCCTTCAGTCAAGTGATATTTCACTGAGTATGAAGAGGAGTAACTAAAATAATCCTGCAAGGAAAAAAAGCAAAGCAACAAAGGTGCAAAATTTCCCATTTGCAGAATATTTATTTAGTGGAAAACAGTCCTATATACATGTATTTTGCTTCATGTGTATGCACAAATGACTGTGCTTCAGGGAAATGCACAGGTGAAGTTTAATCTTTCCCCAGAACCATTTTGTGAAATGACTGATAGTGTAATTCATTTTTCCTTATATGTCCTAAAGTTAAAAAAAAATATAGGTATTCATATGCACAGTCAGCAAGGTATGCTGCTGTGGTACTCTTTTTATGGACTAGATAATAATAGAGCATTAGAGAGTCTTTCAACTTCCTTCTCCTTCAAAAGCCTTTCTATATTAACATATTTAAAAAAAAATAAAAAATAGCAAATTCTTTCACTTTTAGAAAAAACATTGTAGTATTGAGTTTTGGTGAAGAGCCTGGGAGTATAAAAAGAATTACAGTGTTACGTTTTGAATACCAATTTATTTAATCTTTGAAAGATATTGCAGCAGGAATATAAGTAAAGGGGGGAAAAAAGAGAGAAAATGTACAAATCTGAGAGTAACATTGAGGTGGATAAGTGTGGAGCTGTAGTTATTTCTCAGCAGAACATGACAAACTCGTGGGACTGACACCATGTCAATAGAGCATTTCTATGAGTCAGTTTTTCATTTTAAAGAAAGGAATGAAAGAAGTCAGTTAAATGCAGCAGAGCCATCTCTAGGAATAAGATTCTGCTGATACGTGGACTTAAATCTAAACATGTTTCCATAACTTTACTCCTGTAATAGTTAAAACCCTTCTTATTTTCAGCTCCATTTATTAATGATCATTATTCTGTTTGTTTTCCTCTTGTGCTGTGGTTAACTTCAGCAGCTTTTCCTCGTTCCCAGTGTTCAGCTCCATGCTGTATTCAGGGAGGAGATCGTGTCCCCTCTCAGCCTTCCAGCAGTGCTGAATTGTTCCATTCCCTCACCTGTGGGCATGCTTTGAGCAGGAGTACAATGAGCTCATCCCTTCTTCCCAAACACTCTCTTCCTGCCACTTGTCACTCAAGAAGCAGAGGCAAGAGTGGTTGGAATTGCACAAATGTCTCTATTATTTTTCAGCTTGTTTTGCCTATCCCTCTGGTGACCAGAGCTAAACAATAACTCCTGATATAGCTGACAAAAAGCTGCAGTACACACAAAAAAATTGTCCAAAGTTAACATTCAGGTACACTTGGGCCAGCCTCAGCAACCCCACGGACTATTATAAAAGAAGATTTTCACTATTTCCACTATTAATCATAGCAGAATGGTACCCAAAGACTAATCCGTTTTTTATTACCTACAGCTTGTAGGTGGCCAAGATTTCCATTTGGATGTTCCTACAGGGAAATATCTGAGTGATGTCCCGCAGTTCTGGAGGACCCAGTGGAGGGTGCAGAGGGCATCATTTTCTCTTGCAACAGGACAGACATCAATAAAACTGTTCCCCTCTCCAGACTGCTCTTTCCTTCATGGAGGTTGTACTGCTCATCCCCACAAAGGCACAGGGCAGTGGCTTCAGTGCCAGTGAATTTAATGTGGTGCAGCAAAGTCAGGGCAAAACAAATAATCAATTTTGGATGAAAGACATAGACCTCTCCAAGAAACAGAAACCCCAGGCTTCTTTTACACAGCCTTCATGGCCATCAATTATATATGCAGCATGTTTAATATTAATTGCTGCTGTGAAAACACTACACTTATCTTTCTTTATGAATCACAGAATCATAGAATAGCTTGTGTTGGAAAGGACCTTAAATATCATCTCATTTCAACTCCCCTGTCATGGACAGGGACATCTTTCACTAGACCAGGTTGTTCAGAATCCCATCCAGCCTGACCTTGAAAACAAGGACAAAAATATTAGCATAAAACCACTTGTGGTCCCCACATGGCAAAGAGGTGCAAACCAAAATTGTTCTCCTGTGTACAGATACTGTGCATCTTCAGTGAATCAAAAATCAAGTATCCAGATCTTTCAGATGGAAGTTTGAAATTCAAATCCAAAAGGAACATTTCCTATGTTCCACTGCCCTTGGCTGTTAGAGGAAACTTTGATAGCACTAAACTGGATTCAAAGCTTGAGTTCACATCCAGGCTTTTTGGCTTGAGACCATCTTTTAAAAGTGAAAATGAAGCAACCCCAAAATACACAACCTCTGTTTCTGCCACATGAGTTACAGCAGGAGAGAATCCTTCCCTAATGACCCTGACCTAGAGTAAGTGAGAGCCTGCTTAAAACACTGCTTTCCCATTTAGGAAAATTTATGGCACCCTAAGTACTGAGCATTTGGTCACAGCACTTTCACTACAGGTTGGCCTAATGAGTCTGTAATCATCATCTCTGTGTTGAGGGTTTTCATCCATCAGGGCTGGTCTGACATTCACCAAGGTGCTCACATTTTTAAGGGGGAGGAACCACCATAGCAAAGAGGTGCTGGAAGCAGCAATTTGGGAATGCTGACAGGAGGGTGGGAGAAGGGATTCAGCTGGGGCTCAGCACAGCTCTGGGACAGACCAGAAGGGGCAGGTGGGCTGGAGGGAATTGCCCTTGTGCCACTATCACTCCTATTGCTCACACTGACATGTGAAACTGGATCTAATATCTAATTCTGAAAAATACTGAAGTTTAGCGAAAAATGTATTCCATTTAAAGTGCATGTAGATATTCAACTGGGTAAGAGAAGGGATATTTAAACTATGATGTTCAAAGATGGTGCGGGTGTCTCATTTGCTTTCTCACAGTCCTGACTCCCCTGAACTGCTGCAAATATATTCCAAATATTTGGAAAACAGCACAGAGTTGTTGAAAGTACATTTTGTAGAAAGGTGACTTCAAAAATAAGCCATTGCCACAGGCAAAATAATGGTACTGGGAACTCTTTAGAGATTGGGGTTGAATTCTTCCCTTCCTTGGTCTGGTTTTCCACCAAAACATCTCCATTTCGTACTGGAGTTGTGATTTAGACCAGTGCAGAAGGGCAGAGGCTTGGTAAGAAGGATATCTATAAAATGGGAAACCTGTGTCTCTTCCCTCGTGCACTGGGTGCCTTTTCTAGTGGGGGCCACAAAGCACAGACAGGGAAGGGAACGCTCCCGTCCTCCTGGAAAAACTGCAACATGCTTGTTAAATAGGGAGAAAAGATGCCACTGACATCCCTTCTCCCACTAATATTTAAAGACAAAAATTTGTATTCAGTCTGAGCTGCATTTCACTGCAATGGTGGAGAATATTCCAGCATTAAAATGTAACTAGGAAAATATTCTTCATTGAGAAGAGTGCTGTAAGAGACAGGTTTGTTGTTTGATTTTTTTTTCTTTTTTAATCTAGGTTTAATGTCTTTAAAACATTTTCTTATTAAATATCTTTTGCTCACATGCACTTCCATTACACATCAGTAATGCTCACTAAGATGTCATGATATTATTTTATTGTTGTAAAGTCAACACAAACCTAGCTGCTTTTATGAAATTTGTTCAGCACAATATCCTCGGAGAGAACAAAGTAAATTTGTTAAATGTTTCATGTCACCAAGTTTGATTCCTCTTCCCCCCAAAATAAAACCATTCCTGTCAAGAAAATATCACCCAGCTGTCAACAGATGTCACATTTCATGTTGGAAAGGAAGAATTCAACCTGCAAAAAAAATTATCCAAATTCACATCTGCTTGAAGGAAGTAGAAGAAAAAGAAAAAGAAATCTATTTAAGATAATTTCCATGAATTTTCAGGGAGGGTGTCCAGGTTCTGAATTCAGTATGTGGAGAGCACAGGACACAGGGCATCAGCTCTGTGTGGGTCCTTCAGCTGGAGGAGCACAGTGTGAACATCTTCCCCCTTGGATTTTACTGAGCAGCTCCCAAAGGCTGCACAATGATTAGATCCTCAGAATTATTTAGGCTGGAAAAGGCCTCTAAGATCATCAAGTCCAACCATGAAGCACAAAGCCCACCATTGAAATCTGCCCCAAGTGCCATCGACAGCTCCTTTAAAATTTTAATTTTAGAGCATATTACTACAAAAAGCCCTTAAATAATCATCCAACTCGTTTGATATTTAAATGGATTCTTCTGAAGTCTGTATCCGAGTAAAACTCAAGATGTACAGGATTATAGATTAGAAATTTGGAGGATAGACAGGAGCTTTAGGCTACCAGCTTTAAATAAAATCGAGGCGTCTGAGAAATTGCTGAGGATCCTGCAAACATTCAAACATTTGGGGAGAGAGCTGAGGGCTGAGCCAGCCACACTGAGAGAGAGGAGAAGCCTCAGAGAGTGCCAAACCCATAACTGGAATGTACAACACCCCTGTGAAGGAGATGTCATTATTCCCATTTTTACAGATGGAGAAATATTTTAGGTGTGACTTTTTTCATTTGCTCACAACATTAATTTCTAGGAGAAGAAAAAGAGAATGAACTGCTGTGGCTGCCCTGCTAGAATTGGAAACAAATAAATACCTCTGTGAAAACAACTTGCAAGGAGAGCACAGCTCTTGCCCTTTCTGGGTTTCAGTTTCAGAGGTGACTTCCTCAATGGCAGCAATATATCCTGTGAGCCCCAGTGGTGAAGGTAAAGAAAAAAGTCAGTGAGTTAGGAATTTACAGCTTCTTCTTTCCATTTATTCCTGTAATATCCTCCCCCAGTCTGGTCTGTGGCCCCAGTGGTTTACCCTTTGGGGTCACTTGTCATATGGTGTTGAACAATTTAAAAAAAAAAAAAAAAACATACACAAGAAAAAATTTTAAAATCCAGAGCCTATGTGAAGAATAATCCAGCAGGTATACCGGGCTAATGGAAGTCAAAAATAAGGTTAACCCACTTTCTACAAAAATGTAGGGCTTGGCTTAGTTAATAAACAACTGAGCTGATAGTTATGAGTTTTTGAGACCACCCCATCTAATAGAGATTTGACATTAGCACAGTGGTGTCCTGTTCCCCTGGAGGGACCACAACAGACTTCAATATTAACATGTGAACTCACATCACGTGATGAGATTTGAGTCCAAAACCATTCCAGCTAGACTTTCACAGTGGTCTGTCCCATTTCAGTGGATCTCCACTCACAAAAGCCTTGAATGCAGGCAACCACATCAGCTACAGGCCACCTCAGGGTTTCTGCGGGAAAAAAAAAAAGTGATTTTCTACACCTTTTCTTGTTTTACTTATTTGCTTTTTCTTTTATTTTCATCAAAAGGGCTTCCTGATCCCACCATTTTGCTGAGGGGAAACCTTTTCCCACAATTCTTCCTTGTTATTTAAGATCATACTAGAAAATTCAACATTTATCTCTGTTCATTATTCCATTTTTTCTCTTTCCCAATACCCCATGGAAGGATGCTGTGACTATCAACATGTCAGTGTTTTCATTGTTTGATTTTTTTTCTCCTTCAATACAATTATCTGTGTCAACTTCTTTCTGTTTCAAAACTTTGACTGCAGGATTGCCACGTTTGCCACATGTGTGCCCTCAAAGTGAATAGAGCAAAATATTTCTGGATAGCCAGGGAGCTACTGGATGATCAATTGCTCTGTGTCCTTTTCCTCGAAGTCTAATTGCAGCCTACCAGCAAAATCCTCCTTCCTCATTGATTACTTCTCTTGCTTTATTTCTTACTGATTCGTTTCTCCCAGTCCCAGCTTTAATTAACAGGGTTTATTCTTCTTTTCCCAGACATTCAGAAACTCCTTGACCAGCTATGAGACAAGTACATGTCCCTGGTCACACGAAGAGATCACAGCTCTGCTGATATAAATTCTTGCAACTGAACATTTTTAGCTTTCTATTACCCTTCTGTGTGTGTGTGTCTGTGTGTGTTTTAAAGCATATCTAGAGAAAGCCCTTTATCTTTTCAAACCAGCAACAGGTCAATGAAATTCTTTTACATTCTGCAGCTGCGATCTTCCTATCTCTCATGGAGTGGCAATCATTTGCTCTCATGATTGACTCTTTCTTCAGCTGGTTGGAAAAAATATACTAACAGCTTTGCCCTTTTTCTTTTGTTTTGGCTCTTGGCAGTGGGATGGTGGCAAGTGATGTTCTCTGTCTGAGTGCATTTACTGGCACAGGAGCTTGTTGCAGTGTAAATATGCTGCAAGGAGAATGATATTACCAGCTCTCATGGATAATATAAATGTTACTGTAGAAATAGCATGGGAAAAAAAATAAATCTAATTAAAGACTTTTATCTGACAAGAGTTTTGATTGTACTCAGCTAAACCTGAAATCAAGTACTTCGTTCGACACTGACTTAAATCTTCCTGAGTGCTTGCATAAACCTATTGACTTTGAGCCAGTATTTCTTTTCATATTGGTGTGTGAGTCTGGAAAAATCAAGGCTGGCTAAGTTGACTTCAAGGTTGGACGACTTGACTCCGTTATTTAGGCACCTTGGGGATGTCAAAGAAAAGTTGAAAGATTTCTTGAAAGCAAAATATCTTTTCTTTTGGGTGTGTGGGAGAAGGTCATAGTGCTCTGTATCACACAAAGCCAAAGGAAGCAGAGTTGGAGATAGATGATTGCAGAAGTTGTTTTTGCTGTATTTCTGAATAGAGCTCAGCTTTTACTTTGCTGGTTTAGAAGTTCCTTCCTTAAATGCCTAAGAACTGCATTGGATTCGATGAAATTCACAGCTGTGTAGACAGCAAACATGACAGATACTTTCCTTCTACTTAAGACCTACTTCATATTAAAGGAATATAAATAAACTTTCTTACAGTGCTGGTAACAGCATTGTGTATCTTGATTCTCAGCTGGTACAAAACCCCCATGTCTTATGCTTTTTGCCCCAGGGAATCTCCCAGGTTCACTATAATTTGCAGGAATTTATGCCAAATTATTCACCTTTCCTGTTCATCCTCTCATTCTCCACTGACCCATTGGCCATAAACGCCAGGGCAGAAATCTGGAACCAAGGCTAAGCACACTGGAAAATATCTCACCAGCCTGAAGACAATCTGAAAGCAGATTTAGGAACCCCATTCTGCTTTGTCATGAAAGCAGTGCTGTTGGTGTGGCTGCTAATATTTGGATAATAATTAGGTGCATTTCTTTCTGACACATTGGCATTGAAATTCTGTATCTTCATTAGCAGCTTTGTCTCTGCAGGGCTGCCAAGCCTGTGAGAGAAAAGCCAAAGAAGTGAGGTTCAGGGAATGGCAGATACATCTTGAAATGCAAGGAGGAATGGGAAGGGCAGTTTAGCAAACTCAGAAGTGGGAAGCCATGGCAAAGAGCTTGTGCAGTTTGCAGAGTGTGCACGATGCACAGGCAGACAGCTGCGTTACACTGATTTGTTTCCAAGCTCAAGCACAATTTCCCAGTGCAACCACATTGTGCAGACCATTGAGCAAAACTGCAGAGCATCATTTCATCTCTAACTTTGCAAGCTCTTACAGAGCTAATTAACTGCACCAAAGGCAAACTCTTTGGACAGTTTGTACCCAACAAATATGTCAGTGGGTTCAGGTGCACTGCTCTTGGGGTTACTCATAGGATGATTTGACAAATTTTTTGGTTTTGTGTGAAAGACCTCCTGGGAGAACAGTACCCAAAATCATCATCAATCACTATCTCACAGTTACCATCCCATTAATGTCCATCAAGATCAAAACCATGGTTTCTAATATGTCCTTCTTGCTTAGGTAATGTCATCAAAGCAAAAAACAAATAAAAGATTCCTGCCCTTATTTCCCCCAGATTTTTCCAGAGGTGCCTTTGCTGCCTGGTCATGACATGTCACAACATCTACCTGCACTTTTTGTCCTCTAAAGAAACACTTTTTGCCTTTATGTTTCAGAAATGTGGGTCCATTATCCTTTACTGTACCACACTGAGACTGGTAGGAGCTTTGAGTTTTGTCCCCACTGTGCATTCAGGTCTGAAACAACACCCAGCTGTCCCCTGTGTACAGTCTGAAAGGAAGGGGTCCATTTCATGAAGTGCAAATGCTCACTGAGGAGCAAAACAGAAAAGCAAAGACTGAGCTCATCCTTCGAGGGTAGCAGTCAGAGGAAGTTTGAGAAACAAAAATGCCCTTGCTGATTTCAGAAAACAGCCTTCAGTTGATAAAGATCTTGCCAATATGGATCTTTCTTTTCAATTTGGAGAAGTCAAGCAGACAAAATCCTTTCTTGCTGATAAACCTTTCTCTTTATCTGCTTTGTGAGACAATGAGTACATACATTATCTATGATTTGACAGCTTTACAGGTGTAAGATTCTCAATATTGCTGTGTGCTGCCAATCTTTTTATGATCTGGCACTGTGGACTCCCAAATGTCACCCATGACAACAGTCCCTACAGCTGATCTACCAACACCAAATTAACTGTGCAATATCAGCAATCAGAAGTGATGCACTTTAATTAAGGGTCCGGTAATGTCTGTTGGTTGGTGACTGGCCACGGCCTTCTCCAAGGTTTGGCCAGGTGGGTGGATTGTCCACAAACACGACTGAGCAACCTTCTGCTGAGCTCTTCCCCTGCTCCCTGCTGCCGTTGGCACAGCTGCACTCCCCCACGCAGCCACCAGCTCTGCTGTGCCACTGCAAGCCCTGACTGCAATCCAAATATTTCCTTTCTGCAGGATGGGGAGCTGCTGTAAGCCACAGGTTCCAGGTGCTGAGCACAGCGTGCACGAGGTGTTTGGCAGGGGAGGCTGATGATGTGAGATCTGCAGTCAGTGAGCATAGCAATACACGGGCACTTCTGACTAAAGACATTTTAATTACAAAAGTTGAGATAATAGGCAGCCTGGCACTATCAGGCCATGGAAAAAAAACCCCAGCCAGATTACAGGGCAACCAAAGTTCCCACAGTGCTGCACATCTGATACCAATTCTGTCTTCTCCTTCTTGTTGCTATCTTCCCTCTGCTGAAGAAAAAGCAGGAAAAGAAGTGCAGCGTTTTTACAATCCTGCCTCTTTGTGCCTCCATGTATGGCAGGAAATGGATTCTAAAAAGCTGCCAATAAAACTGTAAAAATGACATTCAGAAGTACTTCTGAAAAATTCTGATTACACTTTACATCTGGTGAAAAGACATGAAGGCTTCACTGATATCAGAACAATCCATCAGCTTTCACTCTGCATAATTACTTCTTGCCAAAGTGGTGCTCGGGGAAGAGGCTGGAAAATGCCCTTAAGTTCTCATGACCTCCAGCTGTGGCAAGTGTTACTATCTCTGCTAATATTGCCAGCAACTATTTGCATGAAATCCCAGTTACAATTAGATTAATTGCAAGAACTAATGGACTTAATTAAGGGAAAGAACATATATTTGTTTTTAAATGAGATTTTTAGATTAGACTTTCTCCTACTCTTCCAGTGTGCTGTTTGCTAAAGATGAAGTCAAGCACCACCAGTAAATTTTTAGTTTGCAGCTCTTGTAATGTTCACATCCATGTTCCACTTCACCATTTTTTTTTTTTTTTTAGGATGCACTGTCTGAGAGGGAAAATTAGATCTTTCCAGAAACTGTATATTCAGAATTACATGATTGCTCACCTGGTTATTATCATTTCATGTTCTGGACATCTCAATGGCTGCTGAAGTGTGAAGCCTGTGTCTTCCACATCTGCCCCAGGAAGAGGGGGAAATTCTGTAAAAACAACGAGCTAGTGATCCATGCTCATTGTCAGAGATTGTTTTGGGCTGTGCACCAGCCCTTTCTGCTTTTGCTGCCCACTGGAAAGGTGCACATCAGCTCAAATCTGGGTTCTGTGGTGCATCTCAGCTCATCACAGATGAGAACTGTTCCTGTCTCAGTAACACCGTATTTAGACTTGGCCATCGCATATTGAACGTGCTCATTGGAAATTTCAGGCCAGTCAGCTGAACTACAGGAGGGGTTTTTTGTTTTTAATGACATTCTTCAGTGTTTTCAGGCCAGTATGGTCTTGTCTTTGTGTTCTAGATATCCTGATTTCATCTCAGTGTGATCAGGGGGCGTTCAGTGCATCATCCCACTGAAGGATCCCACTGTGTAGCTGCTCCTCTCCCCTGCTCGAGTGAGGAGCTTCTGCTGAGAAGGAAACTCCCTGCAGCTGTAATTTTGGAACCTACTTGCACATTAGAGAGAGAGGCGATAAGAAAGAAGTTTCCTTTCAGGGTAGAGTTTCCATGTTCAAGCTGTATTTGCTCACATGTATTTTATGCACACTCAGACACAGATAAGTGTTTATATTCACTGAAGTGTGAATACAGCACTTGGCTCCCCTCACTGACCATCAACAGACACTGAGCACAGTTACACAGCTACAAATTAAAGATAGATCATGATATCATCCTTTCTCAAACAGATAAAGAGAAAACACCAAACCCTTAGCAAGTTAATCCTACACATTTCCTTATTTAAATATGTAACCTTGCAAGTATACTTGAAGTCTTATTGCAGTGTTTATTTGCTGTGAAGAAATGGTGGAAATTGCTGTGTGGAAATTGAGGCCTTTAGAAGCACAGCACATTCTATAAGAAAGCACACGTTACACAAGCTAAAGATTTTTCATTCATTTTATAGTTTCCATTTTATTTTTTTTTTCCATCTGGTTATTTTGGCCATGAATGTGTTGCCATTAAGTACTCAGAAGGAAAAGGATATTTTGCCCCTACATGAGAATTTTTTTCTTTCCAAGACATCTCAGATGTTTTGTAGGGCTCTCCAGCATCAGATGTAGTATATGTTCACATTGTGTTATCATTATTATTCTCTTGTTTTTTGGTTTTTTTGGGGTTTTTTTACTGTGGGACTACAGACAGCTATTTACAAATGCTACACCTACATATTATGCAATGCATAGAACAGGAAAGGGAGCCATGCAATTTAGACCAAACTAAAATGTTTTTGATGATTCTAATTCTGCACAGTTGCTGAAACTGTTGCTATGTTACATAAAGACATTTTGTGGCACCAGAAATTATTGAAGAGATTGAAGAGCTATGCCAGATGAAATACAGTGCATTGCAATTCTAGTACATCCTCTTATGGCTTTGCAAAATTTGAAAAGGTTACTAGAGAAGTTTCCTTCAAAGTAGAGAGAAATCCCTTGCTTGGAGCTTAATTGTGAGAAATGTAAGTGACAGAATATTCTCTGAGTGCTATTTTTCAGTTTGTTTGTGTTTGGTTTTTTTTTTAGTCCTCAAATACTTTTCTTTCAAATGCTTTGCCTTAAGAGCCATGCTAGCACAATTTATTGTATATGTAAAGTGCTATAAAGAGTGATCTCCCTATACATTTATCAGAGTGGGCTCCAGTGAGCCTGTCAAAAATCCATTGTATAATAGCTTTCATGTTTTCAATGAGACTGAAGCTTTCCTGGGAAAACAGATTATTTATCAAACTATTTTAGTAACAATTTGGATTAGGCTGTTGTTTGTAACTCACACTAAGAGTAGCACACAACACATGATTCGAAAACATTTTAGAAATCAGAATGAAAAATGACAAAATCACAGTCCCTGCTTGGTCCTCTTTGGAGGTACCTGTTCTGGAAGTCATGTCACCTCACTGTGGTGGCTGCCTGGGCTTGGATAATAATTCTGAACATTTACCTTGAGCCTTCTGCCCTCATCCTGCCTTCTCCTCCTCATTCTCCTCCCTCTGCTCTCGCCTTCTTTCCCCTGCCTCACTCTTCCTACCTAAGCACGGTCTCCTAGAGGTAAGAGCTTAAATAAGAGCAGTGACAGTGACTAGCAGAAAGGGCTCAGCAATTAAAAGGAGGACAGACACCACAGGATCTGATTTAAAGCTGCTATCACAGGATTAATAACTTGGTGCTGTGCCAGTCACCAAATGCTCCAGGCAGCAGACACTTGAAGCTTCCCCTCGTCTGCCTGTGAGATTTCTGCACTCCCCTGCAGCAAATTTGCCCCAGGTAAATACAGCAAGGGGTTAAAATGGTAAACCCAAAGAAACTGCTTTTGCCAGATTCCCAGGAGAAATATGAAACCATTTTACAGTGCATTTCAATTTTCATAAGAATTTCCAGTGATACAACAAAGGGATGAAATTTGAACAATGCAGATTGTCAAATAATTGGGACAGATCTACATAAAACATTCTCATCTCCAGAAGATATCCATAAATTATTTATCTTGATTTAGAAGGAACGTGTGAGCATCCCAGGAGTACTGATGGAGGCCTGTGAGCCTCATACTGATGTCAGAAAGTTTTAGAGGTGCCCAAGAAATCAGAGGATTTACCAATGTGGCCTTAAGAGAATGTCATGGGACTAAACAGAACAACTACTGTGGGCTCTTGTGAGGGGCTACAGGAGAGCTGGAGAGGGACTTTGGACAAGGATCTGGAGTGACAGAACAAGGGGGAATGGATTCACACTGAAATTGGGCTGGGTTAGGTTGGATATTATGAAGAAATTCTTCCTTGTGAGGGTGGGTAGGCCCTGACAGAGGGTGGAGAGTGGAAAGTGTCCCTGTCCATGGGAAGGGAATTGGATTAGATGGGTGTTAAAGCCACATCCAAATCAAACCATTTCACAATTTCACAATTCAATGAAATAAGCAAGGGCCTGAAAACCTTTTCTCCCCTGTTGCCATCATCAATGACTGACCCTTTCCAAATATAGACTAAGACAGTAAGCTTTTGTTTTTAGCTGCATAGGAATCCAAAGAATTCAATTTGTTTTCCTGTGTTAGCAGTAATAAAGGCTTTTCTCCTCACAGAAAACAAATAGCTGCAATTCACAAGCAACAGAGATGGGGTGAGAAAAAGAGTGATATTGGTCTGTATAGATTCTTATATAACCACGCTGTGCAGAAAGTGAAAAAACAAAAGTTATATATATGTATGGAAAAAACCTTTGTGAGCCAGAAATTTTGATTTTGATGTACTTTAGATTTACAGTACTTCTTGTAGGTTTTGTTTGTTGTGTTGTATTTCTTAATGATCGACTTGCTACAGTAAATAATTCAGGAAATCATCCTGTACTCTATTGTTCTTTGGGCATATGGATTTTTTTTTTTCCTCTTCAAAGCTCCAGTTTCTACTGTATGTTGAAATTTCAAAGCTCTCTGAGGAACTGAATACAGGTTTTGTAATTATAACAATTTCTAGCCTAGTACCTGTACATCTGCTGTGCCCTTTGGGGAATAGTGCACAACAAAATGTATCAATTCCCTCTGGAGAAAACGTGACAGCCTTTCTATTTCCTAGCTTTCCAGACCACCTAGGCTTATTATTTTTGGAACATTATGGATTGTTACGAAGCAGTGGTGGGTTGTTGTGCAAACACGGGCAGACGAGGAGCACAGCATCGCCCTCCTGGAGGAGCCCAGCCCCACGAGCACAGCTCCTCCTCCTGCAGCTGCAGCTGCAGCTCCTGCTCTGAACAGAAACAGACACAAGGACACACGGACCCCTTCTCTTGAGAAAGTGAGAGAACTATTTATTAAAACATCTGACTCCAATATTTATAACATTTTCACACAGACCAGGGATTGGAGAAGAAGGCTGACACCTCTCCTCTCCCATTGGTAAGGACAATTGTCCATCAGTTGTTTTCCTCACAAGAAAAGAATGAATAACAACTTCGTTTTATCAAACGGGCTTCTGATAAAGACCCTTCCAACCGTGAGAAAGAAGCTAGCTACAGTGAAAACAACCAGTTAGAAACTGCATTAAGAAAGGCCTGAAAAATCAGGGCCATACCCTGGTCTGAACAGAAACAGACACAAGGACTTTACAGCCTCAGTCTTTCACAGAAAGATCGCTGGAGGTCTCCAGCAAAAAAAAAAAACAACCTGCTATTAGCAGCTCTTGGTCACACAGAAACATCTTTCATGGGAAAGGTGTTCGAGTCTGATAAGTGTAACAAATACTGCAAATTTACACTTTTTTTTTTTTTTTTTTCCCTGAAATAAACCTTCCCCTGTGCAGGCACATACGCATAGGCAATATAAGCCATTATGAGCAATTGAACTTTGGGAAATGTTTTTTATCACACTATTCTCTATCACTCTGCTGCATACATATTATTTCATGTAAAAGGAAAGGTTGAAATGGTGTTCTGAGCTATCAAATAAATATTATGCTCTAAAACGAAAATATTATGTTTCTAGGAGACAACTTTATTGCTGTTTTTTGAAAGTATCACGCAATGACATTGATCTAATTGATTTTTACCTGTAGAGCTCCTATTAAATAAAAAAAAATTAGGACACCTAGGAAGATGTTAAATTTGTAGGGAAAACCCAGCTTTAGTAACGTTAATGGCAAAAATCCCATTTCACTTTGGTGCTTTCTCAAATCACCTTTGAAAACTGGTTACCTTTCTGCCTCTGTTATCATTTTAATTATGCTGCTACTTTTTTTAATTATACCCACACACTGGGTTGTGTCTCTGGTGCTGCTTCTGCAAATTCCCTCATTCAGGATTTGAAAGCTGGAGAGGAACAGCTGATTAAAAAAGGATATCTGAGCGTTGCCTTCACCGATCCCACTCTGGTTTTTTGACTATTTCATTGTGAAGGTGCAATGGGAGCATCAAGCTTCACTCCAATTTGGGCTGTGCTGCTGCTTAGGCAAGAGCAGGAAGAGCATGGGCACCACACCAGCCCTTCCCCCCTGTTATTCCTGGGCCTAACCTGCTCTCTTTGACCCAAGACAGGCCAAGATAAGACCAGATCAAATTGGATATATTCATGATATTGTGTGGGGGCAGAAATAGTTCGGGTTTTTTTTCTCTTTTTTTTTTTTTTTTTTTTTCAATTACATTTTTTTATTACAGACTAAATAAGTAGGTCTCTGAGGTGGTGAATTATATACAGATATGGGAGGGGAGCAAAACAGGGAGCACCAACCTCACCACTGACTGGAGAACGCTCCGAATCTAAAAATACAAATCTAAATTTGGGGAAGAATGTATGCAAAATATTATTATTTCTATTTCAGATTGACCTACAGTGCTGTAGATGTTTCTTTAAGATGTTTGGGTGATGTATAATTTATATAAAAATGAGTGCATGGACCAAAATTAGAAGGATAAATGTCAATCTAATCCCTATAATCATTACCAAGAGCTGTTGATAATTTTCACCACAACACCAGAATCTTCACAGCTGCTTCCCCGCTGCAGGAGCTCTCCTGTCTGTCTTTGACCAAGCAGTTGGCATTTTTCCACCCTGACTGAGGCTCAGAACTCACCCACATGAGGAGGAAGAAGAGCAACTCAGTCACATCCAGCTGTGCCACCTCTCTTTCAGGGTCCTGTTCCTCCCTTGCTGCCAAGGCCCCTGCTCCAACACTCAGATTTTCTCTGTTTTTTAAGCATTATGTTTTTTTCCCAAAATCCAGGGAATTGGCCTGAGCTGTGCCTGAGCAAGAGGCAGCTTGGATGGTGGATTGAATGACAGAGTCATAAAGAAACAAGGAGATAAGAATAATTAAAAGCTAAGAGGTGTCAAGGACAGTTTTTAAAGCTCTCCTCAGCTGTAGCCAGTATGACTGTAAACTTGTATGGCCTAATTCACTCCAGTTTGCTTTAAATGACTGCTGAAGGGTGGTTTAAACTGCTCTGCTCACCTCTGCACCGGGCTGGACTCACACCCTTTACCCAGTCAACCACTGCACTGCAGCCAGCAGTGTGGGGTTCAGGGCACATCCCAAACCCAGCCAACTCCCAGAGCTGCCACTAATGCCTCTGTGCAAGAACAAAAAAAGCAAATGCATTATCCATCTCCTGATAACACAGTCCAGAGTCCTCATTTTCACAAGTTACAGCTTAGAAATTGTTTGCTTATATTGATGGTTTGACATGATGATCTTAGAGGTGTTTCCCAACCTTAATGTTTCTGTGGGTCTCACCCATTGAGGAGCCCTGGGATTCCCGTGGTTGCCCACCCTGCCTGTGTGCTTGTCTGCTGCTGTGACCTTTTCTGGAGCTTGGGTTATTTCTTGAACTGTGTGAATGTGCCCACAGAGAGCTCAGGTACTGCCCAGAATACAATAAAACCCTGTAGCAATGATTGTATGGACATGCCTTTGCTAAACTCTCCACATGAATGCGACATCTTTGGTTATTTAATCATTTCCTGCTGGGAGCAAGGATCAAAGGTGCTGAATCTTCCTGCAGTATGTGACATAGCTTCCTTTTAAAGTTCATTGAAAGCTATTTGTAACAAAATTTTCCAAGCAATATCTCTAAAAGAAATATCAGTGTTGTTTGTTTTTCCTAAGCGAGTGGGACTGTGCTGGTAAGTTTGGTTCAAAATTGGGTACTGAGACAGTAAAGAACTGGCTGCTGGTTTTATACATATTTAAAATATCTCACATAGTACCATTTTTAATGCTTTCTCAAAAAAATCCCACCAATTTGTAGAAGCTTTTGATTTATGAAAATGCTTATTTACAGTGTTCCGAACAGGGTTGATGTCTGCATCCTGGTTTCTTCTCATGATCCCTGCTTGGCCACAGGAGTCGTATGCAGCCCATGGGATTGCAAACTGAGCATTCTACCATTTAGACCTTGCCAGTCTGTCAGCAGGACCAGCAACTCTGGACACCCTGGGAGTGAGGTCACCCACCTCCATGAGCCTGAAGGTCAAAGGTTTCTCCTTGACATGGCCTGCCAGGACAAAGAGAAGGAATTTTCCCTTTCCTCCATTGAGGGGAACTTCAGGAACTGGCATAGCTGGTGTGGTATAGACATCAAATGCTGCCTAGCACCAGCAGGGTAGAGAGATCCTGGGTTTTAGCAGTGCTGTTGTAGTCAACTGGCTTGAAATGTGGTGAATGAAAGCACTATCATGTTCCCTCTGTCCAAGGCTTCATAAAGAAACTCTCTGCCTCAGAGGACGCTGCACTTGAGCAATTGCTTTCTAATCTATGTTTTTCATATCATTCCTGCCACTTTGACATTTGGAATAAAACCCCAGGACAGTGTAAACAAACATTTTAGTTAAAAGAAGATGGCTAAACGGGATTGATAGTATCAAAAACTGGTCTTACAGTGATGCTCTTTATCTTTTCCCTTCCTCTGCCTCGTAGCCCTTTATCTCTTGCCTACTTAGAGCACAGAACTTCTTGGTCCCTGCTATCTAAATTGCAGGTCTTTCAGCAGTTTGTTAAATGTGAGGAAACATGGATCTTTTGTGTGGTGCAGTAAAGCTCTCATTTTGTTGGTTACCAAGTCAGCACTCACAATGCACTGTGATTTAGGGTTTTCTCATGGTATTGCAATGCTTAAAGGCACAGCAACCCCAGCACTGGTGTAAGAATGAAAAACATGACTACAGAGAGCCAGCTGGGCAGAGGGAGGCTTGAGAATGTGCAGAATGTTTGTACACAAACTCAGAGAAAACGTTTCTAACCTTATCACTCATTTTGAAATGTTTGTCATAAATATGTGGTCCCTGACAACAAATTGAAAGGTGATGCTTCTGAGAAGTGCATCAGATCAGGAGTACAGCATTGACAAGTTAGTGATGAAAGCTTGTGTTCTTTTCAGAAATGAGAGATGCCTTAGACATTGTTTGCCGTGTTCTACTAATTGAAAGTATTTCAGAAATTGAATGCCTTCTAAAAATCAAAGTGGAAATAATAATATTATCTCCTGTCTGAAGAGTCCAGATAGAAAAATGTGCTTGGGAGAAGGAAGGGTGGAGATGGAACTGTAATTCAAGGTTAGAGAGTGCCAGCAGAAATGGAATTTGACATATCAGGGGTTAGATAGCAGTAGGCCAGGCAGAAATGATCTGCACATTAATTGTTGACATAATTTTAAGGTTTTGTTCATTTGTATTCCTCTTCCTATCTGGTCAGTGGGCAAAAAATAAATAATTTTAGGTAACACAGGAACTCTCTCCAGCTCTGAGGCCCATGAATCAGCAGGACATGGACCTGCTGGAGTGAGTCCAGAGAGAGCTGCAGAGATATTCCAAGGGTGGGAGCCCCTCTGCTCTGGAGACAGGATGGCAGAGCTGAGATTTTCCAACTTGGAGAGGAGAAGGCTCCTGGGAGACCTTAGAGCCCTTTCCAGGGCCTAAAGGGGCTCCAGGAGAGCTGGAAAGGGGCTGAGGACAAGGCATGGAGGGACAGGACAAGGGGCAAAGGACTCAAACTGAAAGAGAGCAGAAGATTAGGTATTAAGAAAAAATTCTTCCCTGTGAGGGTGGTGAGGCCCTGGCACGGGGTACCCAGAGGAGCTGTGGGTGCTCCATCCCTGGAAGTGTCCCAGGCCAGGCTGGACAGGGTTCTGAGCAACCTGGGGTAGTGGAAGCTGTCCCATGGCAGGAGATCAGAATGAGATGATTTTTGTCTTCCCTGCCAAATTCTCATTTGACAAAAAACAGCCTCAGGTACTTCACCAATAAATGAATTAAACTTTCTAAGTAATTTCTACATATATAAAGAAAGGACAAAGAATTCCTCTCCTGGATTGTGTTGGCAGCAGGTGGATGACAATTGCTCTCCCTTTCTGCAGAGGATGATGGAAGTTAATCTGCAGTTCAGAAGTTCTTGGATAGTTTTAAACTGATTATCTCATTATGAATGCACACAATGCCCTGAGTATAAAGCACATCTCACCCAGACCGGCTTAGTGGCTGAGCACATGCACTAATGTTCAATCAGTGCTGTGCTCCATTTTTTATTAATCATTTTCCCTGTGTATTTGCAAAATGGTATCCTCTGCAAAAAATAGAAAAGTCTGTTAATTCTCCTGTTGGGGTTTTAAAATGAAAACAACTGCACAGTGTTTTTAACCAGTAACAGAGAAAAGAAAAAAAGCCATGTTTTGTGCTGAATTCCTCCTATTTCTTTAGATTTAAGAGTTTAAGAGGAAAAGAATCACATCCATTGAAGAGCAGGAAAAATCTCTGTTTTAATTCTAAAACAGAAAAAAGAAGCATGTCTCCAGTATAACAATCTCATTTAATTTTAGTTTGATCATGGTAAATGTGATTCCAATTAATTTTACTTAGGAAGTACAGATGGAGCCAAAATCATATTGATACATCTGAAGATAAAACTCAAATTTTATGACAGGAGAAATAATAATGAAATTGCCTTGGCATGTTTGATAAAGTCGCAGTGAATAGTCTAAAGTACAAAAATAACTTCAGACTACTCGGATTTAGATGATCAACAGATACATCTGATGACAGCAGAGAGCATTTTACATTGTTTTTCTTACACACCAGATTATGAAGATGAGCTCTTAATGAATAAATTCTCAGCATTTCCAATTCCTTTTCAAAGCCCAGTGGAATATATTAATTGAAATTTTTAACAGAAGTCAAGTAACTGAATTAGTTAAGCAGCTATGTAGTTCCCATTAGTACTTGTGTGTATATTTAAGGCTGTTGAATAACTTTACGAGTCTGACCCTAGGTCATTTAAAAAATTTGAATTGGAACAAAGAGTATGTGGAAATGTCCATGTGCTTTTAAAAATCCACTTTGATCCTTTTGTAATGTTTAGTCACTTGAATAAATTAATAGATTTGATCACCAGGTATTTTTGCAAAACTTAGGGTAATTATTTTTTCAATTCCATCAACAATCTGAGTTACAAACCCATTCAGTCATAGCTGGGGTGAAGATTATTGGTCCCATTTCATTTACCCTCAAAATTTGTCATGCTTTTGTTTTTCCCCTCTTGTTCATTGGCTCTTTGCTGAACTTTTCTAATTTTTTTTCTCTAATAATGAATCTCTATTTTTCATTGACTTCTTTGAGAAAATACTCCTTTGTATTTGTATTTTTTTTTTTTTCTGCTCCCTCCTCTTAAGATTTTTTTCCTTCAAACACAACCTTTATTGTTCATAACCCATTGTCCTGGAGATAAAAAACCCCATACAAATGATTCTTCTGATCTCCCTTCTGGTTTTCAGGGCCACACTTCTCCCCTCAGTCATAGAAGCTGTAAAGGATTTTTTTTTCCCCTTCTGTGGTTCCCACCTCTGTGATCCAGAACTTTTACAGGCAGCAGGGCTTAACTCTTCTCATCTGCAAAGGACCAGCCAAGTCTCACTCACTTCAAATGAGAGATGTCCTCAATTTGATTTTTAAATTGCCTTAAAATTGAATCACTCCACTTTTGTGGCAGATGATTGTGTAGTGTGTTTCAATAAGACATCCAGAATAATGTTCCTAATACTCTGAAATTTCCTATATTTCAGCTGTCACATTTTGAGTCACATGTCAGGCTTCCCAGATTTGGAGCTCTTGCCAGTAATAAACCATCTTCCTCTCATTTCTCCATCTTCCTCTGTCTCTGCTGTTGTTTGTGAAGAACTGTGAAAAAAACTATGTTGGCACTGTCTCCACTCTGCTGCAGCATGGAGAATTCTTGGTATTCCATGCCTTATCCTTCATGGTTCAAGGTGTACTCAGAATTACACGGTAAAATCTGAAGTGAAAACCATGGGCTTTTTGTTATCTCCCTTTAATATGGGAAAAATAATAAAAAGGGAGTTAAAAAAAAAAAAAAAGAAAAGAAAAAACCCACCTTGGAATATTGGAGTAGAAGTTTGCTATAATTTTTTTTTTCATTTTCATGAATCACTTACTGTGTGACTCTGTTCTTGTAATCTACAAAATTAATAATATTCTCAGTGGAATCCTAACAGTGTCATTGGATTTATGAGCTGATGTGTTACTGTTAGTACAAACTCTGCTCTTCCCATGCTCTGGTGCATCCCCTGAAGATGGAACTCCACTGTTTTGCCAAGACCTGAGAAAGATTATGCTGGATTCAGAAATATTCAGACATCATGTGTTGATGTGCAAAAGTGTTGTCATAATGAGAGTCTTTCCAACTTCAGCTGACTCCCATCATTCATTAAAAAATCTAGGTGCAGCAATATACAACTTTGCACTCAAGGGTTGATCTAAAAATAAAGGCAATTGGTGACACAGAAGGCACAAGATCAGCAAATTGTTTAAGGTTTCTTGACTTTCTTGTGTCACACAATGGTGATACTCAGCCAAGTCAATCTCTGATGTTACCAGTCTCCTTTTTCTATTTTTCAAAGTTTAAACCATGAAAAACGTCCATAGGACTCCAGTTCAGAGGACAGTATTCAGGCAATCAATGCTTTATTTTGCTTTCCCTTTATCCTAAGGAAAAGCAAAATTTAGGTAATGCAAAACAATCCAGTTTCTTCCAGCTTTCTGATAACAAAACCCATGATTGCAAAGAGCTGGGGAGAACCATTTTCTAATGCTGATATTAGTGAAAATGTGGCTAATCCAGTGACCTCCAAACCTTCCAGAATGGGAATGGCTAAATCCATGTTGGGTGGGAGCAGCAGTTCTTCAAGGACTCACCTTTTCCTGGGTCACTGCAGCACTTCCTCGATCAAAAGACCCAGAGATCGCCCAGACCCAGAGGACTTTTCCTGTTGCTTTGTACAGAGAAATGTGGGGATGCCAGAGGTTTATCTCAGAACCACTGGAAAATAACAAGGTGCTCATTTCAAACTCACTGCATGAGGACACAAGATAGCTGTGAGATTCCTGACTTCTTTTTTTTTTAATAATAAAGTATTATTATAATTATTTTGAGATAGTTCAAATCAGGAGAGACTAAGAGTTCTAATTTGGGCAGCAAAGCTGATAACTTTGACTATCTCATGCTACCAGGATAAGCCACTGCAATGCTAATTACAGGATTAAAAATATACATTATAAACCCAGAGAGATACTGCTCTCCCTTTTCCATTTTTTTTCCCCCCAAGGAAACTAATTAGATTAGGTGTTAAATTCTCCCGAATATTGTTGTTGTGGCCAACTAGAGAGTGACCTGCAGAGTTCCTGCTGCTTATCCATGGGCTTAAATTATTCCAGCCCTTGGATTGCATTAAAAAGTCCAGATGCCCAGTAGCTTCCTTAGGTAGTTGTTACACGAATGAGATTAGTGCTCATGCTGCTGATAACAGTTCTCACATAGCAACAACAAAAAAAAAAGTATATTATGACTAGGTGACATTGTGAGAAGCTATTTATTAGTTTTAAAAGTAGCTTTTCAATGAAAGTTTAAAAAAAAAATCAGGTACAAGAGCATAACAACAGCAAATATAGAGACATATGGATCTTGGATGAGTTTTGTTCGTGTCTGAAAGATCATGAAGGATACAAAAGAGAATTGTGGCATATGGAGGAAGCAGATTAATTAATTTGAAAACAACCTTTGTACAAGGAACAGTTTCAGCTGAAGTAATTAAATGTAAAATGTTGTATGGTTGTCAAGGTTTGTGTAAGGAGAGGGAGTCGGGGCTGTTATCAGGTTCTGAGAGAGCGCTGTAAAACCTTGCAGTCTAATAAGGTAAGAAGTGCTGATGTGCAATACCTAACAGCCCGTTTTGCTTGCAGGACTACTCCACCAAACCAAGAACAAACACATCACCCTGCCTGTAACACATGCACTGATTATTTACTGCTCCCTCTGCCCTGCTCCCAGCGCAGCTTTGGGGAAACTTTCATCACTTTCTCTAGCACCAGAATGATTTTCACTGTTCATCTCTGACAGCACATTTAAAATCTTGTTTTCCATTGCCAATAGACTCAAACTGTGTTTTCTCTCCTTGCTGCCACATCTGTCACAGCTGGGGATGCAGTGGCCCAGCTAGGTCCTGTCAGACACTTTGCTGGACACCGACAATGTTATAATCACCTCTTTGTGTATTCTGCAGTTTCATGACTTAATCATGGCACTGTAAATAACCCTAGAATGAAAAGCTATTATTTTAAATCTTCCTGACCATTATTTATTTTGAGGAAAATACCCTCAAGCTGTCTAGCGAGGAGATAGTCCAATAAAATATTAAGAACAATTTTGTCAATGTAAACTCTGAAATATTGAAAGGGTTATGGTGTCGGGTTATTTTTTTCCTTTATAAATCTCAGATGCCAAGTAACCCTGGACTGGAGCAAAGAAAAATTGTTGTCTGAGCAGAATGGCAGCTGGGGCACAGCTCTCTCTGCATTAATAGTGCTTTAACTTTATCTCACTCTTCTCTGGCAAAGTGAGATTTGGATTTTTATTTCCCTAGGATTTCAGGGGAAAAAACCCAGCACCCCATTAAGCAAATATTGATGGGTCCTCCTTGAACCATCTTGGAAAGAATTTAGTCTGCCTGTGAGGGAAGGTAAAGAGAGCAATTTTTGTAGCACCTACCATGCTCAGCAAAAGCAATGTTTAAGACAGAAAGCTTAAAAGCCTCTTGGGTTTCGTTTGGCATGCATTTGGGATTTCTTGAAACCACGTACCCAATCCAAACGAAAAAAAAGAAAAATTCCAAAGTCCCAGCATCTGAATACATAAAATTTATCACCTCTGAATTCCCTGCCAAAGTCACTTCAGTCATCAAACTCACACACAAATGATATGCATGCATTCTTACAAGCAATTGCTTTTTCCTTTCAAACATTCCTGAAGAAAAAAGTAAACTTTAATTATGAAGTGATAACCAGAGGTGTTACTCTCAGAATTTAATTATTATTTGATTAAATTTCAAAAAAAACACAACTAAGCTATGACAGGGGCAGAAAGTATAGTAAAATGGTAATTATGAAATAAGAGATATGAATTAAGATAAGTTAGAAAACATTTTTGCAAGTGTATGCTTGTGGGAAGGGGAATAAAATAAGTGAATGTTCTCCCAGTCTTATAAAATATTAACATTTGGAGTTAGAAGGTGTCTTAATTGATGCCATCTGGTGAAAGGACATGGAAACCATGCTAACCTTTACCTTCTAAAATAACTCTCAGTGACAAAAGTGGGACTGCTACTGTTGTAAGGTGAGTTGTGTTTTGTACTGCCCAAAAATTTTGGGAGAAAAATCAAATAAATATGGATGGGAAGCACCAAAGATAAGACAGAGACCCAACTTAGCAGCACAGAAGCAGCAGATGTATAAATCCACGTGGCTTCTACAATTCCCTCTCAGGGCCCTGCAGTGCAGCCACTGCTGACACATTTTGAGCAGCTGGAATCTTGGACTGCTGGTTTCCCCAAGGCAGCAGAATTAAACATACTTTCAAGTCTTCATATTCATGATGGATGGTCCTCTACACTTCTTTAAATTGTCAGGCTCAGAGAGCTCAGCACAGAGAGCTGCCTGCCTGCAGTGTGAAGGATGGAGAGCTGAGAAGTGGAAGGGGGGAGCTCTGAGGGGTTTATTTCTCCCTCAGAAGAAAAGCAGAGGATGAGCTGAGCTGGGTGAATTGCTGAGCTCTGGGTGCAGGATGGAGCAGCAGGGATTGCAGCCCTCACTACCTCCCCCCTCTCCCTGTCACAAGAACCAAAATCTGTCTTGGCCCATCTGCCCATCCCTCCTTCTGACTTCTGCAAATACTCACCGTGGCTTCCTCAGAAACTCCAGAAATTCAACATTTAACCTCCAAGGCTTGATTTAAAGGTAACGGCTCAGTGTTGCAAACCTTTACCCCAGAAGTAATCCACACACAGAATACTCACTCTAAAATTTGGATTAATTACACACAAAGTCCTGCTTCCCCAATCATAATTCATAGGAACACAAATTTTCATTTGTTAGATTTTACTTTCTAAAGAGGAGTAGCCCCTCAAATAAGCAGTTTTCCTTGTTTCTCAGTTTTTTAGCACTTAACTTATTTTTCACTTTGTAATCTGCATTCTGCTGTGGTGTTAATTTTATTCCCAGACCATGAAGACACATCTAAGGGAAGCACCTAATCCTGAAGTCAATTCATAAATCCTTCTAAACAACAATTTTATTAGAGCTGAGGAGAGGACAAATACCTTGTGTGTGTGTGTGTCTGCTGAGATACCTTTGTACTGTCCTTTAATTAAGGATTTAACAGCTTACAATTATCCAGCTGAATTTTCCTTGGATTAACTAGTTGGTTTACTACCCTTAGGAAAATACCAGTTTTTTCCTCCTATCACTCCCACTGGGAAGTTGCCTTGAGTGCAAAGACAAGGCTGCCATGGAGCCTCCACCTTTATTTCTCCAGAAGGATGCACAAGTGCTGCAGTCTTCTGGTACAATTTTAATTCCAATCACAGTTGAGTTCTACTGATACTTTGTGTTTCAGTGGAAGCATGAAGCTTTTTTGCTAATGACACTGTTTCTTTATAGGCACTGTGCCTAGTTTGTAAAGGAATAGGCTTTTATGGGCTGAAAGGTAGGGGGAATAATGGAAATGGTGCATTTATTCTATTTTGTCTTATTTAAGTTTCATATTAAAAATGTTTAAGGGTCATATTCTAATATCAAATTTCCTGGTTGTATCAGATAGGAGCTCAAACAGGTATTTATAGGCAGTTTCTGTAATAGTGGAAATTAATTATAAATACAACTGTTCTGTGTCCAAGGATATAAAAATAAAAGTCTTCTCTTGTTTTTCTTACTCTTTTCCTTTGAGATTTTCCTAGAAGGTTACAGAATATATCCTATAAATCACTAAAATTGAACCTGGCATCCTTTGAGAAATATTTTAACCGAGTGATCACTGTGAGTTTCAAATCCAGTTGCTAGAATTTTAAGAAATTACTTATTTCCCAAATTATTTATATTTTAGCTTCCTCAACCCAGTTACTTGTGTCAGAAATGTATATACAGAGAAGTGACTTCATACCAGAGACCTCTGTGTGCAGTTACAAATGGGAAAGTAAAAATTCTAATACACGACACCACATGACTACACAGAGAAGTTTCTTCTGTGGCAAAGTGCTCATAGTCTCCATTTGTTGGTTGCTGAGAAACCTTTCTGAGAATTAATCAGGGAAACATCATAAATGCTGCTAAATCATGCACCACACTGCAGACTGAGCTGCGAGGGAGAGAGAGAGAGCAGAAAATTCTCTTTTCCTGCTAACCCAGCCCAGGCTGGTGTGCAGCAGCATTTCCTCCAGTGAGTTCACTGTTGTACAAGTGCAAAATATTTGCTCTGTGTGTCCAGGAACGCTGACAGTGACGTCTGGCCAGGAACCACTCGTACAACAAGGACAAACACAGGCACACTACACACTGAGCATGGGGGGACATGCTCAGCCAGCTTCAGGGCATGCTGGAAGTTAAAGGTTGGACTGTGGATTTAATTTCTTTTAAAGAGATTTGTGGAGATTATAACAGAGGATTGATGGGCCCTGTCCACCCTGGAGTGGGGATGGGAGGTGCTAAAGGTGACCAAAGCAGAGGTTGAGCTGTCATGGCTTGGAGGGATGCAGCAAACTGCAAGCACCACTTTACCTGTATTGGCACAGATCTGGCTATTCCAGTGAAAATGTGGCTTTTAAGAGCATTCCAGTCCCTGTTTGGAAGGGCAAATAAGTGATTCCTGTATCAGACACTTTCAAATCAGTCTGGCATGTTCCTGTAAAGCGATCGCGGAGAAAAAGCGTTCTGGTTAAAACACACACAGACTTCAACCAAACGCTTAAAACACTGCCAAGCCCGTATTTAGAAGAGAGATGAGATTGGGGCTGGCATGGAAAGGAGGGAAAAGCTGGCTCTTAGTGCACAAACTGGGACCTGAGGGCTCAGGGAAGGATGCCGGGGAGCAGGAGGCTGCGAAATGCTGGAATGGAGGGTCAGAAACTCTGTTCTGCATTTCACAACATATGCTCCATAGCTGCTCAGCCTCAAATTGCAGAGATTAGATCTCTCAGATCCTGCCATCAAAAGCCAAAGTCTTACAAAAATAGCTTTTCTCATGTGAATTCAACCCTTCCTTACGTGAGGCATACATCCATTGTGTGTTTGGAACCAAAGGTGGGTGCGTGTTCTGATGCAAGAGATGAACACTCTGGCCCTACATTCCAGCTTCAGGAATAATTAGCTAGGATTCTTTTTTTATTTAATTTTATTTTATTCAGATAAATTATTTATATTTTTCCCAGGCTGTGACTGTTGCAGGGACTGAAATTTGTCCCAAATTTTTTTGGGAGCAGACTTTGGAGAAAAGCCTGTGCATAGACTCAGTGGCAAGAAGAGTAGGATATTCTGCTTTTAAAGCTTTGTGCTGCATTCTGGAGCATTTGTTACACGAAGTGCCAAAGAGCAGTTTTTAGACACAGACAGGAAATTTCAGACCATTGGTAAAAAGAACAGAAAAAATCTCAACTTCTCCTTTAGTCCATGGCTGGCAACATCAGCTTGATGTTGGCACGTGGGACTGTGACTCTGCTCTGCTGTTGGTCTTGGTCAAGTTGCCATCAGACAGATGTCTCTCCTGCAAAGCCACCACAGTACCTGGCAACCTGGCTGGAGATTGTTTGCTGCTATTCATAAAGCTGGTTTTGTTTTTCTAGTTGGAGATGCTGTTAAATACAAAGGGAGGAATTAATCTTAGTGAAGGAGCCAAAAAATGAATCGGTGTGGAAAGAGAATTACTTGCACTTCTCAGTATGTGGTCTGTCCTCATCAGGCCAGGGACACATTCACAGAATGAGCAAGCAGAGCTGCTGCAGCAGCTCCTACTCTTGATGTGCAGAAAGAATTGTTTTCTGGGGCTTGCAGCCTGATCTCTGGAGTCACTGAGTACATTTTCAACCAAACAGAAAAAATGCTCATCCAGACCAATCTTCCTCCCAGTCCCCAAGTACAGCACACCATAAGTTAGCAGGTGATTTCTGTCAGATCATTCTTTTGGGGGCGCTTGGGGAATGGAATGGGATGGGATGGAATGAAATGGGATGGAATGGGATGGAATGGGATGGAATGGAATGGAATGGAATGGAATGGAATGGAATGGAATGGAATGGAATGGAATGGAATGGAATGGAATGGGATGGAATGGAATGGAATGGGATGGAATGGAATGGAGAAGAATAGAAAGAATATAATATTTTAAGTTGGAAAGGTCCTCCAATGATAAACTAATTCATCTTCCTAACATTTATCTTGGTTTCTTGACATTCTTCAGAAGCCTCTGTACATGGATGAAGTCAAAGTTCCCTTTCCCCTCCGTGTGCTCGGGGAAGCTTTCTGTGGGCAGAGCAGGGTTCCCTGGATCCTTTAGTTTGCTTTATCCAGCAGGTCAGTGGGAAGAGAAGCAGGTAGGAGGAGCAGGTAATTCTTTAGAGGACTTCTGGAGCTGCTGCCAGCCCTTTCCTCACCTGTGCCTGCCGTGTGGCAGCTGGGGGAGGCTGCAGCAGACACCCAGCTCTCCCTCGCACACCTCACACTCCACAGCTTCCTCACACCTTGCCCAGAGCTGTTAAAATCCACACGCTCAGGTTCTGCTCTTCCCACGTACAGCACCAGCAGAGCACCCTGCTGTTAATAGGAGCAGGAGCAGAAGTCTGTGCTCTGGATTTGCAGAGCAGCATGTCCAGGATTATAAGCATTGCTTTCAATGAATCCTTCTATGCAAGCACGTGGAGCTGCAGTGGCAGCAGCTCAGCCTAACAGCTCATCACAGAGAAGGTCAGTAAGATTCAAAGATGATGAGAAATTACACTTGGAAATAAAAGAAAAATACCTCAGTAAAATATCTGCAGTTACACTGAGAGAATGGAAATATATGAGCGTCATAAATCCCTGCACATCAGGAGAGAAGTTATCTGCTTGCCCAGGGTCAGGGTGAGCAGTTGTTGCAGACACAGCCAAGAAGTGTTTGACAGTATCAGATATAGATATTGGCCACTGTTAAACAGATTTTGTGCTGGGCTAACCTGGCCTGCCGAGGTGAATCCCATGTTCATAAAACACCTAGAATATATATTGTTTTTTCATGTAAAATCTCTCAAAACTAAAGCTATCTCCCTTGGGCTTCAGTGTGAAATTTCCATTGGTTAAATTATGAATCACCATTAAGACAGAGTGCTAAATCTGGGAAAAAAAACTGGAAAAAATCCCTGAAAAAATGGCTCTGGCCATATGAAGGCAAGGAAATCCCCTTTCTTCCATCAGGAAATCCAATCACTCTGCTCCACCAGCACCACATCCCTCACCAGCAGAGGCTCCTTTTTCTGTGGTGGGCTTTGCTGTGTGCCTTTGAGGAGGATTACCTTCCAATTTTAGGTTGAATTTCTCAGTGTTTCTTTTTCTCTTGCATGCTGGTCCAAGCAAACAGATGTCTTGCACACCTTGGAGTGCCCATTCTCCCTCCCCATCCTCCCTCTTTCCAGGCAGTAATTGCTGCAGCATCCAAAGAGATAAAAAGGCATTAAAGGTAATGACCCTTGCTCTGATTTCACATACGGCTGGGCCCTACCCAACAAAATCCTAATCCCTGTTTTACAGATAATTATGTATCAAAAGTGATAAATGTTCTGTGACAGTATATTACCCAAAAAACAGTAAAAGACTGCTGTAACTGGGTAGCCAGGTGTGTGTTCTGAATATAACACTGTGACAAATGGACACCTTAAGCAATGTTTGCAGAACTATTTCTCCTTTTGGGAAGTGGGTAATAATTTTGTATAAGTCTCAGTTGAAATTTTGAGGCAGTTCTGTGTGTATTCAGCAATTCAGCACTATTGCATTTCCATAGTTAAGTCTTCATAACACATTACCCTTGGATATCTATTAAAAGAATTTGTAATTGGTTTGATGAGAGATGCCCACAAAGATGGTGCAGTGCTGCTTTGAAATTATTGATTAAATCAGTAAAAAAACATTAAAAGTAAGCATGAATAGAGAACTTATTAAATTATATTGCCACATCTCCTTCAGAACAAGCTCCTGAAATAACTTTTAAGCAATGTAAAATTTATTAACACAATACTAATTTAAAAAAAGAGAAGAGAGTACACTTTCAATTCAGAATGAAAGCTGATCAAAATTAACAGTCTGTGGGGGTCAGGAACCAAAAGATTCTAAACGTGAAAGCAGAGAAAAACAAGAAAAATAATGGCAGTTATTTCATTATTTTAGCTTTTAAAGCCCTTTAACAAAGTAGAGTTCAATCTGAGAAATTATTATTGTTCCAGAAAAATAATTGACAACTATAACTTCAGCATATTTAAAACAGTTTGAAACCAATTAGCTTCTCACCTAGACTTGAAGGAAGGCCAGTGCTTCTTCTGTCACATAATGTAATCAAAATCACATTGAAGTATAAAAGGAACTATCTTGATACAAGGGTTTTATTCACATTTAGGAACAAAATTAATTGGACAACTGTAGAGAAAGAGTCACCATCCACCAAGTTCATAAGTGGAAAAATCCTTTTCACAACAGTTCAAACTCAGCCACATAAAGCAACTTTATAAAAGATTTAACTTATTATACAATAATGCACTGATTTGGAAAGAGAGTAACAAGTATCCAAAGAAACCAAAAAGCCAGATTAAAACACATTAAAAATTACTAAGATTTTATATGCAATTCTGTATGTGGACTTGTGTTTGCTTGGCTCTGGGAAAAGTTTTGCTCTCCAATTTTTCGATTATGTGTGCAGACAATGGTTTCACCTCCACAACAGACACGCACTTACTTATATCTTTATGCTTTGGTCTTCAGAGGATCTGTGCTTCTTAAAATCATTTCAGCTCTTATTCTTGGGGTTTGGCCGATTGATGTCCCCCATGCTCAGGCTTACAAGATCCAGGGTGAGTATTGCCCCAGTGCATTCCATTCTGACAAGAGCAGCAGTGATGTTTTGCAGTCTAGGAGAAAGCTGAGACCATAGCTATGGCAGACCATGGTTTACACAAGATCCCCACTCAGAAATCATCTGGCAGGGTTTCTCCAACCCAGCTACAGCCCCTGTGGCCACATCACACAGAGCCTGGTCTGAGCCCACGCAGCTGATTCAGGAGTTTTTAATGAGTTAAATTTTTGTGAGGAGATGTCCTGCTCATCATTGCCATTAAATGATGAGACTTCCAGTCTTTGTCTTCATTCAATGACACAAAATTATTGTTGTGTGCCACATGGCTGAGAGAAGTGCAGACACCAGGTCAAATCCTGGTGAAGTTCTGGCATTGACAGTGCTGACATGTGCCTGACAGGACCCAGAGTCCACCACCACTTGAGGGATGCATCTGGAAGGATCCAGAGTCCATCAGCACTTGAGGGATGCATCTGGAAGGATCCAGAGTCCATCAGCACTTGAGGGATGCATCTGGCAGGATCCAGAGTCCATCACCACTTGAGAGATGCATCTGGCAGGATCCAGAGTCCATCAGCACTTGAGGGATGCATCTGGCAGGATCCAGAGTCCATCAGCACTTGAGGGAAGCATCTGGCAGGATCCAGAGTCCATCAGCACTTGAGGGATGCATCTGGCAGGATCCAGAGTCCATCACCACTTGAGGGATGCATCTGGAAGGATCCAGAGTCCATCACTTGAGGGATGCGTCTGGCCCTCTCCACTCAGCGTCAAATCCTTGGGACCATCTCAGGCAAGAAGATTCTCCAGTATTTAACACTGATTTCTGAAATGTTTGCAACTCTTTTCCCTGCGGTACAAGCTCGGCTCATTCCGTCTGTGCTGAGCCCAGACCACCTTCCCCTGCACAATGACAGATGTCTTGAGACCTGATGGCAACAGGGCTGGGAGGGAACACCTGCTTCCCACAGGCCAGGGCCCACTCCTACCAGCATTGCATGTCTTCCTCCCAGTCATGAAAAACTGAGAGTTCCTTTTATGAAAAATTAACTTTTTTTTTTTTTGCAGAGCGAGTCCATCGAAGAGCAGCTCTTTGCATAGAGCTCACGTTGCAGCTCCCGACACACTTATGAAGAGCACTATGTTTTACCCAAAAATAGTGGGGACGTGGTGGTTTGGGAGTGCTGGTGCAGGTGTCTGCTGTTCACACCACAGCAGCTTTTATCAGTTCCCCCTGATTTTGTGCCAGTGGATATGAGGACATGAGGTGCCCCCACTGTGCTGTGAAACGTTGCTGCTTGCTGGAGCTGGAGACTTGTACCTGTACAGGCATTTGGGCAGGCAGGGAGGTGAGGCAGAGCTAAATCTGCTCCAAACACAACCCAGAAGAAAATAATATCTAGAAAAAGAGCAGCTGCAATGCTTCCTGGGTGGTGGGGATGCACACAGGGTCTGCATGGGGCAATTCTGGGGCTGGCATTTCCCCTGCCCTGGGAGTTATAGGGCTGAGAAAGATTTTATGAACAGGAATGAGGATAGTAGGGATGGACCTCACTACCCCAGGGAAAAGCTGCCTCTGTTACAGTCCATATTTAATTTAAATGCTGTTAGTAATGTGTATATTACATTTGTATACTATGTCATAGCTTGGTGCTATGAATAAATATGAAGACATAAACAAGGTCATTTATGGGAAGCCAACAGCAATATTACTGCTGGAGAAAGGCACACACAAAAATAGAAACCAGAACTTTTAAGTGGCTAGAGGATGTTGTTAATGAAGAAATAAAATATCTTTTCCAGTATTGTCAGTGATGCTTTAACTTCTGATATCTTAAACATATCTTCCCTTGAATAATATTTTCACTTCCTGAAAACGATTTGTTATCCAGAAAACATTAAACACCAGAAAAACCAGGCAGGCAGTACTGACTTTGATGCATTATCTACAGTTACAAGAAACATGGATACTCAAGGTGTCAGTAAACAAAAAGATGAACCTTCAAAAGAGTAAAGATATTAAAACAAACAAAAAAAAAGTGACATTGGGTAGATAAAAATAAAAATGCAAAGAAAACCAACAGGAATGAGACACAGAGCTTCCTGCTAGGAGCTGTGTGCCAGTTTGACAATTAATTGATTCAGACTGATTGGTGACTTGGCAGGTACCATCAACACAGTTTCCTGCAATCTGCCAGTCCAACCATCCAAAGGATGTTACTGGATTCTGCCCCACTCTGTTCTCTCTCCCATCTGCTGTGTTATGCAAGATGAGATACAGCAGTCCTAGAGAATTCAGAAAGTATTGCAGAGGAGAGAAAAAGCATCTTCCTTACACCTTACACTCAACATCACATTGCAGGATCAGGATACATTGAAAATGAAGACACAGTAAGGGAAATTCTTCTGGATATTTTGAAAATTTAAGGAGCTTTTACTGCACAGAAATTGGAGAGCAACAGCTGCACTTTTCCAATTCAATAATCAGATAGTAATAAAACAATCAGTTGTATCAGAATCCCTATTATTATTTGATCCCTAGAATTATTTGTGGCTTCTCAGGGGAAACTGCTTTATACTTTTTAAGGCACATTAATATGCTGTTTTTCTTAAGGTGAATAAATATCTTCTGCACAGATTTTTAACTACAAGGTGCATGTGCAGGTCTCAAGATTTTCACGGTTCTGAGAGGTCCCAAGGAGCAGGCACCAATCTGTTCCAGAGCACCCCACGCTGTGTCAGGGGAATGCAGAGGGACACAGGACACTCCAGAGGTGACCTCAGCCCCTGACAGGGGAGTGTCTGATGCTGCAGCCTGTCCTGGGTGATGGAGAGCACTTGGGGATGCCACTAAGAACCAGAGTCACCTTGGCCAGGAGGACTTTCCACCAGCTTTTACAGATTGGTACTGTTCAAATGTTATTAATATTTACTTTGGAGGATTTTCTAAGAATCTAGAAAAAAGATGGCCACCATCAGCTGCAGACTGATATTCCAGTTTTACAGATAATGGAGTTGAGGAAGGAAGAAATGAATTTGGTTTTGGTTAAATTTTTATTCAGCATAGATCAGAGATCATTTCAGAGAAAAATTCAACCTATTGATCTTTATTATTTCTTGTCTGTCCTTGTTGGTATTTGTCTGGAAAGTGTTTTCCAGGGACAATGTATCCAAATCTTGTTTTCAAAGAGTGAAACATTGATGTCTATCTGTGAAACAGCTGAAAATGCAAAATGGGAGAAATCTTATTGGTAAAAGGGATGGGCAGGTGGGCAACACTTGTGCTGGTGGAACACAGCACAGAGACCTTGGATCACTTCCACTGAAGGGAAGACATGGCTCCTTCTAAAAGCCCTTCTCTTATCTACTCATTGCTTGTTTTCAAGAGATATTTTGGCAGCTTCAAGAAGTTCACTGAAGCAGAAGGGAAGCACTGAGGTACCAGTCTCACAGCCCTGGGCCAAACCAGCATCCCAGCCTCACAAGAGGTGAAATTATTGAGGCACAAATTTATTTAGATGCTTAAGATCTGGGCAACTCTCGTCATAATTACTCAAGCAATTACCCTGCTAATGAGCAGCTGAGATGGCTGCTGTGTCTGCATGAGCAAGGATCAGGATGCTCCATCCTGGAAGAGCTCAAGGCCAGGTTGGACAGGGCTTGGAGCAGCCTGGTCTAGTGGAAATTGTCCCTGACCATGGCAGGGGGTTGGAACGAGATGTTCTTTAAGGTCTCTTCCAATAAAACCATTCCATGATTTTATGACCACAGGCAAACTTCAGCAAGCCATTTCTTCCTACAAAGATTTTTAACTTGCAATTCTGTCCTCCTGCCTCCTCCTGTACCATTTCACACTTGTGTGATCCTCATCAGCTATTCAGTCCTGGATTGTTTGCTGATTTTGCTAAATACATAATGAAGCGTAATAAGCTGCAGCAATCTTCCTGCTGAAAAAAATAGGATATGGAATTAAAACTTGCTTTTCTACACTGCACATCCTAATGGACAAAGCCAGCATTTAAATGACTCCCTGCTTTATGTTATTTGTGATTTTTGTACAGAATTTTCAATGTCCCTACGGACAAGTGCTGAACATTTCAGCCTCTTCAGCCATGTAGGCCCACAGCTTGATTTAATACTTTAGTAGATAACTGGGCAACTTTTGAGCTCATCCATTTATCCAAAGAGCTTCTGTGTCAATAGCAAAGATGAAAGGCATTTCTTTTATACATGTGGGATAAGCTTAAAGCTTCAGCCTAATTGAAAGTTTTCTAACAATTTCCACTCTGGTCTGGCCATGAAGCTGTCTGGTGATGTTAATATGTTCTCAGTCAAATGTTTTATTTCCCAATGAAATTTAACACAAGGCTTAAATGCCACTGATTAATTTTTTTTTTTTTTTTAATTTTTACTTATCTGTGTGGTGTTCATTCATTCTGTCTGGAATTAGATGGAATCACCAGTTTGCTTCATTGAGGAAGATTTTCTCAGAGAGATCAAATCCATCATATTTCTACTTCTTGAGCAGCTGAAAATCTACCAAGGGAGAGAAGTCATCATGCCAGAAATTAAATCAAGCAGCACATTGCATAAAAAAATCCAGTGCCAATTCCAGAAAGCCAGGAGAATTGGTCCTGGAGAAGTAATTCACCCTATCACAGGCAGGTGCTTTTTAACTTGCCTAACAAGATTAGAGATTGATTCAATAGGACATATGGAAAATTTAACTACATTTTCATTATTTCTCACATTTTGCAGCATTAGATAATTAATTTTAAAATATTCTTTCCTAATGAGGGTCTAGTGCTTTACCACCACTGAAATCAGTGTCTTTGGCTTGTGCAGCTCCAAGAACTGTCACAAAAATTGCAGCACACAGTAAAGGTACATTTCTATTGGAAAAACCTCTGCCATTGATAACAAAAATTACCTGAAGAATAGTTGTTCTCTAACAATTTTATGTAGCTATTCCCTTACAATTTTATCTTGCTACCACCAGAAATTTGCCTTAAAATTGTCTGAATTTTGGGCACTGCCTAAGGAACTCAAGGAAAAAAATGACCAGCACTCCTATCCAGTAAAAAACACAGTTCTTCAAAGATATTTTTTTCCCTTACCTGTCACTCAGGAGGAAACAAATAAAATTGTTATGAATACATGAAACTGAACTTCACTAAAAATTTCAAAGGATAACAAGATCCCAGTCAATTCTTCAGTTTTGTGACAAATCTTCAATGCTGCACAGCTGAGTTTTGACACCCTTCCCTTTCAAGAGACCCAGCTAGTGCAGTAGAGTTAAATCCTAAAGTAAAAAAAAAAGAAAAAAATCCCAAACTCCATGCTTTTATATCATTTACAGATCACAATCCCTCACTCACCTCTCTTCTTTTTCCTTGTAGAATGAAGCAAGTATGAACTTGAGCTCAGGTTTCCTGCCCCTCGATGGGCAGACTCTCTGCTACAGCTGCCTTTATCTCCCACCTTGTTAATTCTGTCCTCCTGCATCCTGTGACTCCACGGCTGTGCAAGTGCTGCCCCTCCATGACTCTTTCTGAGGTGCAAAATGCACGTTCAGTCTGCTCACCCAGAGCAGGGAGTTGAGTCATGGTGCTTTTGCTTGGCTTAGTGAAGTTGGGACTTCTGCAGAGTTAAACTTCTTGAACTTTTGATTTAAACCCTCGGGAATACACTGCAGACTGGGGAGCCTGGAGGGAATGGGAATGCCTTTTTTCCAACTTGATTCAGCCTGGCATTTAATCTCCAGAGAGAACTGAAACTTCCAGCACAGTTATGTGTTTAGCATTTCCTAATAGCTGGTTGCTAGTAATGGCCCCACAATGTGAAAGTCTTCCAGATTACTCTTACAGCTTTTAGCTGTCTAAATTCTTTGTTTCTTAGTTTTGATTCTGAGTTTTAAATTCTGTTCTCAGTCAATATTCTTTTTTTTTTTTTTTTTTACATAGGTGATACAGTATCTAATTTAGAACTGAATTCTTGTTTGGAATCGGAGCCTGGTCTGCTCTAATAAGAAGTCAACTCTAAAACTGAAATAATGTTTTTTTCAGAAAGTTTAACCTATTGCCTAGTCCAGGCCAATCTTATTGACTGATTGATTACTCTCCCTACTTCTAAATATATATAAAACCAGGATTTTTGATTATTTCAGGGTAAAATCAACAGTCAAGTTCACTTAATTTCCACTGATGCTGTTTGTGTTTTTGAAAAAATAGTATCTAGGTAAAAACTGTTTGGATTTCAGATTATCAGACTTCTTGTAAACCTAATATTCCCAGTTTATACTTCTGGAATTCTAACATCAGCATTAAAAAAAAAGAAATAAAAAAAAAATCAATTCCTTCCTCACAATCTCCACAGAAATAAAAAGAGGTTATGTGGTGTGAGAAAGATACTCTTCCCATCTCAAAAGAGCAGCTATTACTGAGAGTAATGTACTCTTAATTCCTTAACTATCACTTCATTTTTAGGAGCTTAAACAGTGATTTATGGCTTCAAATTACTGAGCAGAAAACATATCAAGCAATCAAAGATGGAGTTAATAAAGCATCTGAATGCAGCAGCTTTAATGCAGAAGCTTTTCAGAAATTGCTGCAGACATTTCAGCCAGATCTCTGCCTCTGAACATGTGGCAATGTGCATTTATAAACTTTTCCCTTTCTCTTTTTGCACCAGGACTGGCTGCAGAAGTCAGACTCGATGATCTTAGAGGTCTTTTCCAGCCTGAATGATTCCACAATTCTTTAATCTCAATTGAGCTGTAACGTCCTTCGTGCCCATCATGATCTCATTTTACCAGCCCTGGAAAAGTGAGCTTCATCCAGAATGAAAGTACAACCACAGTCCCTGTTTGCTTTCAGAGAAGGTGAATTACCTCCCCTCTCTTCATAGCCTGTGGCACAGAGCAGGTGAAAGCAACATTCCGAATTCCCAAATTTGCCTGGTAAGAGCTGCCATTTGTGCAGCACAAACCAGCCACCAGCACAGCACCAGCAAACACCTCTCACTTTTTCAAGCTGCCTCACTCAGCATCAAGTGTTCAAAATGTATTGTGAGAAGGATAAAAAATGTGAAAGGGGCTTTTGTAGGCTTGTGGTTGGGATTCTAAGGAGCAAGGGACCTTGGAGTGCAGTCCTTGCCTCAAAGAGCAGCTATTTATGCTGGGGAGTTTCATGTGAACTGTGTAATCATCCCCCTGGAGCAGAGATTCATGTTCAAGGCTAACACAGGACACAGAGCTGTAACAGCCAAGTGGAGGCCAGGCTCTCTGCTGCCATGCAGGTGATAAAAATGATGGAACAGCACCAGGAGTGGGATGTGCTCTCTGCATTTTGGGAAGAGTTGTGACTGTGTCTCTCAGTAAGAAGATGTGTCATTCTAGCTTCAGTCTGTGGGTTTAACAAAAATAATAATAATAATCATGTGAGCTTTTGCTGCACTCCTCAAGGAATCCAGCTGAGGTCCCTGCAGAGGAGTGTGTGACATTAATGACACCAAATGAGGAGCCCTGGCTGAAGGCAGCTCCAAGTGGCTCTTCTGGGGATGTGCTGTGTCTCCCTCCTGGCAGCCTTAGACTAAGCACATCAATTTTAGGCTGCTCTGCTGTGTAGGTCATTTCCAAAAGTAACAAAACATAACTTTAGAAAGGAGCAGACTAGAAGATATTACAGCACCCATTAGATGCCCGTGGGCATGAGGTGGTGAGCTGACAGGAGAGCTTATTGCTGCTGGAAAAGGGAGATCCTGATCTTCCCATCCTCTGCTCCTGGTTTCATCCTCCACCTGTGAATTTCATACCAGCTTTGCTGCTCTGCAGACACCTCCACGAGGTAATTCTACAATTCTAATCCAATTACACATGGTGGTTGAAAAAGCACCCAGCAAAAGAGTTGTTCCTGCAGGGTGCTGCAGAGCAAGCTCACAGAGAAAGCCAGAGGGAGCAGAGCTGGCAGGAGGGATGAGGGATCACAGCCATGGGAAAGGCAGAGACCAGAGCACTCACCTGGGAGCAGCAAAGCATCACAGCCATTAACTTGTGCACAGCCACAGCCCTCAGTTAGTTTATAAAATAACTCAGGATCCCATAAGCAGTGATTCAAAGCACTGAGCTAAAGCTCTGCTAAGAAGGAGAGCAAAAAACCCGAGATCCCAGCACCAGACTGGCAGTGAAGAGCTCAGAGCTGCTTAGAGGGAGCCACAAAAGGAAGAGGAGTGATAAAGCCACTGCCAGGAGTCAAGCAGCCACTGCAGCTCCTTTTGTTAGAGATCTGATCGGGTTTCACTGAAATGGTTTGGAAGGGATCAGCTCAGGTTAGTGCAGACTGGACTTGCCTGTCTGTACAAAAGCATCACTTCAGAGCTTACTGGAACATGAGAATTAGCAAGGATTTTGCTAAGAAACTGAATTACAAAATCATTATCTTCTTTGGAAGACCAGGAGACTACTTTTAAAAGGCCTTTCTTTTTCTTTTCCTTGCCTTTCAAAGTTTATTTAACTCATCAGTTGTTGTCCTGGAGCTGCCTGGATTATCCCATATTACAATGTTATACCCTGCCTTGTAAACTATGTTCTCTGTGGGAACAGCAAAGCTTAAGAAACTACCACAAAATTAGAAGACCTATTCTTAACAGCTTTTATGTAAGGATGATTCTACCCCATAGGAGTCTTTCAAGGCGAACCAGTAGCTCAGTTTTACACCATTTCTTCTTTTAACAGTTAGCCACTCAGTGTATGATTTCTCCCATATCACTCTCTGACTCCTATTTAACATTTTCTAAAGTCTATTGTAGTGGCTAGGAAGATAAACACAAGCACTTTCTGGATCAGGCCTTACAATGAAACAGTTGTGACTTTCCAAAATATTCTAAGGAGCTAAATCCTGGTTCTGTGGTTCATTAAATATCCTACTGCTAAAGAAGCCTCAGGACAAAACCAAATCATTCCAGGACATTGGGTTAACTGGAATGAGACTGGAAAATTTGACCTCATAAGTTATAATTCGTTCCTTCAAATATACTTCTGAGTATAACCCTGAGGCAGGTGACTGCAAGCAACTTCATTTTAGTGCAAATAGGGAAGGTAAGTTCAGGTAGATAACAAACATTTTGCCATAGCATTAATTTAAACTATGCTAATTTTCATTCTTAATAATTGTAAAATTCCTATTTCCTCTGAATTTTAGCTCAGGTCCAGATATTTCACGTGGTATTCATGGAGTGGCAAAGCAGGAATATTGGCTCCTGTATAATCAGCCATAGAAGCTGAATCCCCTGAATGTGAGTTACACCAATGTAATGTGGTGCAGGTACCATTAAACTTTTTTTTTTCTACTTCAAAGAGGATTCGAGATGCCAGAGAGTCCTTCTCAGAAACTCTGCTTGCTCACTATATTAATTCCTTCTTTTCTGGAAGTAGTGCTAAAAGGTAGATTAGAAGGAAACTGTTTGGAACTGAAATTAGGGAAAATGCTGGATCCTGAAGGCACTGACCCATGGCACTGAGGTGTTGTATTTTATTTGCTGATTGCAGGGATGTTAATAATGCTTCAGTGTGCCCTGACAATTGCCAGGAGCAGAGATAACAAAACCTTATTTGTGAACTGCTGTTAATGTAAAGCTCATCTGAGTTAGTTCCTCAACAGAAACGCTGCTCTTAGAGATACCATTGGCATATCAGCACACGCTGTAATCACAGAACCTGATAATATTTCTTCAGCATTTTCAAAGGGGAGGAAGGGATAAAAAGACTCTTAATGAACATCTATGAAACCATACTCATACATCACCTACAGAATATTTTAAATAGCTCCTTTGGAGTTTGATCCTCTACCACTAAAGCAAACGGATTTTTTTCCTGCTCATTTAGGTAGGATCAAATTCAAAGCCTTAATGTCCCACTGTGTCACTTTGGGGAAAATCTCTCCTTATTATGAGAGAGTCTTGTAATTTGGTTTCCAGCTGTAGGAGATTACTTCTTTCCTTTCCCTTTTGTATGCACTTCATGACAGAAATAAAACACTGCAGAATCAGAGTGCAAAACAGAAGCCCCAAGGGCATCTTACAGACACTTGTGGCTCCTTAGGAAACCTTTAAAATCTCCAAAGCCACTGTGATTGCTTTGTGCTGCTCACTAAAGAACGCTTTCCCACAACTGGTAAATAATGTGATATTTTGAAGGGTATTGAAAATGCTTATGGAAGGTCAGCTGCGTACACTCACCTGGAGTCAGTTGTTATACAGCAACTGAGTTATAGTGGAAATATTACATCTTTAATAGCCAATGCTTCATGGAGGGATGACAAGTGCATGTGCTGTCCCACTATCTGGCTCAAAAAAGCCTTTTTTCATGTGTGTTTTCCTTGTTTTACTTGTAATCTTTAGAAGCCCATCTGGAGGAAAAAATAGAAAAAGAAAAAATCTACAAACATTCAGAGAAGCAGAAAAGCTCATGAAAAAAACAAAAAAAACAAACAACAAATAAAAACACAAAAAAACACCCCACCACCAACTAAATCAAAGCAGACTGAAATCCTGGGGGCCTTCTCCTCCCTTTTCTGGGGCAGCAGAGGGATGAGAGGATGCTCTGAGCAGCCCTGGCTGCGGGCACTGCAGATTTCCAACCCGGGAGCTGGCAGCCAGAGAAATCGTGCCCAAAACTGGCACCTGCAGGGACAGATTGGCTAAATCCCACGGATATCACAGAGCCTCACAGAGCCACTGCATCCCCACAATGGCTCCTCCCTCCTCCTAGCTCTGGCACCAGGGCTGGCACTGCTGCCGTGTATTTTCCCTCCCCACCACACAGGTCATTATAAAAAAAGGACAAACCCAAAATTCTACTGACAAACTTGGCAGTCTCCACTGCTCAGTTCCTCTCAGAACCTTCTTGCTACCCATGTTCAGTCCTGATAATAGAATGCACTGTATAGTACTCAGTTTTTCTTATACATGAAGATTTTGCATGCAAAACTCATTTTCAGCGTATTCTAGACTTTAAAAATGGAATGTTTGTTGAACATTGTTCTAACAAGCAGTGTACATAAAGCATATGTATTTGACAGGGAAAATAATCTCCTCTTTCCAATCAGAGACAGTTTGCATATCTTGTGTTACATGACATCTCAGAAAAAAGCATTCTGCTCTTTTACTGCATTCACTTTGGTGAGATGGAAGGCATGGGCTGTGTATGATATTAGCAAGTCAAGACGGGCCCAAAATGAGGTACATGCATATGCTGAGGTTTGAAAGGTATATAAAAAGCAAGGCTGGGGACATAGAGAAAGAAAAATAAGAGGGGAAAAAAGGAAAAGAAATTATACAAGGGATTCATTTCTCATTCAGAGAGTTCTGGGGATAATCTTCATTTTGTAGCCTGAAAGTGAAGAGCTAAAAGGTTCGAGCTGCTTCCAGTAAGGGCACAATTCAAGCTCAGTCTCTAAACTTTGTACAAATTTTAATGGGAGCAGTAAAACATAAGCAAATGGAACTGTGAATATTGTGTCCCTGGATAACACCTGCAATAACTTGGGAGTTTCACTGGAGGGAGGAGAATATAAAGGAGGATTAACTGATCATTCAGTGGGCAAGAAATACACCCTTGGAAGGAAATAGTTTATATTGATATTTAGGTCCAACCTCTCTGATGTTCACACTCAGCTCAACCACATAAACCCTTTCTGCTCTTGCCTCTGCTTTTTGTCAAACCCAAACTCTGCAGTTCTGCTCTGCAGACTCAAGTGTCCAGAGATGAATGAGGGGGTGCCCAGCTCCTGTGCAGAGGTTTGGGCTCCCTGTCACTGGTGGCAGTGACCAGGAGTGGGGACTCCCTGTGACTGTGACAGGATGCTCTCGCAGGCAATTGACTTTAAAATTGCCCTGGAGAAGCAGGGAGCTGATGGCCCTGAGGACCTTCACTGGTAGAAGCTCCAATTCCTTACAGCACTGAGGATTCCCTCATTGTGTGGATGCTGGTTTTGAAACCACACCAACTCAGATGTTGCATTGTTAAGCTGCAGAGAGCTACCTGCTCTGGGTGAATTCCCTCAGTGTGCTGGATGGACACCACAATGTGGCTGCTGGGATAAATCCAATTCATCCAGATAACCCAGCTATTGCTCCCTGGCAACTAAGTCTCCTCCATTTATGCTGTTCTGGAGTCTGCATTTCTACCCTGGCACCAAAAATGTCCAAGGTACAAAATCCATGTCTTTCACCTAGATGGATTCACTTAGCTTACATCATACATTTGCATTCTTTTCCCATGAGCTTTATCCTTAGAGGAGAGGTACGAGTCTATCCATTACTTGATGCTCATTACAGAAAATATTTAGGGCTTTTATCTGGTCTGCCTCATCTTTCCAGCCCCTCCTCGTTGTGCAGGCAGTGGCAGCCTGAGGCAGGCTCCATCCTGCTGTGGTACAACCTCTATTAATGTGATGAGCCTTTGGAGCTGAGGGTGGGACAGGCTGCCCTCAGGACAGGTGACAGGAATTACATCTCTGATGGCAGCAAAGCGTTTAAAAGTGAAGGAGAGGAGGGGAGGGGTGACTGCAGCAAGCCTGGTAGCAAGGTAGGTGTGGACTGGGGTAGTTGAGCTCCCTTGGAAAAGCTGCACAATTGACTGAGGGAAATTGGCAGTGCAGATCTCCTGGTGGGTTTTGTCCCCCTCTGATTGTGATTGCCCAAGGACAGTACAGCCAAGATCGTGTTCACCTTCATCCTGCCCTTGCCTCCTGGGGGAATAACAGGGGGCACACGGGCTGCAGGAGCATCCCGGGTTACTTGGCTCTGCTGTGCCTTTATTCCTCTGCTTTTTGCCAGAGGCGCTTTTAAGAAAGAGACACTCAGGAAAAAGCTGCATCAACTAAGTATGTTTAAATCAAAAACTCCAAAGGACAAAATATTTCCTGAGGAAAGTGCTCAGTTTGCCAAGCAATAATGAATTCACCCAAGCAAACCTCTGCAGATACTGTCTCACTGGTGCTCTGTGTTGCCTCCCGCTGATCCTGATGTTGCCAGTAAAAAAAAAGCTTTCAAAATGTATACACCTACATATTCTGTTTTGTTTTTATTTAGGAGAGAAAATGGTTGTGGCTGCTCATTTGTTATGAAACTTGCTTGAGGTGGATTAGCATAATAAGAGCAGTTTAAATGAATGAATTGTTCCACAAAGAATAAGGTTAAGAATTATTTAGTTGATCCGTATATCTCACAGTTAATTCCCCCCAAAGGAGTGCCTATACCTCTCTTAACATTAGCAAAGTCTACAGCCACCTGCAGCCTGGCTGGCTGAGCTTGGCTCACTGGGATGAGGATAAACTTTGTGGAGGTAGGGATATGGAAAATACTTCATTATTCTCCAGTGCTGAAAAGTACAGGTTGGCTGAGAAAAGCTAATTATTGCTTTCCCTGTGGTGCTGGAAGAATGCTTAAACCCTTTAAGAGCCCTTTGAAATTCCCAATTAATCCTTAAAAAAGGCATTTTTATCCTTTAAGGAGCTCCAAAATAATTTCTTAGTGTACGGACAAGAACTTGCCAAGTGAAATGTGAATATTTCTCGTTTTCTTTTTTTGCTGGTCCACCTGATTATCATTTCCTCCCTTATGAAGACCTGCTGCATCTTAGAGCATTTGGCACAGGAATTTTTCCGAGCTGTCTGCCTGCTCCTTGTCAGCTGTGACAAGGAAAGAAGAAATGGAGATTGTCCAGGACCAGTAGGACCTTCCTGGTCACACTGGCAGGCCCTTCTGCAGGTGTTGGTGGCTGTCTGCATAAATTATTTGCCTTAGTTTCTTTGTAAATGCAACCATGGTTAAATCACGGGACCGGGGAGACTGTTTCTTCAGAGATGCTAATGCCTACATCAAGTGAAGCTGTGAGGTATTAACTGCTTTTGAGGATCTGTTGCCTTCATGTAGACACCTGGCTCAGACAAAGGAGCCTGAGTGAAACAGAAAATATGCAACAGCAAAAGCATAATTACTGAGTGATGTTTCCCAAAGACAAGCTATATATAAAAAAAAGAAAAATATTATAAGCTTTTTCTGTTTTTCAGAAAGATGTATTTTATTGTGGCTGTTGCTGGTAGAACCAAGGCCTCATTTTTTTTAATTTTTTTAATTTTTTTTTTNACCAATGCTTCATTTTTTTTTTTTTTAATAAAATCAGTTCCAAATACAGAACTTTATGCTGTGAAGTTAAAAATGGTATTCAGAAAGGTTTGGTGTGTTTTTAGGTTAGTTGCCACTAGTTTTTGTGCTCTCCCTGGGATCTTTTTCTTGCATTGTGTTTTGTTGTTTTAAATATAATGAGGGGTAACTCTCGCTGACAAACTCTCTATTGGCAGATTTGGAGTCTTGTTGTATACTTTATTTATAGCTGCAGAATGGCTGCTGGTTCTGGGATATGTGTGAGGGGAGTCAGCTCCCTAGAAGCTCAAGGGAGAGCAGAGGCTGCTCCAGATCACACAGATTTTTGGGACAGAGCCAGAGTTACAAACCACTTTTTCCCAGTCCAACATGTTCATATTTTCCTTATCACTTGTCAGAGGAGTCAGGCTTTCTCTTCCTTTTTATAAAGGAGAGAACCTTGAATAAGACAAAGGTGAAATAATCTAATTCAAGAGTGAGGAGAACTTCCTTTATGTAATTCTGCCTCCATTATCACAATTCAGTGTTGGCCCTTGACAGCTGAATTGCAACCCTGACACCTGGTATGCTGTTTATGAACAGGCAGAAACTCTTTCCTCCAGCATTTATGGCTTACAGTGAAAATCTCCCCTAAATACACACATAAATACAGGATAATCCAAATAAATGGTAAAACAGGCTGGTTACACTCAGGAAGAGTGCATGTCATCTCCTCCAGTGTGGGGGTAACTTCACCAGCTTTGGTTAAGAGAGGTTGTATGTCTCATTGTTACACTGACTACTTAAGATTAGAATTAAATTAATTAATTTCCAGCTCTTCAATGCATTGCCAGATATGAGGCACCTTGGAGAAGATAACAGCAGGCACTGAAATTTTACCTTTTTTCACCTAGCTTAAGTTTCCCTTAGAGCATCACCTTTAGTTTTATTAAATTCACACTGGATTTTTTTCCTCTAATTTTTTCTTTGCCTTGGCATGCTTAGAGCTGCTCCTCCTCCATCTGCTCACATTTCTCTCCCCATTTCTAAGGTTCTTGTGCTTTTGACCTCACTTGCTGTGTTTCTGAGGCCACAGCACAGTACGACAGTGCATTACTTCTTTTTATTATGTTTATTGGTGGCACTGTGCACACAGCACAGTATTGGAGATGCACAACAGCAACTTGATACTAAAGCTAAGTATTTTTCCCAGGTGTGAGCACTTTCTGTTGTGAGAAGGAATCAACTCCAGGCTTAAACAGAATATCCAAGGTGCCCTCCCTTGGAAGTGGTGAGCCCGGTGAGTTTTGTGAAGTGCTTTCTCTATTTCTTTAGAGCTCTTCTTTTAAAGCATCTCTTAAACGCTGTGCAGACTCCCTTTAAGATCAAGAAATTCTAAATCCAAGGAATTTTGAGCAACATGTTAATCTGGGATTTTTTTTCAGGAATGCACAAAATGGGTGATGTTTTAAGGAGTGAGGTTCCTGCTAATGTGATGACAGGAACAGTTGCACAATCAATTGTGCTGAGTGTCAAAACAGGAATTATTCAGTGTTGGTTTCAAAATATCAACATGGTAACTTGCAGGTTGCATGAGGTGACTCTTAGATTCTTCCTCTCTTGGTTTTCAGTGGGCTGACAATGAAACACATCTCTTGGTTCATGCCCACCTTGCACAATCGTTTTGCCCATTTTTACCAGGATGTGGTTTCTTGGGGAGCTGGGGTTAAACTCAGTCAGAGCACCCCCTGAAAGGGTCAGGAATTCACTGCCCTCCTGCTCCATCCCTTTTCCATTTTCTTTTCTTGTATCTGCTCTAGGCTAGCTTGGGTCGCTGGTACAAAGAGATAGTACCTGGCTTTTGTGGGATTGGTTTTTGACTTATTTATCTTGTCTGTCTTGCTGGCTGTGTAACAACCCAGGATCAGGGAAGCACAGAATCTATCTGCTGAGAAGGATTGGACAAGCATGCACAGCCATGAAATGGAACGGTCAGAAATGAATTTTTTTCTGTGTGTCTGAGCTTCTTCCCAGACTTAATTAGAGAATTATCCACATTGGTCTAAACTTCAAAGATTCATAAGCTGCTCTTGCTGAAAACAAATGCAACTCTGTGATAGAATTTAACTTCTTAATGTGTTTTATTTCTTTCATGCATGCTTTTGAAGCAGTTCTCAGGCTTCCTGCCTTTTCTTAGATTGACCTCTTATAAAAAAAAATCATAGATGATGAGTCTTCCTTGGGAGTGTTTAATATGGACAACTCCTAATATCATCAGAAAAGAGAATTGATTGCAGCTGTCACTTTAAAAGTGTAAGAAAAAGGCACATACATTATATGTAGATTGGAGTTAGTCCTTATATTTTAAAAGCTGCAGTGTGGTGAGACACTTTGAAAACAATGTTTTAGCAGAGACACTCATTTGTCCCACAACATTTCATAGTAAATGTGAGTGAAGAGCTTGATCCTGAACCCTTAGTGTCAGCCCTAGTTTCTCCATGGGTTTTTAAATTTAAGGGAGTTATTTTGGACCAGAAATTATTCAATATTTATTGAAGTATTGCACGTTTTTTGTGTGCAAATGGGAGGATGAATGGCAAAAGGAATGAAAGTTCCTACTGAGTATCACTAAAAAACCCCAAAGATTTTTCTAATAATAGCCGCAAGAAGATGGGTGATACCTCTGAAGGGTCAAACAGTACAGCAGGAACGACATTTTCTAGTTTGACTGAGAAAATAAGGGTGAATTGACAGAAAAGATATGGGGACAACATGTGAAACCACACAGAGAAATCCATTCATTAACTTTATCATCAGTCTCTGACTAATCAAGCATCAGCAAAGCTCGTGCTGGTAACATGAGCTGCTGGGTAAGGGTTTATTTGCCTCTCTTTAGCATAACTTTGGGGCAATAAATCCTTGTTCAAAAGTTGGAAAAGCAAGCGTGGGCCTGACCTGGTGACACAGATGTTTCCTTCCAATACTCCACTTGTTCTTTGTGGAGAATGGTTTATTGATTATGTCAAGACAGGCTTGAAATGCCCCTGCAAGGCTGCAATTGCACTCCACTGGTGTGCTCAGTGAACCAAGCCTGGGTGTTTGACCAGCAACTTGGATATGAGCATTAAGTGTTTGACTTGGGGAAGTTTTGATAATCAGACCAACTTTTTATGGTCTAGAAAATGCTGACTTGGAATGATTCTGTTTGCATGCATCTAATTTCTGTACCGTGACCACTACAGAGTAGAAAGAGCAAATTAATTAGACCAGCCAGCTGATTAACTAACTTTTCTAGCAGAAACTGGTGTGTCTAGAAAAGCAGTGTGGATCAGCTCACAATAACTGGCTGTTAGCACTGGAAATGCATCCACTCCCCTTGACTTGATAGTGTGAAAACTTCACGTTAGAGCTCTTTGGTGAAACGGCTTGTTTGAAATCTGAGCCACCGATTGTTCTGGCTTTGATCACTTGAGTCTTTGGAAAGGGGCTCAATTTCCTACATAAATCCATTCTGTATCACAAGGATAACTTGTGTAGCTGCTTGAAGGCTGCACGGCTGCATGGTGCCTCTATGGCACGAATATACAAATGCACAAAGGGTTCTTTGGTTTGTATAAAATACCCAAATAACACTCCAGGGTTTGCTCAAGGATTTCTTGTTGTTCTCCATAATTTTATTCAAGATGTGTTTACTACAATTACTGGATTATGACCCACACATATATATGTTTATTTGGAATTTCATTTTGGTCTACTCCAGATCCCATTAGCATAAAAAGATCCCCAGAGCTTGCTAGTGTAGTTCATGGCATGTAAATTAGCAAATACTGCAATTCCGTCAAAACTCTTAATATTTTACCACCGTGAACTTTATTACACGTGCCAGCTCTCTTTTAGCATTCAAATTCTTTGATTTTGTTATGTCCAAGGCAAGGATTATGCACCATCCATTTTCCCCAAAGCCATTAATCAAGGATCATTAACTATATAAATGGGTTTAAAGTTTATAGATTTCTAAACTATGACTTTCTGCTTGCATGTCAATGTTTTCTGTGGCTGATCAGAACCATTCAGCACTTAGGTTTGTGCATGGCTTTAACAGGTGAGGGAGCCTTTTCTAGCTCAATAAATTCCTGATTTTCCACCTATTTAAATATAAAAAATGAACTCCCAAAGTGAAAACTATATTTTCAAATAGGTGAAGCTTTGCAGAAAAAAGAACTTCCTGAACAAGTCCAAGAGTAGGAGAGATGTGAATGAATCCCCAAGCAAATGGCAAATCTGGCTGAGGGTGATGCTCCCTCAACCCAAAATTTGTGCCTTTGAAAGCAATCCTGAGCATATGGATATGGATTAATCCTAGGCTCCTGCCTACTTTAGATTAAATAGGAGTCTAAACTTTGGCTGCTCAATTCAGAAAAGAAAAGAGGTTTTATGCTTACATTGGACTGAGCATATTAAATAGGCCTGGGTGTATTTCCCATTAGAATCCTTCCAAACTTTTGATTTTATTTGGACTTTGAATCATGCCTTCATTTAACCCAGCCTCGTTAAGACTGAAGCAAATGCATTTTGGAGTGTTCAGGTATTTTGATATTAAGAAAAGAAATATTTAAGGCTATGGAATTTGTAAGGGATCCTGCTTGGTGTGAGGATACTTCAGGAGTTGGTACCACAGCTGGAAGTGGAAGAAGGGTTTTGCAGTGCCTGGTGTGGAACCATTCCCAGCCAACAGCATCAGGGCAGTGGGGAAGATGCTTGAGCTCCAAGGGGCTTCAGGAAACCTTCAATTCCTGAAACAATTCCAGTCAAACTTGCCACACGGCCACTCCTCCACAGCCATAAATAATTCACACAATCTGCTTAGAAAAATCATTTTGAGGAATTTGTCAGGGTTGACTGTAGAGCTTTGTTTTCAGTTATGATTTTCTCAGCTGCTGCAGGCATTTCTGCATGCTGCAAAGGTTTTGGATGAAATGATTTTTGTCTGTTCTGGCTCAGGTAACACAGCCAAGGTGCAACTCTAAAGTTGGACTTGTCATCTCCTGGGCTGCCTGAGACAAACCTCTTCTGAAGTCTATCAACATATTTAATTTCTGTAAAATACAGTGTGTGTTGGCTGGTGTTATTTGGCTTTCAGCACCTCATGGATAAGAGTAAGAATGAAGAATGTTTATGAGGAAGAATTCTTGGTATATTAGTAAAATATATTGGGGGATTGTCAACAGTAGCATAGATAACTCGGGAATGAACCCTAAAATGGCATCTTTCATTGCACAGATATAACTTGTGCATGAAGCATGTGACTCCCTCCCTATTCTGTCTGAAATTTGCTTTATTTCTCGGTGTTGTTCAGCACTCAAAATTGAGTTGATGAAACAGCAAACAATATCTGTGTATTTTTATATATTGCATTTCAGGCAAGAGCAGAGGAAAACAACACTGGGCAGAGTATGAAGCAGGCAAATAGAACTGAAGAAATATGAAATAACTTTGATAGCTGCTTGCCCAACAGATGTAAACCATCGTGCACTGAGGGCTGCTATCTGAACAATTGTATGATTTATGCATTGTGGAATGGTTTATGATTTAAAGTTTTCACAAGCTTGTCTTAAAATCTTTTCAATCTTTCTGTCCCTTGGTGTAACTTTAAAAAAAACTTCCTGACAGCATATGGTACCTCTTGACATATGACCAGCTAAATAATCCAGCCCTCAAAAAAGAGATATTAAATGAACATTGTGAAAAATGGTTCTGGAGACTTGCAATGTGCTGGTATGAATTGGGGCAGCCCATTATGACTTGTAAATTCAAAGCAACCCACAAGTTTTTGACTTCTTAGGAAACAAGAACTTGAACTGAAATAAATTATTTATGATGCATCCCGTGCTTATCTTTATGTACATAATTTTCTCTGTCCAAATAATTTAACAATTTAAAGGCCATGCTTGTATTGCTGTTTTTAGGATGCCTTCAGATATTTTCTTCCCCCTTGGTGTACCAGTTAACCTGCTGTGCTTTTGATGAGTTTATCCCAATAATTTATATACATGTCTATAAAAATGGATTTAGCCATGTTTACTGCTGTGTGCTTCCCACTCGGGCAGCTGTCATAAAATTGGAGGCAGTTCAGTATTTTTGTGAACCTACCAGCTATTACCATTATTATCAACTTGTCTACATCTTCTATGACCTTATAGCAGGAATTATTTGATCACGGGACAACCCCCCTCCAAAATCTAGTTACTATTCCAAGGTGCTCCACGGCAGGTGGATTATGATGAGTTTGGGAGGGGAATAGTGAATTATTTTTACAGATATTTCTAAAGTGTTACTCCCAAGAGTAAACGTGAAGTAGAGGTGCTTGTTTGGAGAACCCAAGTGGTGGAAGCCGATGTGGAGTGAGCGTGGTGGGTTGGTGAAATGTCTTTACAGCAGCAGAGTGGCTGCAGGTGAGTGGAGCAGGAATGCTTTGGGGGCTGCAGGGCTGTGCCTGGGGCCCTGGAGCTGGGAGCACGGCCTTAGGGCAAGAGGAAAAGTCACATCCCCAAAATATCCTGTGGGTTACTTCTGCAGAACTTTAAGTTATTTATAACTGCTTGTGTGTAGCTGGTGCCTGAGAGCATTACGAGATGGAATTGCAGTGTATATTTGTCCCAGATTATTTTCAGGAAATATTAGGCTGTCTTGCTTTATCATCCCAAACATCTCTTGAGAATAAAGCTCTTTTTGGAGTCCTTCTAGAACGTAGGGTAATCTCTGCCTTGGTTCGAGTCACCTACCATGCTGTTACTCAGCAGTTCTCATTTCTGCCAGGCAACCCTGCCATCTGTAATGGGCATGAAAATAATGGGTCATATTTTGTAAATATTTTTTTTTATTCTTTAAAACTTCTTTTAACCATTTGTCTGATATTTGTAGTGAGCAAACACTACTGTCAGCAAAGTAAATCAAAGTGGTACCTTGATACTCCCTGTTTTCTATTGAGAATGTCACTTTTTTGTGCATGATAGATGAGAAATCTGAATATCTGAATTCCCATCTATCTTCTGTGTTTACAGTAATTGTACCATTATTAATAGGTAACGACTTACATTGTGTGCACTCAGGATTTCTTAAAAATTGGAAAACCAATGCAAGTAAAAGATGTGCTAAAAATGAAGAGTTTGGAATAACTGGTAGCAGGGATAGGAAAAGGAGCTGTGGCTATAGGCCAATTTTGAATGGAAAAATGGTTTTTAAAGGACTTTCTAAATCAAAATGTGAATATCTCTTAGCAAGGGACAGAGTTGTTGGGGAAGTTCAATACTGGTATAATTTAACAGTTGTGAGAAACTTCAGAAAATATTCAGTGCTGGCTCTGAAAAGGAAGAAAGGACCAATATCCTACCACTAAAATAGCAATTTTTTCCCCCTTATATTTTCTAAATACGATATCACTACAGGAATAATATGGGTTTAGCAAAGCTTCAGCCATTATTTACAGTTAGTTATTTAAGCTTACTTGCAAAAGATCAAAAAGGAACACTTAACATCTATATGAAATGCAAACAACAACAAAAATAAATACAGAGACAAACGAACCTAAGACATGACCTTTTTACTTCAGAAAGGAGTCAGGAAAATATCAGTTTAATGCAATACCTCCACTAGAGTGTGAGAAGCACCCTCACTCAGAGTCAGTGTTGTCTGTCTGCAGCCCCCACTGCCACTTCTTCAGCTGCAAACATTTCCAGAGGGTAAGGAGCTGATTAACAGCGCAGGTTTATAGAGACAAGCTCGTGTCAATTCATCCCAGGAGGGACCATCAATTAGTGTCAGTCAGGCAAACCTTTTACCACTTAAATTAACATAATGAAAAATGCTGCTCAGTCATTCAAGGTTCAAGAAACTTTTGCCATCCAAAAAGACATTCCCAATAAAAGCCTTGCAGCCATGAAGAATACTTTTTCTTGTAAAACAGTCACACGAAGAGTAGGCTTTCTTTTTTTTTTTTTTGTTGAACTATTGTTTTTTATAAATTATTTTCCATTTTTATGCCTTAAGAGAGTGTTCAAGAAACCTTGGCCAAGTTATTTTAGTTTTTAACTTGGTTCTACAAGGTATAATGAGGTGCTGGAAGTCACTGTGGTGACAGGATTAAAGCAAATAACCTGGCAAGATGAAAAAAAAGAGCAATTAGACCAGTTGCCCTCAGCACTTGCATTTAACTAAAGTTCAGTGTTTCATAAACAAAAAATTAAATTCCCAGAAACTCCAGTGCTTCCTAATTCATCACCCTCCCAGTTTCTGGCTTTTGCCAGTTGGCTGGAATAATGATCAGTTTTAAGTAGGAAGATATTTGAGAAAGAGTCAGCTGGAATTGTTGCATCAGAGCCGACTAAGTGTTTCGAGATTTTTTTGTTTGAGAAGTCCATGATATATTTTTAATTTATCTGCAATATTGAGGGATGTGGCTGTCAAACTCACATCCTCCCCTACAAATCACATGCACCGGGGGATTGCTTTAAAAATCAGATGATCATCAAACAGACATTGAGGATGGATTTGTGTTTCCTTTCCATGGGGTGAAACCTTAAACACGTTGTGTGCAATTAGTCCCAAGGTGACAGTGAAGAGGGGTGAGAAGTGCAGGAGGAGCGAGGCCCTTTGAAAGTTCCTGGAAATGGAAAATGTTCTTTTCCAAGGGTTAATTTTGGCTTTGTGCTGCTGTTGTTTCTCTGCTCCTGCCCGGGAGGCTCTGCTGGGCTCAGGGGATGCTCTGGAACTGCCCCAGCCCTGGGGCAGGGGAGCTTCTGCTGAGCACTTCCTGTGTGCATCCCTGTGAAAAAGGTAGTTCACCTTTTGGTAGGATTTAAAAAGTTTAATAAAAGTCAATCATGATAAGGTAATAAAGCAAAATACACAGCCAGGGTGTCTCTGGCCAAGAGCACATCTGTCCCAGAGAACCCCACTCCCCCCTCCTTAAATCTGTATATTTGAACTTTTCTAAGAACTTATATCCGTGTTTCTGTGAGCTGTTTTGCATGGCCACTGCTTGGTCCTGCTTTTTTAGAGCATGAGTGTTTCTTGGCTGTTGTTTTAATTAATTCTTCTGATCAGTGTTAATTTGGGCCTTGGGCTATAATTCCTGCAGATGGTGGGTGCTGGGAGCTGGGATATCAGCAGCAGATTCTCCAGATCAGAGCAGGGTCTGCACTGGGTGTTACCCTGACCAGGCAGTCAGTCCACTCACTACCAAGACACTTTATCAACTTTACTCCTAAAGAAAACTGTATATTTAAACCTATTTCTACACTGCACATAGAGTACCCACCCTACATGGGTGTGAAAAGAAAGAAAAAAAAATCCCAATACCATAATAAGTATTCATAGCAAACTTATATGTACAACACTCATCTGAATATTTGCAAAAAGCCAACTTTATCATCTGTGTTTATAGCACCTGGGCTGCCTGGCTTTTCCACAAGAGAGGAAACTTTGCTTTTTTTTTTTCTTCTTTTTTTTCTTTTTTTTTTTCCCAAAGGCTTTTTCTATTCCAAAGCTAGCCCTGGAGGCATATATTATTGTACACTCACTGCTGAGGCTACATGGATTTTCTCTTTTTTTGGAGCAGATATTATATTTTCTGTTACTTTGGGGACACTTTATTTTTGGAATATCTATCATTTTATTGAACTGTGTTGCATTGAAGATGTTTACCTTATGTATATTGCATCCCATGCTGCAGCCTGTGGCTAAGGCACATATTAGTAAGTATATTGCTATTGATTTTTCTTTGTCCCCGTTTTTCTGTGTGCATAAGAAGTTGAAATATTTGTTTGGGATCTGTCCCTTACAGTGATCTGTTTGTGACTTCTGTGGTTTGTGAAAACTGATTGTGCTGTTAAGACATGGAGAAAGTAATTTTTTTTTTTTTTTTTTTTTTTTTTCCTCA
>VZTB01001919.1:276512-304160 GCA_013397245.1 Thryothorus ludovicianus
CATGAGCTCAGTGAGGCACAGTCTCAGGAGCTGGTGGGGGGTGAGGATTTGGGACAGAGGAAATGTGTGAATCTGGGGACTAGGAGCTAGTTCAAAAATGGTCCCTATCCACAGGGCTGTGACCTCTGCTCTTCATTCACAGAATCTCAGAGTGGTTTGGGTTTGAAGGGACCTTAAAGAAAATCTTTTTCCAACCCCTCTGCCCTGGGCAGGGCCACCTTCCCCTAGATCAGGTTCCTCAGAGCTGAGGCCAGAGTGGAGTCCAAATATTCCCAACATTTAACTGAGGTCCCGTATAGAGTAAAGGAGAGAGTGGATGTCTGTATATATAAATATATATATATATATATGCAGTCAAAACCACTTCTGTCATGAAAGGAAAGCTCTTCCCCAGGGGATGGTAATCAGATTTTTGCCTGGATATGCTTGTATGCAACTTTTGCACCTAATATGCCTGAACCCGAGTTTACCATGAGGTTATAAATACATTTAAAATAGCCCCTGTGCTTACAGAAGGCAGTGATGCAGAGCAGACTTCCCTTGGGGGCACAAAAGGTGATTTCTTGTTCTTCTGAACAGCCCAGAAGCCCCCCAAGCTGACGCCTCTCCTGCTCCTTCGTGCCTGCAGTGATGTCAGCACAGTGTTGGTATAACACTCCTAGAAACGTGCACGAATTTAGAATTTTCTGCACAGCTGTTCCACTACAAAGGTTATTAAGTATTACACAGCTATCATCGAAACTTTTTTTTTTAATTAGCTTCTTCAGCGCTGTGTTTAATTACAAGCACTTAGCCACAGGGAGTGTTTGTGCCTCCTAACCCCTGACTGAGGGAATACAAAAGCTCTAACAGGACACAACAACCCACGTGTGAAATGCCACCGAGGGCTGTGAACTTTTTTCCCTTTGAGAGCTCTGTTGATGTTGAACATCACAGGGCAAGACCTGAAGGAACACTTCTGAAGAACTTCCAAAATGCGGTGCCCAAGCTCCTCAAGGGATATTTGTCTCAGGAAATCCAGGCTGAATCTGGTATTCTTATTTATTGCTTGGTGAAAATTATATTCATGTTAAAGTTTGAAATTGATGTCTCTCGTTTCTTTAGGCATTCTTTTGTCCCAGGGTTGTGGGGTGGATGATGAGTCTTAAACTTGAGTATTACAAAAAGCAATCAGTTCTTTGACAGCCTCTTGAGTCTTCAGTGGAAAATCAGCGTCAAAATCTGAGTGACTCTCTGCTCCAGTGTGGCTCTGAGATCTGTGAGTAAGAGAGAACTAAGAGAGATTCCAGTGTGTAAGGTCTGTAACACTTCTCCCCACCCCTGTGAGGGAAAATGTAAAAATGACTTCTTACCTATTCTCCTTTTGCCAAGTGCTTCTCCCCTTGACTTTTGCCGGATTCCTGAAAACTTAAGAGCAGTGTTGGCCGTAATTTGAGTCTATTTTTAACAAGATATTATCTGTTTAATGATAGGAGGTAAATATGCTTTAAAAAGAAATCATAAAAACCTGCACTGACTATTTCTCAGCTTGAAACTTCCCTTTTTAACTGGTAGTTGTGGAGGAGATTTGGGAAATGTATGGCTTTTCTGAGAGGGCTCCTGGGCAGCAGCCAGGTAAAGCACTGATTATGCACGAGCCTGAAATATATTGGCTGGGCGAGTAAAGTGAGGATTTTCTCATTTTGTTCAGGGCTTAAGTTCTGCAGCGTTGTGTTGGAGTCATTAGTCACAATTTAATGAGCTCAGGTGAATGTGCAGAGTGTTCACTCCAGGCTCTGTTCCCAGAGCCAACATTCGGGGGCTGCGTGGCTTTCAAGGGTGTGGCAGGGAAGGTGAACAGAAGAGATTTCTCAGCCCAGAGGGCATTTCCTGCTCTGACAGCTTGAGGAAAGGTCTCTGAAGCTGCAGAAACCATCATCTCAGCAGTCCTTTGTGGAAAGGTGTGGTGTCTTTTCCAAGCACCAAGTCTGGAAGCTGTGTTGTGGTGGCCAAGTTATCCTTTTTCCTCTAGACCCTGTTTCAGGCTTTTGTTTTGGTTGCTTTTTGTTGTTATTGGTTTTGGATTTATTTTTTTTTTTTTTTATCTGAAGAGCAGAGTTCTCAAGATTTTAAATTTCATACCTCTGTTTCAAGGAAAACAAACCAAACCTAAAACAAAACACCAAAAAACCCTCTAAACTGATTTTTGGTCTCTGGAAGTGTTAGGAAAAGATATTTTATCAGCACTCCTGAAGTGCCTGGCTTACACTTGCTCCTAATTCTTGCTGCCCGGATAAAGGAGTTTGATTTACTCTTCTTCCACCCAAATCTAACAGCAATGAACCCCATCTCAGGCACTTACCAAACCTTGAACCCAGTCCACTACACATTTCTGTACCACTCAGAAATGTTGATACTTCTCTAAGATTACATTAATTCAGATGGAAATTGTCCTTAAATGCAAAAATTTTCCATTGTTGGCCAGACCAGATCTTCCCAAAGCAAAATGGGGTCTCTGTTGTCTTTCAAGGGTGATGCTGCTCATTCTTCAGCATTTGTACACAAATCAACCTATTTTGCTCATTTTCCTGCCATGATCTGTGTGTCCAAGTCTTATCTCCTTTTTTCCTCTTTCCATCTGAGTGAAGAGAATTTTAGAGACTTTTTTCTTTTTAGAAGCAGGTAGTTTGTAGAATTCCTTTGATTTTCCTTTCCTTGTGTTCCCTAGTAAAAAATATGTTTATATTTCTGCAGCATCCTAGTGGTTACATTTGCTGGTCTGTCTTCCACTGAGATAATGACTTTAATGACAATATTAAATAAATTTCGTGGACCAAACCACTGTTAGACTAAGGTTTTATTTTGGATTGCATTGTTGGTTTCTGCTACCTTTATATAAAAAAAACCCCAGAAAAACTAACAGACGCAAAAAATCCTAACAAACAAAGAAAAAACCCCAAAACAACAGCTTGCTAAACTTCTGGCTCTTGGATGAGGAAGTTTCCTCAACTCTGTTGCTTATTTCCGTCTGTCTTCCAGACAGGGCTTGTATATGCTTTATTATTTCATGGCCTCTTTAAACAAAAACATTGGAATCTGCCCATCAGCATTGTGACTGTCCTCTCTGCCTTGGACAATATGAGTGTCTATTAAAAAATATTAAGGTGTGAAATATTTGTTACTGCCCTACGTGTTGTTTTTGTATTTAGGTTTATTAAATAAAGGCTTGTCAGATATTCAGTCTTGTCCATTTTACAGATTATATCCAGCCACATCTGTTCTTATTTTCATTTCTCCTGTTTTTTTGCTTTCTCTGTGCCTTCTCAATCAGTCTACTTTGTGTTTAAGCTCCCCTAGAGCACCTTATGAGTTACATGATATTGAGTGGGCAATGCTGGAGGATTTCAGGTAGGCAAAGCAAATTCTCAATATGTGTAGACTTCTCCCCTTACATGGCAATTTTTTGCATTTCACTGGTGGAAGTGGCCAGGTGAGGCATAAATGGAAATCTAACTCTTTTTTCAGCCATTAAGTGCAGTGGGCTTTGCACCTGACACCAGGCTCAGTCTCCTGTGTACCCCTGATCTCCCCAAGCTCTCTAACACGTTTATCAAAACAGTATTTTAATGAAGCTAGAACTAAATTTTTTTTAAACATTGACCTTTTATGTGAAATCACAACTGCGAATTTGCAATGACTAATCATTTTTCCTTGCCAAAGAGCCATTTAATACCCACGCTGTTTCAGTTCTGCACCAAACTTTGCTGTGTAATCAATTTTCTATTAGAGAAATCACCTGCTTAGCCCATTACCATGGACTGAGGGTTTAGAACAAAGTGCAGCCTTAAACCATCAGGAATACCTAAAAGTTGAGCTGAGAGTTGACAGGAAAGCTGTGTCCTGCTCTCTTCTGATGTTAGGCACAGCCTCCTGAGGTTCAGCAACCCAAGCAGAACAACAAAAAGGCTGATTTTCAGTCTGCTGCTGTTACTAGGAACTGTTTCAGTAAGCTTTGTTCCTCCTTTGATTCCCTGAGGCTCCAGCAAGCTTCACCCTTTCCCACTGTCCCCTAAAAAAGCCATTTGTGATGCTGTGAGGCAGCAAATACAACGTGAGCCTCGTGGGCTCTGACACACACAGCTGTGGGCAGATGTGGCTTAATCTGCTCCAGGGGAGCCACGGGGCAGGGACCTCTCAGGGTGAGTGGGGGCTGAGGGGGAAGGCAAGGATGTCTGAGGAAAAAGGGAAGGTGAATCAAGCACAGTGTTTAAAACACCTTGCTTTGCTTCTTTCTTCACCAAGGCTCTCTTTCCTGTATGGTGTTTGCTCACCCTAGAGGTGTTGGAGTGGTGTTGAATTCTGATGAGAAATCTTGAAACCCCAGCACAGCTTTTCTGTGTTTGAAGATTTTTTTTTCCAGTTGATAAGAACACCTGTCTACATTCAGCTTGCTGTGTCCTGTCACCTGTGATAGCACTTCTTCCTTTTGCAAGTGAGTACTTTGGGCTGACTTAGGATGAAATATAAAGGCATCACCATACCAGCACAGCTGCATCCATTGGTGGCAAAAACAAGGCAGACTCACCAGAAACATGCTCTCAGATATGTGGTACATCATGGGCAGCTTTTCCAATGCATCTGTGGTGTAACTGTGCCATAAATTCTGTACTGTTGGGGCTTTTAAATTTTCCAAGAGGTAAAAATCAATTTTGAAGCAGGCACGCAATGGACACTCTTCAGTGGCAGCGAGCATGTACTGAGGAGTTGATTTGTGTCCAGTGGGGAATAAGTGAAGGATTTCTGGGCTCTCCTGTCCAGGCATCCCAGATGAATCTGAAGAATCTATTTTTCAAAAGGGTAGACACAGCCACGAGCCATCCTCATGGCAGCTGGGTGACAAAGAGCTCCCTGGGGTCGCTTGACTGACACAAAACTCTCTGATTTCTGCAAGAGCTCCATCACCACTAGTGTGTGTTATATCCTCACCTACCTGTAGGAAAATATGCTTTGTGCAATGGAACAATTGCACAGGTTGTCTGTAAATGGCAGTGAAATGTTGAAAATTAAAGGAGTTGCTGTGTGTTGGGAATTTTAGAGGTTAGTTATTACTCCAGATTGTAGTGGTACGTAGGAAAATTCACTGATGGGGACTAGGAGATTGTCTTCAGCATTTAGAAAATTCTTATGAAATTGTGAGTGTTCAGCTGTTTTTAAGGAAAGTTGATCTGGCAATATTCAAATCAGAAATTATTACCCTCTTACCAGTACAGAAATAAGGTACAGAGACAAAAGAAGATGGACAGATCAGTCAGTGGGTGAGTAACACAGATGCAAAAGAGCTGGGGTTTCTCTACACTTAGTCCAGGAAATAATGTTTTTTTAAGTAAGGCAAATTACTATTAATTATTATTTTGCTCCAATTTATGCTTGTTCTAGTCTATGCAAGAATATTATGCAGGAGACCACTGATAGAATTTAGTTCATTGCATCTTTAAAGACAAATGAAGAGCTGGATTTTTTAAGAAGTTAATTTCTCACCCATGTAAACTCAGTGTAATTCTGTACATCCTTATCAAATAATGTGTGTATGTTCCCATCTTACCTGTGAGGGATAATTTGCCAACCCCACTGAGTGCCCACACTTGTGTTTCAGCAGGAGTTCAGCATCACTGGACTGTAAAGGTTTGTTTGAAGAGACAAACCTGGTCTTGCTAAGAGATCTGTAGTCTTGGAGGTGAGAAAGGCCACCAAAGATTGCTTTTAAGAAGAGCTTTTTGTCTATGAAACGTGAGAGCTCCTGTCTGCCTCCAGGGCAGGGGGATGAGGGGCATAATCAGCTTTTATATTCCTGTTTTCCAAAGTAGGTTTTGTTATCACTGTTCATAAAAGAAAGCAGGAAAACACTTTGGAAATGAATAGCAGAACAGCCTGGAAACCTGCTGAAGAACTCTGGTCCTTGAATATATGTCAATATGACTTTTATACAGAAAAAGTAAGTCAGTATTGCAGACAGATTTTTTTTATTCTTTTCAGTCAAGTAAACAGATGCAGATAGGGCTGATCTGGAAATGGATTTTAAATATCATTAACACTTCTTAACTTTGACCACAGAAAGTACATCTGCACCATGGTGGCAGCAGAGGTGAGCAGAGCACAGCTGGAGCGAGAGGAGAAGATGCATCTCTGCAAGAAATATAGATTTTCAAGGTTTACTTTTAGGTGTCAGACCTCTGTAACTGCTCTTGGTTTGTAATTCAAGGCTGTGCTCAGGAGGGAAGTATATTCATCTCTTTCTTAATGGGTTTGCACAGCTCCCCTAAGTGCTGGTGGGAATTATACATGGACTTTGAAGGAAAAATATGCCTTTTAATGCTGTACTGCAGTTTGAAGTCTCGGTGCACAGTGGGATCTGTGCATGTGTGTCTGTGCATACAATGCCTGGGGGACGTGGCTTTGGAGCACTTTATTACTTGGACAAAAAGGAATGGTGACCTGGCTTGATGCTTTGTGTTAGGTTGCAATATTTGTGCAGGACTGGGGGAGAACTCTGCTCCTGTCTCACATCAGGAGTTTGGTCTCAGTTAAAGCTGAACTCCTCTGTAGTGGCTGAATAGTTGGTGCAGGGAGCAACACTGATGACAAAGATAGAACATTTTACGTAATAACTTAATGATTTTTCAGCAGCATCAGAGGTTCAGTGAGTTTGTAGAAAATACATTTTGCTAAAGTGTAACCTCTCAACCTGCCAATCTCCTTAAGACAGAAGCATTCCTGCTAAACATCCTTGTTATCCAGGCAGACCTATGAAGGCTAATCTTAATTCCACACAATAAGAATTTTCAGAAAATACTTTCAGAGAAGGAAAGAAGCACAAGCCCATTTTCCCCCTTGCTGTTTTCTTTCCAAATATTATGTACATGTACCCATACTGGCTTGCTGAGATATCTGCAGGGGGAAAAGTAATAGCCTTACTCTTATCCATTCTTCCTTTTTTTGTTGTTGGTTGTGCTGCTGCTTCACTCCTAGTCCTCAGGCTTAGAGTGGAAGAGCTTTGGTGAGGAAGAACTCCTTTCATACTGTTCATGCCCCTCTGTGTAAATCCAATTTAGCTCAATATGGAAACCTCAGCAACTCTTTCGTTTGATGAATATGCAACTAACATATCAACAATTTAAATTTGCTGTATTGTCCTTAGTTTTAACTTCAGTTCTGCTGTCAAGGTATTCCTTGAATTAACATTCTTCTGGGTCAAGCCATATTATGCATAAAAAACATCTGTGATCCCCTTGGAAGGGGAAAGAGGTGTACGCTTTGTTTTTAACACTAGATATGCAAAGAAAAATGCATTAGGAGCTGTAGTGACAGGACAAGGAGTAGTGGATACAAACTGTAAGAGAGGAAATTTAAGTTTAATATCAGGAAGAAATTTTTCCCTGTGAGGATGGGCAGGCCCTGGCACAGGGTGCCCAGAGAAGCTGTGGCTGCCCCATCCTTGGCAGTGTCCAAGGCCAGGTTGGAGCAACCTGGGATGGAGGAAGGTGTCCCTGGGCATAGCAGGAGGTGGGGCTGGATGAGTTTTAAGGTCCCTTCCAAAAAGGGCCCCTTCTATTATTCTACAATACCTAACAGTGGATCCTATGAGGTTCATCAGTGGGTTTTATTTCCCTTTACAAAAGGGCCAATCTCGGAGTTATTTTCCCTCTAGGAAAAAAAAAACAGTTGCAGAGTTTCCTGTGCTGTATTCTGTTACTGTGACTCATTGGTCTTTTGTTTCTTGTTGTGACTTTCAAACTTGTTTAAGGTTTTGAGATGGCACCTTCAAGAGGTATTTTGATTTCATGAGGGGAATTGTGTCCTTTACCTGTTTCTGCAGGAGACTATGAAGGAAACCTCACAAAAAGGATAAAATATTTTCTTATTCCATTTCTTGAGCAAGATGTGCTTCGAGTACCAAGAGCAATATTGCTATATTAGATGAGCACCCCCTACCTGGTCTGCCTGATCCTTATGCTTGGCTGATTTTCAAGAAAAATATTCCTGCATGGGTAGTGTTGTTCTGTGGTGCTGGAGACTTGAAGCTTCTTTTATTCCTAAAGTTGGAAATAGGGTTTGATCAAACTGCATCAAAATGGCTGTTTCTTTGTTATGGCTATTAATATTTTTATTTCCCCTTCCCCCCCGCCCCCCAAATGAGTTATAAATACAACTGCATTGCTGGTGCTTAGCTCGGGAGTGAATTGGAGCTGATGATAAATGCAGTGTTCCCAGCAATTTGTAGCTTGCTCTGTCCCCCCTGGTGTGGAGGAGGAGGAGGCAATGCAGTTGCTCAACCACAGTGACTGTAACTAATGAGGAAGCCAAAGCCCCTTATCTCAGCTGATAAATCCTCATCTCCTTATATCTGTCTTCAGCACTGTCACTCGAGTGCCTGGCTCTGATGCAGGATTTCTTTCAGAAGCAGGAGGTAACCTGAGACTTGCTGAGCTCAGTAACTACATGCAGCATTTCGTGGAAGACAACCTTTCCAGAAATGTCTCCAACTTAAAATAACTGTTCCCAGTCCTCTAGCAAAATGCTACTCTATTATCTGTTTGTTACTTTGGGACCACACAAACAGCTGTATTTGTCAAAACATGCATCTCTTGCTCAAAAACTGTTGTGGCTTAGCCCCAGCTGGCAGCTCAGCCCTGCACAGCCACTCACTTTCCCCATGGTTGGATAGGCAAAGAATTGGAGAAGGGAGAACCTTGTGGCTCGAGGCAAAAGTTTAGCAGGTAAAGCAAAAGCTGCTCACACAACCAAAGCAAACCAAGGGATTCCTCTACCAGTTCTCATGGGCAGGCAGGTGTACAGCCATCCCCAGGAAAGCAGGGCTCACAATGGCCCCAGCTCCCTCTTTTTTTCCCCAGGTTACAAGCTGAGCATGGTGGCAAACGTTCCAGGATGTTCCTGAGGTTTGCTCTCCCAGCTGTGTCCCTCCCAGCCTCCTTGCTGGTGGGGAGCAGCAGAAATGTCCCTGGCTGTGTGCAATCACTGCTCAGCAATAGCAGCAGTGTCCCTGGGTCGTTTTCAGCAGCTCCATGAGAGAGAATCAATCCCAGCCCAGCCAAAGCCCGCACAAAAACCCAGAATGAAATCCAAGACAGGCCTTCCCTGCAAGATCCCCTGGCAGCATCTTTCCATTTTAGTGGCTGGTCAAAAGTAAAGCTTTGAGTGCTGTTTTTAAACCAACTCTCTGCCTTCTGCACAAGAACTTCTCTTAGGCCTTCCTTCCTGGGTTTGCTTCTGAAACTGATGAGGGTTGATCTTGCTATCAATATCCTGACCAGGCTGCACCTGCAGCTCCCCACGTGCTTGTCAGTGTCAGGAGTGCCTCTTCTTGGTGACAGGGTTAATCTGCTCTCAAGACATTCACACACTAAATGTTCACATTTTTGTCTCATTTTAAGTGCAGTTCTAATATACTCCCAAATACAAAAGCAAGGTTGCCTGGTCTTTAAATCCTTGGACCTTCTTTCTGTCTTCTCTTTGCAGAGCTGGTGCTCTCTCTGCCCTTCCCCAGTCCCCCAGGACTTCCCTGCCCTCTGAATTCTCAAAGATAATTGCTAATGGCTCTTAGATGGCTCAAGTTAATTCTTTGAGTACTTCACAGCATATTTCATTTGTCTTTAAAACTCAAATATGTCTAACTTAAATAGTCTTCAACCCTTCTTTTTCATATTCCTGTCCTGTGCTTTTAGCTCTGTTAGAATTGTTTTAGTATCTGGCTGTAATTACTCTTAGTGAAAACTAAGAAAGGCAGGTTTTGGCTACTTGAGTTTTCCTGCATTTGCCATTATTAGAACTTAAATAAGGGCTCTTTGTCTTCTGCTATGAATATTTCATTTCCAGAATTGTTTTCCTGCTTTCATTTACATTAATAGATGGTCATAACTTGCTTTGTGCCTCTGTCTTTTCAATTCTATGCCTATACACTTGTACTATTCATTTACACTTGTCCTTAATTATAGATCCACTTTCAGCACAACTCCACTTTAAATATAATTCCTTTCTGATTATCTGGGTTGTTAAAGAGGTCCTGGGTCTCCATTTCTTCCCTTTTCCTTGCATCAGGATTATTTTATATTGTGCCCTTAATAAGCTGTCCTTTAACGACAGCTGTCCTGAATTTTAGAGTTGTTTTTTTTTTCTTTTTGTTTTGTTTTAATTCCACAGACTGTCTTGACAATTTCTCTACATTTGCTGACATTTCCTTTTAATGTTGATTTTCCTTTTTCTGTTCCTTTGAATTATGAACATAATTGTTCTGTAAATCTTTACATCTCCTGCCTTCAAGTTTTTTAGCTAACAATTCACATTCACAACCCTTTGTTTTCCTGATTGTGAGCAAAAATAAAGCCAGAAGTTGTAGGTGTGCCAATTCAAGCTGAGACTTCCAATGGTGACCTTCAAAATCTATTTTGAAGGGCAAGTTCATCTACAGCTTGGTCATATTTTTCCATTGATAGATGCAAAGAACCATCATTTAAGATAATTAAATTGTATGAGAAACATGAGTGACAGGTGGGTCAGCACACACAGAGTGTGCAAGGCTGTCCCATGAGTTCAGCAAGGGTGGCACCTCTTCAGTGTGATGCTCACCTTTGTGATTGCTCTGCTCAGTGAGGTGCCTTTGTCTTGCTTGTTTTATAAGATACTCAGCTGCTGGTTATGTATAATTATGCACAATATTTACAGAGGACCATGAACAGGTCAAAGAGCAGGATGGAACAGGGGGGTGAACTCTCAGCCTTGGCTCTGATTCAAACAAGATTTCTTAATTCATTAAAATATGAAATAGGAATACAATGAATAAAGCCTGTGCTGATGTGCATCACCTGAGCTTCTCTTGGGTGCTTCTCCTGCTGTGAAGCCTCCTTGTCCTCCCCTGCCTTTTTTTGTGTCTGTTCCCAAGCAGCTCCTCTGTGCTGCAGCTGTTCTTCTCCCCTTCCTCCTCCACCTCACAGCCCTCACCAGCACACACAGAGCTATTTCAATAAGTGCAGCTGTGCCGCTAAATTGCAACTTTCCTATTTTTATTGGAAAACTAAATTGAGATATTTGTAATGATCCCAGGAGAAGGCTGGCCCAGCACAGTATAGCCCAACGCAGAAACTCGAGTGGCAGTCTAACAGGGGCAGCAAATGAAGCAGTGCTGAGACTCCACGGTCACAACAACAGCTCAAGTTTAAAACATTTCTGGCTCCCTGAATCTGCATTTCACACAGCGATCAGTATTGGCCTGTTCTGGAAGCTTAGCTGGCTCTTCTTTATCTTTAAAATCCCTCCTGGAAGCTCCTTGCTGCAGCCCTGTTTCTCAATTAGTCTCCTGTTCCTGTGTGTGGTAACATCACTTTAGGAAATCTCGATGCTTGCCCAGGCAGGGTCTGGACCAGCCAGGGCCTCATTTCTGCTGCTCCCACCCACACCTGCACTGTGGGCAGCTTGGCAGAGTCATTTCATCTTGGGCCACTCAGTCCTTCCTGAAATCCCACCAAAATGGGGCTGCTGTGCCCCTGAGGGCCTGGGACAGACACACGGACACAGCTGCGCCCGGAGGCGGATGATGAGTCCTGAGGATCCAGGGCCTCGTGGCCTCACTGCACCAGATGGGTGGGGAAGGGGGAACATTACAAAAAAAGAGTTTTCATTTCTATAGGCTCGGCCTAGAAATAAAAAAAAAAGTTGTCGTTTTTTTTTTTTTAAATCCCCTAGAAGGTGAAAAAGCTTGTCCATTCCCAAATTATATTAAACCATCGAGCTAACTGAATATTCTCCTGTATTCTGCATTTTTCTTACTTTTTGTTCAAAATCTTCAATCCAGTGTCTATCAGATTCCCAGCTGAGCTACTGATAGGTAAATTTTAGTTGTAATCTCTTGGTGTTAAAATTATCTTTCCTCCTTGCACCTGCGTGGCATCCAACCACATCTTACAGTAGGCTGCATCTACAGTTTGCATATTGAAAAACAAAATAAGAACATGTTTAATGTTCCCTCTTGGTTTTTTTAAATTGAGAAATGAACACGACAAGCTAAGCTAAGACCTGAAATATGGTGTCTGTGCTAAATGCAGACAGAGACTGTTTTTGAATTTTTTTTTTTGTTAACTGTGAACCCTGTATCTTTCCCATTGCTGTCAGTCAGTCCTGGAAACTGTAATGCACCTGCAGGATTCTACTTAGGTGAGTGGGTTGGATTGATTGGAATTGACACTGCATTAATTTAGTGAGTCTGGAGCACTGAGTCAGAAATTCTTAGAACAAATTTTACATTGCATTTGGATTGCACTTTGGTAAACTTATGTAGGGGAGATAGGTGCTTTAAAAAAAGTTTTCTGAAACCCAGTGTTATTTTTTATGGTTTGGTTTGTTGTGTTCCAGATTGGTGGGTTAGCTTTGATTTGGGTTGGTTGGCTTTGATTTGGGTTGGTTGGCTTTGATTTGGGTTGGTTGGCTTTGATTTGGATTGGTTGGCTTTGATTTGGATTGGTTGGCTTTGATTTGGGTTGATTGGCTTTGATTTGGGTTGGTTAGCTTTGATTTGGGTTGGTTGGCTTTGATTTGGGTTGGTTAGCTTTGATTTGGGTTGGTTGGCTTTGATTTGGGTTGGTTTTTTTCCCAAGCCTGGTCAATATTTTTAGATGGTAGGGCAATATAGTTTAGTATTCTTTGCATCTTTTAAAGATTTTTTCTTATACATGTGCTGCAAAAACTCCTTCTAAAATTCTAAATTTATTAAAACTTTTTTTCTGAAGTCTCTGTAGATGCAAGCAAATGGGGAAAGGGAGATTTGTGAAGCTGTGCTTGGATTCATCTGGAGACAAACTTGCCTGGGCCATATCAAATCAAACTAATTGGATTCAACCTTCTTCCAATTATCTGGTTGCTGGTTTATGACAGAAATCAAGTGGGGCTTATTCACTATATCTGAGAAACAAAACTTGGTTTTGGTGCCTGCAGATGGAACTATGACACTGATTTTGGAGCATGATCACTTAGGTGGGGAAATTCTGCACATGCTGGGACTGAGTTTTCCAAGGAGACTTTCTAGCATAGGTGGCAATTGTCATTACAGGTGACAAATAGCACCACTTAAGCCCAGAAGTTGGTATTTTTAGCATATTTAAATTATTTAAATCTAGTTACTTCTAACTTTAACCTGCTACCATGGCAATAGTGCTATGTATTAATAGACTTAAGTGTGTGGCTGACTAATCAGCTCCAAAGTCTGTCTCCAGAGTGGAAGAGTTTTGTTCAGATACCTCCTTTCACCTGAGAGAAAGAAGACACCAAGGTCAGGTTAGCAAACCACATGGCCATTTCAGCCATCACTGAAGTCTGTGTTTCCCAAAATTTGTAGGGAACAATTTCCAAATAGAGATATTTTAACTTCTCTGCATATTAAAAAAAAAAAAAGAAAAGTTCTTCCATTACGTACTTAAAGCAGTTTTTCACCTAAATGGGAGTTGTTTTTCATGTTCATGAGTAAAGGACACCTGATAGAAAATCAGACCTCCTTCTGAAAAAGTCTATTTTCAATAGGCTTCATCTTTAAAAGTGTAATATTTTGATTAGTATACAGAAGTTTTGTGTGTTGCATGTTCAGCTGCTGTAAGGTTCTGCAGTTTGCACTGTTGGTAAAGAGCTGTCTGGGTATTGAAACCAACTTACTGATTAAATCCCTGCCCATGGCAGGGGGTTGGAACTAGATGATGCTTGAAGCTCCCTTCCAACCCCTCTTAGAATTCTATGGAGAAAATTCTAATGAGTTTTGATTTATTTTTTTTTTTGCCTCCCTGATCAGATGACAAAAATATTTTTCTTTTTTCTTCTCATACCTCTTCTCCTCCTATTTCTTTTATGTCCATTATGGTAATATAAAATTTAAACAATCACTGAGATCATAACCTGTATTGAATAAATTAATCCTATTCTTGACCTTGCTTAGTTTTTGAGAAGAAACCTGGAAATTCAGGTTGCAATTCTGCTTCTTTACTGCCAATTTCATTTCATGGGTTTCTGAAATATTAATTATTGCAATCCCTGTTCTATTTAGTGTATGTCTTCACTAAATGTTTGTCCCCTTGGCTGTCTCTGTTTCCATTGTAATAATACCTGTAAGAATAATCCCCAGTGTAGACCCAATTAGTGTTAAATCCTGTCACCAACCTAAAGAGCTCTCAAGCCCTTCTCTTCATCAGAAGCATGCCACGCATTCAGGAAAACCATAATCAAGACCTTAATCTGTGAAAACCTGAGAAAATGGCTGAAACTAACAATGCTTTTTCTAAAAGGAGAAAGACTTCCTTATTTTCCTTAAGAAAAAAATTCCCACAAATGAAACCACAAGTCAGTTGAAGTCAAGAGATTAGTAATAAACTCCTGAAAGGCCTGACCCTGAAGTCTTAGGTCATTAGTTGAAAATTATTTATGCTGTACACTTCTCTAACCTTTCTTCCCTCTTGACAAAAATAACAGATCTAAAAGAGGTGAACTACAGTCCTTAAAAATCTTCCAGTGATTTACCTATCCTATAAAAGCTCCTATTCACAATACTGAAAATCATTTGCCAAGTAGGTGGAATCAAGAACTTTTCATTTCAAAATATGGGAATAAAAATTAATTGGCCCCAAACAAATGGCATCAGTTTAAAAAGGCTTTTGGAGCCTTTCCAGTTGTGATCAATATTTATATGACCTTTACCAAAACTAAGGCACTAAGCAATCTCTTAAGTTCAGGCTGTCCAGGGTAGGTAAAATGGAGGCAGTGCATATGAAGGAAAAAGTTTTAGGGCTGTTTTCCAAGTGATATCCCTGGTCTCTTCCCCAGGGAGCTTTCAAAGAGCCTGCTTGACTTCTTACCTACTCTGGGCCCTCAACCTGAGCCTGAGGCTCTCGCCTTATTTACTTTAATAGGACTTTCATACCAGCACGGATAAAAGTTTATGAACCAAGGCATTAGCTGATATTTGTGGCTTCTCTGCGAATTGATTTCTTGCAGACCACAGCCAGCTCTGATTGTGCTGGGAAATGTCAAGCCAGCTCTGATATTAAGACATTTCTCCTCTCTTGTTTGTTCCAGTGAATAGCTGCATGATTTTTTGACAGCTCCTGACTGCATATTCATATGTTCAAACAGTGAACTCTGCGTCTCAGATGGAAATCTGAAGGTGGTTATGTGGATGTTCCACTAAGCTAAGGGACGAGGTGATCTAGGCCCTCATAAGCAAATCTGGAGGTGTTTAGCAATGAAAATACAGGTTCTGCCACTTGATTGAAGGAGCCCTTGCAGTACGTGGTGGCAGCAGACCGTGTGTCAGGAGACACTCACGGTGCTGAGTCACAGCCACAAGTGGCTGTGCTGTTTTTCCACCAGTCTGTGCTCACAGCCTCTCCCAGAGCTGCTCCAGGGCCACGCTGGTGGCACACGTTCCAAGGCTTGTGCAAAACAAATTCAGTCTTTCTAACATTTATCTTAGTTTTCAGATGAATATGTTGATGTTTCCCTCCCACCCGCCTCTGAACTTTCTATAATATGTGGATATACTGATGGTGATATTCTACAGAACGAAACCTCTATAACAGTTTAACAATATATGCATGAGTTGCTCTGTGGGATTTCCATTCTGTACTCAGCACAGGAGACCTAACTCTGAACATCACCCCAACAAAGCAAGGGAGCAACTTCTGTTATGCTTTCTGCCTAAAGGAAAGGGCAGAACTCTGCCAAGTGAGTCAAGAATTCTGAATTTTTTTGTGTGAAAAATAATTTAAGGAATACTTTAAGGCCCTTTACTGCATTATATCAGTAATGTATTGTCTAAGAGGGTGAGAGCAGTAGTCATTGATTAAAAACTGCATAGCCTTTGGACATGCACAGCCCAAAGAAATTGGCTGTTCTCTTTGCTGGCAAACATGGCTTGTGCTCCTCACTGAGCATTTGCTCTGCTGTTCTGCAAGGCTGTAGACCAACACACTGGCCTTTATTTTTGTCTCTTCTGCTTTCCTCTTTCTGTACAGTTTTTTCTTTGACCTTCATCTTATGGCACTGATGCTGAATGCAGATGAGCCATTGTTTTTTTCCTCTCAATGGTTTTTTTTCAGATAATTAGCTGAAACCCCAAATAAGCATTCTGGAATTTTGTAAATTATTTTGGCCAAGAGTCTATCCCTTATTCAGCTCCTGACCACAAGAAATTATTAAGAAGCTGTTATGCAGTTGATTCAGGATCAGTATCTTAGCTGCTTTTCACAAAAAAAAATAAAAAAAAAAAATTAAAAGTCCACAGCTAAGGTTTTAGATTCATATTATTCAAGCACCTGAAGCTTGGTGCAGTTCAAGGGTTTGGTGTAATTATTACTTGTGATGTGTTGGTAGCAAGCATAGGAGCAGTAGCAAATTCTGCTGAGGGATGTTTGACTCCCTATACAAACCACAGGTGAAAAAATGTTGCTAATTAATGCCTGTGAAGTATTTACTTATAATTATATCTGTCTCCAAAGACTGCATTTTCATTGTGCTTTGCAGAGCTGGCTCTGACTCTAGAAAGGAAGGGAAAATGTGCTCTTTATGGCTAAAAGTGCTTTTCTAAAGTGGATATTTAGTGCTGCTCTTGACAGGAACTTATTCACCCAGAGAAAGTCAATAGGACAACTGCAACAGACCCAGCAGGGCCCTTACACTCAATACTAATGGCAGGGAGCCTTAGCTGGGGAAAGCAAAAACACAGAAAGCTTTACCAGATTAGAAGTTGTTTGCTCTTTAGCTCTGAGTTTTGCCTTTTGCCTCTTCTGCACTCCCCCATACAAAGCCGAGTGTGGTAAAAAGCAAAAGCAAGGTAGGGAGAAGAGTAATGAGTGTAGAAAAAGGGCAAATGTGTCAAAATTCCCATTACTGACTGCCACATTATATAGTTACAGGGGCCTTTTCATTAGGGAATTGTGCATGTTGAATGAATTTCCTTTTCCTTCCAAAAGAGAACCAAATAAAACTTGGAATATTATTCAAATACTGTTTTATCAATTCCTGTGGAAGAAAGCTCTCTAATGGTTGTTGACTTTGTTTCCTTACTCTGTGTCCCCTGTGCCTCTCTCAGTTAACAGCCTGGCTTATCTCTGATTTCTGCTTCTGGGCTTGCAGCACAGGCATGGAAAAAGCCAAATTTCCCCTTTCCTCATTTTTCCCTTGTGCCCATGGTGATGGAACCATGCTCTGCACGTGCTGCTCACAACTTTGAGGAGATTCAACACTAAACACAAACATCCTTCCTGATGATTTAAACATCAGGAGCCTGGAAGGGTGCAAAGGGTCAGAAATCAATTCCTCAGTCAGATGGCTCAGGGAACCTGATTTCTCTGAAAGAGGTAAACAGCTCTTCCTGCAGTGGGGTTCTGGTGGTGGAAGGGCTCTGCAGAGGAGAGTGAGGGGTCTGAAACTTCATTCCTTAGGAAAAATTCCCGAACACTTGCTCATCCAGCCTGTATATTCTATTCCATATATTTCTTCTTTTGTCTCCTGCCAGAACAGCCCAGAGCTGAATTTTTTCCTTTTTTCACAGCTGGTTGGAGCTTCTCTTCACTGTTGCAGCCATTGGGATTGGCTTGTTCCCTGCTGTGCAGGGACTAATTAAATAATGGGCCAGTGCAGGGGTGGCCATACTTTAAATGCCATTAATTCTGGTCGCAGGGATTTCTTATTTGCTTCAAGTGAGTTTGCACTCCGAGGTGTGAGGGGGTAAATGGCTCAGTGGTGCCAGGGCTGCCCCTTGGAGCCAAGGAAAACATGGGGAGAGGGAAAGGGAGGGAAGGAGGCAGTGGAGATGAGTGTGAGGATAACGGGAAGTGGTTTCCTTAGCAACAACAGCACTTTGGATGGTTTCAGACAAGAATACAACAGGGTACAAAGCATCTGATTAAAATTTATTGCAAGGGATAGAAGCAGCGCGAGCCATAGCAGATCCAGCGTGTGTGCTGGAGATGTGATTTGAATGATTGCTGCATTGTCTGGGCCATCTTCTGTGCTCAAGGAGAAGAAAGGAGGTTTGGGAAGTGCCAGGTGGGTGAAGGTGGCATGACCAAGCTTTGAAGACACAAAAAAAAATCAAAATGAAATGCATGCCCTGGCTTCACAGTTAAGGAAAACATAAAGATGCCTCATATCTAAAAAAAAAAATAAATTTTTAAGAATGTCCTGCTACAGAAAGTTACAAAAATTTTCTTTAGTAGCTATGAGATCTATATTTTTTACCATGATAGGGACCAACTCTTGGCGACAGTAGTTGCTAATTGTCCTACTGTGCTTCAATTTGTGAATGGAAAATTTTATTTTCATTTACCAAAGTGATAAATAAACACCACAACCACACACTTTTAAGACAAAAATAATCACTTCTCTTTATTGATAATAGTAGGTCCAGTGGCAGAAATCCTGTTATTAATATTTAGACTTCTGCCGTCCCCTGGGGTTGCTGTTTGGAAAGTTACCAGGTAGAAGTTGTAAGTCTCTTAATCAACTTAAGATGTTAGCTAGGCTATTTTTAGGGGCTTATGTATTTTTATACCTGACAGCTCCTTTTTTTTTTAATTGGAGAAAAATGCTCATTTCTGAATGTGAATACTTAAGACATCATTTAGAGGCCTGAGAGTCCATTTTAGGCATCAAAAGTAAATGTCAATTTCTTAGTCACACATTTTTCCCTGTACTTAAGTTTCCTCATCTGTAAAATAACTGTATTTAAGTTTCTATGTCACACAGATGTTGCAAGATTTATTTCTAGAAGAAATGTAAAATGTTATGAGCTGCTTGTCTGGCTGTGTAAATACAAATTGCTAACTACAAGGAGGACTTCAAAATTGTGAGGTTTTAGCTGAAGTCTTGAGCCTTCAGTACTGGTCTCAAAACCTGATAACACCCCTTCATGCAGTATTCCCATCAGGTTTGCCTTTTGTGTGTGTGCAGTGGTGCATGGACAATATGTGAAGTAAAATGCAACTCAAACATTTCTTGGTTCATTTTTGGGTTTAGAGCTCTCAAATGTTGTAGCTCAGAGTGTACAAGATGGGTAGATAAAGAGCTCAACTGACCTGTGAAGCAAAAGCTATAAAATAAAGGACTTCTGAGTATTCACTGGACCAAGCTCTTCAGGAATTGCAGAAAAACTCATCTGGTCTTTTTAAACTGTTAAGGTTCAGTGTGAAAGGAAGGTGGGTTTGTAATGCTGTCATTGTCCTGATGCCAAAGCCTGTGTGCTTAGAGAAACAGAAATTGTTTGTGTTGAGAAGCCCCCACAATAGTGAAAGTCATCAGGTATAAGGAGACACCATCATCCTGGCCAACACGTGTTGGAATCTCCAAACAAAGGCAGCAAGGGAATTCAGGGGGTTGTGCAGCCTGGAATGCTTGGACATGGCCGTGAGTGTAGCTCCCTGTGCTGTCCCAAGGAATTTCCTTGGAGTCATTATCCCTCTGTCCTTCGTGTTGGAGAACCAGCCTTGGATCATGAGGATCCAGCACAATGGATCAAAACCAACACCTCAATTCCCCAGCTGATGGTGAAGCATGTGCCTGAATCCAGGATACCAGCAGGAAATTAATTAGGCAAAAATGTAAAATAGCAATGGGATGGCCAGACTTGGATCTGGATACAAACCACATCTGATTGTTTTTATTGTATATTGCTTGGATTAGAATAGTTTGCTTTAAAAATAAATAAATAAATGTTCCCTAGAGCAACCACTTTCTCTTTTTTATGAATTCCCAGAGCTTTGAAAGAAACTACTTTCAATTTTCATTATTTAATAAATAGCTGTGAACATGCTCCAAAAAGTGTTTGTTCTTGCCATTCCCTGAATTATCATGATAAACATAAGTGAGAAGAGTTTAGAATTCGTGCCAGCAGCAGACTGAAGGGTCTCTGTGCTTCTCAATCTCGTTAATAATGGCAGGATAACTAACATCTGTAAATATCCCCCAGACTGAGGCAATATCCTGCTCCTTTTGCTCCTCCAAGTAGCTGGGAGGGATTGGTGCTGTCTATGGCACTGTCAGCCCCTGTGCCATGACGTGAGCCTTTGTCAGTGCCACTTTTCATGGCGAGATGCCACCATCAGGTCCCTCCTTCCCCCCTGAGCAGGAGTTGTGACCCGTCCCTCCTCTGTGCCCTGCTGTGGCTCCTCTCCCACCCCTGAGCTCTGAGGGGAGACGAGATGACTTTCACAAAGCTTTTAGTGCTGCCGCTCCTTGCGTCGTGCCACCGCCTGTGATGGATTGATACATCCAGGATTAAGAAATAATTTATTATAATCTTCATCAACTTAAAGTCGCCATTTGATTTAATGGATTGAGGGTTTATCGGAAAGGCTTTTATCCACGGTCATTGACTCGGGTTCCCTTGGCCTGGCTGCTGGAGGAGAGGCACTCTGATGGCTGGTTTGAGATCACAAGTGGCACGGGTCAATTCTTGTTTGCATTTCTAACCAGGGAAAGCAGCAGGCAGGGCTGCTGCCTGACATCCCTGCTATTTATCTTCTGGGATTTTTTTTAAACTGATATGAGATGGGGTAGGATCTCTTGGGAAGAAGATCTCTTGGTGTTTGAAGAGCTGGAAGATCCATATTCAGTCTGGATCTTTACCTCTGAGTTCCTAGATAATCCTGGGCAATTGAACCTGTTCCCTTGTATTGTTAACCTGTTGTATATGACCATAAAGAAAAATAAAAGGGCTTTTTGAAATAGTTTTCTTGTCAAGGGCAAGCTGATTTTTGAGGGCATGTCAGTAAAATCGACCTGGTACAGGACACATATCAGAAAATGCTTTGTCTATGCATTTTACAGGTCATTTTAAGTTACATCTCCTGTACTGAAGGTCTATTCTAAATAAGACAAGTGCTAAAATTCAATATAAATGAAGCCTTTAAATTAAAATGTAATAGCTTTAAATTTTATGGAGTGGCATAAAGTATCTGAGATAAAATTAATGTTAAAATGCAAAATTAATGTTTTGTGTTTTACTGCCCTTTATAAGTAAATGCCTTAATTTTGGATTGTCACCTGAAACAAATATAGAAAAATATTAGCAACAGAAGTTGAGAAATATTAAGACCATAAGAAATTTGATCTGTTTTGTGTGTCTATGTATGTATAAAAAATAGTAGAATAAAACAAATTCCTCAGTGTAACTGTTGTTTACATGCTACATTACTCAAATGTTATTTTGACTATAAGTCTAAAGATATTGGATAAAAAACTATGGAGGCTATTTGAAATACACTTAAGGCTTTCCAATAGCTATTTAGCAATTCTGTTTGCTGAGTGAGATTTGAGGTGTGTCACACCATTAAAACATAAACTTAACTCCAAAGGTGAACACCTTAAAATTGTGGAAGTATTTCTGCTCCATAGGGAATGTCACACAATTTTAGTCAACTACCAGAACTATTTTTAATGTTTTGTTTTGTTTTTATTATTGGACTCAGTTACTTGGACTAGCAGCACTCTCCTTTCCAAAGGAGTACCATGAGCTTCCCTTTTCCTGCCTTTGCAGCCCAAGGAGAATAGATGAGAGAAACATATTTTCCCTCCATCAAAGCAGGAGTAACCACACATCCCCCAGTTTGCACCAGGGGTATGTGTTGCATATTTTATACCTCTCTCTGCCCAAACTCAGCAGAGAAAAGCAGAAGTGTAGAACAGGCAGCTCTGCTCTAAACTGCACACCAATGAGGATGAAAAGGAAGATTTATCCTTGACTGTGGCCCTGTTAGTGATGCCAAATTTAACAATGATTTCAGTGTGGGTGAGGCTGATGCCTCCCTCAAGTACAAGTGATGTTGAATATTAGCATTCTTCACCACTTCTGATTATTGCTATTTAACACATGAAGAAAATATGTGCAATTTTGTGGGGTTTTGATATGTAGCAGGAAGAGTTTTGTTTAAATTTGAGCAAAGTCGCCCATTTTTTTACCAGATTGAGTGAAAACATTCAGCACAAATTGTTTTGCGTCATGGCAAAACTCAATTTTAATTTAAAATACAAGAACGCTGAGCGTGTAGCAGAGGTTCTCCCTGGTGTTTGGGACTGGGGTATTTGGATGATTCCCACAGGAATTGCTTTATATGAGAGTTATGGAAATGAAATGGGGAAGGAGGGGTTCAGGAAAGGTGTGTTTGGCAGGAGAGGAGGGGGATGAGAGTGAGAAGGCGTAGGTAGGAGGGAATGAAGCCTGCCAAAATAGCAAAAGACAGAGCTTTTCAGTGGAGCAGAAGAAATTCTTTGTGAGCAGAGGATGAGCAGAGCACCTGGCTGTGCAAACAGGGACTGGGGCTGGCAGCTGAGGGAGAAATCCCTGAGCCAGGGAGCAGGAGGTGACCTGGCAGGAAAAGCCAAAGGTCAGATTGGGTGGCTGAACCCCTGCACACTCAATGAAATTTGAAGGGACTGGTTATGCTGAAGCTCCTATTTGAATTTTTATCTTTGCTTTTATTAATTCAATGCAATCTCTCCCCTCAAATCACATTTTTATATGTCTGTGTGCCTATGTATTAGATATATGCATATAAATTGCTTCCCAACTAATTTCCAAAGGGAATAAAATGTATTTTCTCAATTTACTGGGAGGATTTATGATATTTAAATGAAAACTTGCAAAATAAGTTTGAAATCAATGGATCTTCAGGCCCTCTCCCTTCTGAATAAAATAGAGGAGATTGTCCCTGAACAGCTCCTGATTTGTGCAATACTGTAAAGTTACTGTCCAGTGTGGAAATTCAACTTTCAGGGTGTCACTTACCACCATCAATAGCCCTAAATACTGAGTGGTTTATTTATAATTCCAGCATTAATCCTGATATGAAGGCAGCACTGTACTGTACATCAAAATCCTGAGGGATGGAAATCAAAGAAATTTTTCATGGGACTAGGAAGCATTTGATATGACAAATACTTTATAAAATTAGAGAAGCCTTATCATTTAAAAGATGAATCACACTGAGTTGTAACTGCCCTGCTGTGCTTTGCATTCTGTCTGCTGATATCTGGTATTTCAAGTGTATATATCATCAACCTTCTTATCTGTACTTTAAAATCTCTTTCTTTTTTTTTCTTTTGGTGTTGTTACAGAATTTTTGCTGATTCTTTAAATTTAGTTTTGGAAGCGTTGGGTGGTTAATTTAAAGGAGACTTAAGGAAACATTTAAGCTCAAATTACTGTTTAGGGATTTCTGGGAAGGGAGGAGGAAAACTTTTAGTTTATATACTGTCTGTCCCTCCAACAGCACCAGGGAAAACAGATCTCTGGTACAAGCCACACACATGACAAGAAAAGATACTGTGTTTTTCTCAGTAATTTATCACCTTCTGTATGATGGAAAGCCTAGTTTTCCAAAAGAAATATCAGGGAGAAAAAAAAATACCCTGAAACAAACTCATATTTAGTACAGGTGAGGAACTCGGTGACTGAAATGCAGCTTATTTCCTGCATTTCTGATGTATTTTGGTCTGCTAGTTACAGATTCTAATGGGATGTTCAGGAATGACCCTGCTGTGTAATTATTGCCTAGTTTGGGGTGGGTTTGGGTGGAAAGTTGTTATTCCATGACAAATCTGTTTAGACGTTTCATAACACATCTCAAATGAACACCATTTTCTAGCTGTTTTCAACCAAGCAAAATGTGATATGTCATTGTGACTGTAGCAGAGAACCATATTTTTAAACAGATGTCATTTTTTCTTATGATTTCTGTATTCCATTATGAATCACTGCCATTGGAGGGGGGGAAAGAGTCTCATCTCTAAATGTACAGAACCTTATATCTGGAATACAGAGAGTTCTGGAAATAGCAATAATAGGACACAGTAGCTCTCCTTTGTCAGCCTCAAATGCCAAGAGCTCTTCAGAGAAGAAAAGCTGAGACCTTAGAAGATATTACTGAGTATTAAAGATATGAATTTTTATATCAAAACCAGCATATTATAATACCAACAAAGCCTTTCAGTATAAACAAACAGAATTGATAGCACTGGGTATCAAATGATCTATAAAGTACTTTATTTTGTGTAAGATGGCTGTGGAGGTTTAATATCCAGGAGAAAGTTGCTATAAAATGCCATAATGTTGCACATAAGAGAGCTGCTAATTAGAATTGTCAATCCGAGATTGATCACTGCCTCATAAAGTGCATAAGATGCTGTGCATCCAAGCAATTGTGTTATCTTAAGGGGACAAGGAACTGCAGCACTCAGCTCGGAGCTGTCAGCAGGATTTCACAGAGCGAAGCTCTGTTCTATCCCTGCAGTCTGTTGAGCAGCCTTGCAGAGAACACCTAGAGCATCCTCAGCTTCACAGCCTGCTGATACAGGAATGCTCTGCTGTAATATTACAGATATTTGTAATGTCATTCTTTTTTAATACAGAAATATTTTTTTTACAGTGTCACGTTCACTCGCCTATTTTCCTCTTTTGTATTTCAACACATCCAGGGAAGATGTTAATGGACAGATTCTTCCCTAAAGACCCCCACTCAGAGCACTGCATCCAGCTGTGGGGCTCCCTGCACGCAAAGGTCGTGGAGCTGCTGGACAAGGCCACAAAGGTACCCAGAGGGCTGAAGCCAGGCTGGGAGGGTTGGGGATCAGTTCAGCCTAGAGAAGGCTCTGGGAAAACTTTGAGCCTCTTCAAATGCCTCAGAGGGCTCCAAGAGAGCTGGAGAGGAACTTTGGAGATGGTCATGGAGTGACAGGACAAGGGGGGATGGATTCACACTAACACAGGGCAGGTCTAGGTGGGATGTTGGGAAGAGATTCTTCCCTGTGAGGGTGATGAGGCTGCCCAGAGAAGCTGTGGCTGCCCCTGGAAGTGTCCAAGGTCAGATTGGATGGGGTTAGGAGCACTCTGGGATAGTGGAAGGTGTCCCTGCCCATGGCAGGGCATGGAACAAGATGATCTTTATGGTCCTTTTCAACCCAACCCACTCTGATTTGATGAAAGCAGCCTCAAGTGCTTCACCAAGAAAAAGAAAAGAACTTTATGCCATTTCTATGAATATAAAGAAGAAAGGGAGAAGAATTCTTTTTCTAGTATGGGAAATACATTGTAAAGAAAGTTGGTAGCTACTACTTTCACAATAATGACAAATCTCATTGTATGTTAAGAGGGGTCTGATGTTAAATTGTTCCATCTGCTTGAGTTCTTGGTATTATCTGGATTTATCTATGTAAATTGTGTCCTCAGAATAGAAAAGTGTCTCCTCAACCTTCAGGTATCCAAAAAGAGGCTGGCTACAGCTTACTGTGAGAGGTTTGGGATGACAATGCCACATAGCTACTGAGGGGTAGGAAATTTCCAAATGGCTGTCATCAAAATATTGGTATTTCTCTGGATGATAATCTACTATCAATCCAAACTATCATTAGAGAGTCAGAAAGGAAGAAGTTCCAGGAAAGTAAAATTTTTTACCATACCAGAAAACCCTGCTGTGGTAATTCAGTGTCAGCTCTGCTAAAAGGAGCAAAGCAGAGATCAGAGTTGGAGTTTGGTGGGAAATAAATCCATAAAATGATGACATTAAATTTGTGGAGGGTCAGGGAGCTTTGATGTATCCAAGACAAGTCAGGATCAGCCTGAAGCCTATGAACTGTCAATCAGAGATACTGGTGCAAGTTGAATGTTTTGGATCTGAGGGTTGCAGGGTAATTTAGGTGGGAAAGGGGCCCCAGCAGGTCTTGGCTCAGACCCTTCTTGTTCCAGAAGTGTCAACCCTGGGGTCTGACTCACTTATATGGGGCTTGATCCCCTTGGATCCTGCAAATCTATGAGGCTGGAGGTGGATAAACTTCTCTCATTGACTGCTATCATGGGGGAAAGGCTTTCTCTGAGTCACTCTTCCTTGATTCTGAAAGATTAGAGTGATAAATAAAAAGATGGAGGTGATAGTGAGTCATTCATGGCCAAAAATAAAATTACCTTAGGATATTGTCTTGAAGAAAGGCAGCAAAGCTCATCCAGACCCCAGATTTATTTTATGACTGTTGTGACTAGCCATGGGAAACAGTGCCTTGCACTTAAGGCTCATCTGTAGTGTTTTGCAAAGCAATTCTCAAACTGTAAGTGCTAGGAAGGTTAATTTAATTCAGATTTAACTAAGAGACTCTATAACTCATCCTCCCTAATGTTAATCATTCAAAACATCTTTATTTCTTAACAGACTACTGTCAATTACCATCTCTTAGAGATGCTGAATAGGTAATTTCTTGTATACTGATTCTTGTCAGTATTTTATAAAACAGTCAGCATCTCATTCAGAAAGCTTGCATTTGGAAAGAACAAAAAACCCTGTTAGAACAGATGGTTTCTGTGACTGACGCCCTAATGCACAGTTTCAACTCTGTCTAGTCACTTTAACAGGAAAGTGTTTTAAGGATTCACCAGTTGGCTTGTCAAATTAGCGTCAGAGACCAGTTTGGCTGTAAAATCACAGGCATAAATCCTTTGGTGACCTGAGGGTGGATGAAGTATTGGCTAAAAGGAAACTTTGAACTCGGAGAGAAGCTTTTCCTGTGCCCTGATATCACCTTTCAGTAGGGAGGTTGATCACTTGGAGCTGACTTCTCCTCTGCAGGGTCTGCATCCTTTTACCAGGAAGTCATGGAGGTGCCTGCTGAGCTTCCATGAAACAGCAGCAAGGGCAAGAACGGATATTTAGGAATCCTTAATGCCAGGGTCTGATGCCCCCACTATCTGCCATAATTTTGGCTCCAGACCATCCTTAATGGAGGACTGTTCAGAAAACCAAGTTTAACTGACCTGGCAGTGGTGGGGTAACACTTCACAGACAAGTGTGTTCACTAAATCCATCATCAGATCCTTTGTGCCGCCTCCAACACTTTGTTCTCAGGAAATCTGACTTCTACATAAGTGCTTGGCCTAGGTCAAATTCCATTTAGGTCTTTCTGTTGTGTGAAAAATCTTTAGCAGCCAAAGAGCAAGGAAAGATGTGGCAAAGGAAGGATGTGGCAAACCACCTACTTCACTAAAAAAATGTTCAGGTGTTTATTCAATACAATTCTGAATTGTGAATAGTGCCAGAAGATTTGTCTAAATAGAGTAAGACCTGTAAGAAATCCTGCCTCTTAAAGGATGTGCCTTCCAATTCCTCCTTAATTTTGCAGACAATAATACATGCCTGAAAAGAGAGAGAAGCTGTAGAAACTGGAGAGAAAAATAAATGCAGAGGGGAAGAACAGGGAAATGGTTAGGGATAGAGGGAAAAAGACAAAATGCAAGCAAGTAAAAAGGGAAAGGAAAAAGGGCAAAATAATAAAAAAAATAAAAATATTTCAAGTGAGAGATAAAGGGATGAGTAGGAGGTGACAGATTCAAAACAAACAAGCTATGAAGTGTAGGGTAAGCTTTGAAACTCCTGCAACAGGATATTGGGAAAATCTGTGCTCTCTCCATCCCTTTTCCACAGTCACTATTACTTCCATATGCTGTACATGCTCAGCTTAGGTGTCTTTAGCAGAGAGGAAAATATAAAAAAGCACAGAAAAGATACCTTAAGTTCAAGTAGAAGCTGGACACATTCATTGAAGATGAATCCTCGGTGGGTTACCCAAGTCTGGTGGGTGGGTGGG
>VZTB01001919.1:305930-326369 GCA_013397245.1 Thryothorus ludovicianus
GGTTCCTCTTAGTCTGTTACATTCTTTAGGTGTTCATGTGTTCTGGTCAGTGGGACTTGCTGTGTGTCATTAGGAAACCCCAAGAGAAGAGTATTTAATCTAAATCACTGTTCTTAGAGGTTTATCTTTATACCCTACCTTTGCAGAGGTCATCCTTAGATTATTTCAAAGGTTAAATTAAATTTATTGACATACCATGTCACAGCATTGGTGTTTCCTGGGAGCTGCTGCTTTGAAGATTTTTTTTTTCCTCCCTTTGGTTTTGTGGTGCTTTCTGCTAAAGGGTCTCCAGCAGAGCCAATTTCTGCTCCACACCCCCTGAGGGTTCTCTGCTGCACATAGAGGTTGCATCACTGCCTTGAGTGTCCTTGCAGGGAGAAAGGGGAGACTTTTTACTGTAGGACTGAGGCTAAATAGAGACACTCACAGAAAAGGAAGATTTTTGGACTCAGTGAGCTGTGATGTGGTAGAGCTGAAAGAGTCTGTACCCTCACACAGGACAGTGGCTCTCATGGACTCAGTCATGGGCTGGAAAACCCCAGGAAAGGAGAGAAGTGCATTGCCCCGTGCTCCTGGAGTTCTGGGCTTTGGAGACACCAAAGGAGTATTTTAATTCAAGCTGCTCTCAGTCCTGAAACTCATTAGAACAAGAAGGAAATCTTCAAAACCTACAAAAGAAAAGTACTTTTTTATCACTGCAAGTGAGGTCTGGAACCGACTGTCTCTGGAGGTCGTGGAGACAGACAGCACCAGCCTGCTCAAAAAAGGTTGGAAAAATCCATGGATAATGAGTCCATAAAAATACACTGATGGAAGGGAACAGGCAGAGATGTCTGCAATAATGTCCCTAATCCAGGAAATGTGGATGTTGGAGAAGGCTGTGAACCACAGGAAGTCATGCAGGCTCTGCCAGCTGGATTTGATGGATCAAAGGTCTTACCTAGCAGGGAATTTTTTTGCCATTTAAAGAGATTACACCCCACATGTTGAAGACAATTGATTACAGAATGGTTTCTTTTCTTTTTTTTTTTCCTCTGTACTAGAAAATTTGCAATTGTAGTCCTGAAGTTTTAATCACCATAAATGAAAATAACTCCTATAAAAGAGACTTTCTGTGCAAATTTAAGAATAACACCAAATTATACACGGGAACAAACCTACCAGCTTCATGATCTTCATGTGTTTTTTTTTCTTACAGGTGTCTCAAGTTATTGTATCCTTTTTAAGTAGGAGATAACTTGAGATCTGGGAGAAAATCACGGTCTAAGAAACCTACGAATTTAAATTATCTTGCATGATTGACAGGTTTTAACACCCACAACTAATATGGAGCTACTTGATGGCAGATTCACAGTTTACAGATAGATTAAAAGGAAGCAGAAAACTTGTTCTTGCTTTAAAGCAAGCCTGTGTAGCATATATCCAACCTCCCTTTGAATAAGCAATCTGCTTTTGAGAGAGAAAACCCACGGATACACATTTCAGAAAAACAGAAAATAAAAATCAGCATTGAGCTCGTTGGTTTGTGTTTTTGTAGAGGTCTTTATAAAGACAGTAGCATTTAGCAACACCTATTTTTACAAGTCTGTCTACACATTAAAGAGTGGGGCTTAGATTTAGACATGTAATTAATAAGAGCAATAATGCAGCCTGAGAAAACACAAGCACAAACATCCTGTGTTTGTAACCTGCATTGATATTTCCCTTTGCTCCAAATGAATGCCTGTTTTTTTTTTTTTTACTGACTGTATTCTGTGTCAATCCAAAGACTGTTGGTTTTTTGGTTTGTTTGGGCTTTTTTTGGGTTTGTTTGTTTGTTTGGGATTTTTTTTTTAAGATAAATCATGTTTGGCTCACTTCGAGGTTTAAGCGTGAAATAATTTCAATAGTGATTTGCAGTTTAGTAATCCTTGGAAAGGCTTTGTTGGAGAAAAGAGCTTTGTCAGAGATCAGCCTGCAGGAGACAGATTTAAGAGACTAGCTGCAATAGTGGGGAAGTTTGGAAAAGCATATCTGAACAACTTATCTGAGAGGAAAATGGTAAAAGAGAAAAAGCACTGGCAGAGTTTTCTCAGATCATAATATGCAGTTTATGCAGCTGGCACATAATTATAGAATGGTTGTTAGGCTGCAAGGGACCTTAAAGATCCTCTAGTTCCAATCCCCTTGCCATGTGCAGAAACACATCCCAGTTATTCTAGAATAACTCCAGACCTTGATCCGCAGGAAGAGCAAAGGGAGTTAAACATGGGCAGGCAGAACTGAGCTGACAAGAGCTGAAGTATATTCAGGTGAAGTGAAGGAAAGAATATGTGCTACTTACCATTGTCATGGAGAGTATTGCCCCAAATTCCAAACATTTTAAAATTATTTTCACAGAAAAATTGTTAGTAGGCTCCTATTTTTACCCATTGTCCCTATTAGTTCTTTTAAAACCATAAAAGTAGTTTTCCTATCTTTAGACTTCACTCTTAGTTGGTTTTTTTCTTGCTTTTCCTAATGATGAGCCTTTTAATTATTTTAGTTCTCCCTGACTAGTGATCTGTCAACAGATATGAACAAGTTGCATCATCTTATCAATATGTAACGTGTTCTGTAGGAATTTCTAAGTGCATGTAGGACTGCATTCGCTCCAAGGACATGCCCAGTTTAGCAAGGAAAGGAAAGAGTAAGCTCCATACCTGGTGAGCTAAACCACATTTTCAAAATTCATCCATTGGAGCACAGCAATGCATCAACAAATAAGTGCTTAGAGGAGCACTGAGGTTCTGTGCAGGCACAAAAAAAGAGGCAGTGAAGCAGTGATGAGACAGCTGCATCAGAGGCTCGATGCAGGAGATATTTTGCAAGGGCTATGCTATTTCTCTTGAAAATTTTGAAGTCATTTTTCACTTCTCCCTTCTCAAGTCCCTTTTAATAAGTGTTTTCTGGTATCACCCCGTGCTCACAACGCAGTGACAAGCCAGGGAATACACTGGAGCCAGGATGGTGACATAGCTGATGGCAGTGGCCATGGCAATGGTTTGACATTTTATTTAAAACTTTTAAGCACAATGAATCATAAGAGCTCTGGGCCAGATCCAGCCCAGCTGATTTAAGGATGGGATTTATGCCCCTGTCAGCACTTGTCTCAGCATGCCTTGGAGGACAAGAATTTTCTCTCTCTGGGTTTGGAATCTCCTTGGATTATTGTCTAATTAAAATTGCTACAGAAAGAGAGAGACTCTGTTTCTCAGTGGTTAGAAAATGGGGAAGATAAGGCACCCATTTGAAGCTATCATATTTTGCCCTCCTACCTGTTGTGGAAGAGGGAAGCATTTTTACCATCTCTCAAAGAACAAAAAAAAGCAAAAAGATTTCTGTGAGGGTTGTACTCCCTCTCCAGCCACCGAGATCACTCTTTGGGCTTTTAAATCTATTTCAAAAGCTTATCTGCTAAATACCTGTACCTCAGTAATCTTACCAAAAAGCAATTGCTCAGAAATGCTTTAGTAGGTAATTATACATAGTAATTATAAATTCAGAATTAGGTAGTTCATTAGAGAGCATCTCAAACTCAGAAGTACAGAATGAGTTTAATTTTTGTTTTGTAGAAAAATTGATCTTAGGTTTGGAGAAAGTGTTGCTTGTAGCTTTTCTGCTAGAAAATTATGAAATAGCAGCCAGCATGATTCAACATTAGTCAGGAGTGACATCATTGTCAAAAAAATGACTCAGGTTTTACCATGAGTTACAGTTACAAAGGAAATGGATCTTTAATTCTGAAATTCCACTTAGAAGTACAGTGAGTGGCAGGCCATTGGATTCAGAGATACATTTCTTTGCCCCTGGGCAAATAGAAATGTAAAGATTAGCTAAAATATGAAGAAATAGTTAAAAGTATCCTTATAACAAATAGCAATCCCTTCATATTTGATGTTTTAAGACGATTTCATGGCCAGCATAAAGGCAAACCTCTGAGTGTAGAAAATAGTAACAGGAGGTTGCCTTTCAGATTTTATTTAGTGATCTGCCCTCTCAGACAAAGGGAGAATCCTCATTTCTTCTCTGAAAAAAGACCCAGTGACTCAGGTCAGTCTCTCCCTGGATTATCCCTGTTCCTCCATGAATGTGAGTGCAAGTTTCAGGCCTGAGATTTCTCTCCAGCAGTGCCCTTGACTTCAGGTGAAGTTTGGCTTCATCTTCCCTTTTCTCTTCATCTTCCCTCCTGTTTGTTTCACCCTCAGGAACCTCTCAGGGATGAGGGGTGGGTATTTCCCCTGCCAGGACAGAAGGGCTCTGGCAAGGTCACACGTGGCTTGTGCAGAGTTTTGGAAGCAGCCCTGAGAGTCAGACTGGTCTGTCCCCTCCTCTCCCTTTAATAGGAATTATTGATATTTTAAGGAGTGCTCAAACCTCCTTCCCAGGTTTCGTCTTGTTTTAATCAGGTCTTTGGAAGATGAAAGAGTCATAGGTTAGAATCTGAATCACTGACGTTGGAAAAGACCTCTAAAATCACTGAGTCCAGTCATTAACCCAGCACCAAGTTCACACTAAACCTTGTCCCCAAGTGCCACTTCCGTCTTTTGAATGCTTCCAGGAATGGTGATATCCCCAGTCCTCTGGGCAGCCTGCTCCTATTCCCCCTATTCAGAAGACATCTCTTCCCAAAGAGAAATCCACTCTTGCAGCTTGCTTAGACAGTCCCACACATTCCATGCCTTCCCATATCATCTCTGGTCTACCCTGCCAAAACCATCTGCTCGTGCTGTTTGCATCTATATTTATTTTGTTGGTGGATACATCTCACATAGGCACCTTTTCCTCAAGCAACGGCCCCCGAAATGTGGCAACGGGAGCCTCAGTTGTTGAGATAATTCTCACCCACCAGTGTGGAGGAAGAACTGGTCCTAGTCCGTTGCTATAGCAATTTTCAGAGGTGTGAATGTGGCTTAATAGTGTCATCCTGGAGCACTATACATCTAAAGTACTGCCAAACTATTACATTCTGAACATTCCATACTAAGGGAGTTAATAAAATTGATATGTGTGTAAATGGCATTTATAAGTTGCACATTACCAATACTGTGCTGGGTCCCATTCCAATAAAAATCAGTTGCAAAACTCTCGTTGACTTTATGGCGTTCAAGATGAGGCCCAACATCCAGCTATGATTAAGTAGGCAGTCTTGACAATTCAATGAAGAAAAGATAAAAAGCAATGTTCCTATGGAAAACGAAGCTCCTTGTCTGCTTATCAACACATGTGTTCAAAATCTTCCATCGTTAAATAATACATCAATAATATTATAAAATGGAAAGGAAAAAAGCAAACGTCAAACTGAAATCTTTGATGCATAAACCTGTGTGAGATGATGAAAACCAGAGCCCAATATAGCTGTCTAATGAAATGTGCTAGGTGTATAAAATATGTGTACTTCTCTACTATATGACATTATAATTCATGCTAAATCATTTATTGTTATAATTAGCATGGTTAAATAATAGTCTTCAGCAAATTTGTAAAATATCCACTGACAAGGCTTCTGCAATTTTTATACATAAGTGTAGTGAGACCAAAAGGGATTTAAGAACATATTCAGCCTATGTCAGTTTTAAGGTAAATGCAAATCACCTGAATTGTTTAGAAAGCAATAATATTATGGGCTATTGTTGTGGAAGAGGGACAGAACTAAGGGCACAGTACATTAGATAGCCACATCTCTGAGGTTTGTTTATGAAGAGAGAGCCCAGCCAAGCAGAAATAGGAGAACGAGTTGTTTTTCTTCCTTTCTTGTGCATAGTTTTTAAGTAGAAGAGAACTCTGTTGTATTTTTTTTTTCATAGCTAAGGGGAGTTACTCCCTGTTAGTTCCTTTAGAGTGACTGCTTTGCCTGTATGGGACTCAGGAATTTGCATTTTGTATCTAAGATGTTCCAGGAGTGGTTTTCCCTCTTTATGAAGCTGCTGGTACTCGTAAGTGTGCTCCCAGCACAGGGCTCTGAAAGCATCCCAGGCAGTGCTGAGGCACTGTAGGTGGGTGGGGATGGGGATTAGCTGGAATTAATGATTATTTTCTGCAGCTTTATGGGTAGAAAACGTCATTTGTGTTCTTGCACAACGTGTTCAGTCGTGTTTCCATACAGTGAGTACTGCTGTGTCACCAGTCAGATTTTTCAGATCATAGAACCATAGAATGGTTTGGGATGGAAGGAACCTTAAAAATCACCCAGTTCCAATTCCAATCCCCTTTCTTGGGCAGGAACAACTTCTACTAGAAGATGCAAGACTTGTGATTTTAATTCAAGAATCTAAGAATCAATTTTATCTCTTTCTGTAAATCAGCTTACCCCACATTGCAACTTTTGCATTGAACTACCAGACAGCCAATATGTTTATTATGACTCAAGGTCATTCTTTATTGCAGCAATCAAAGACTTTAAATAAAAAAAAAAAAAAAAGACACTGAAAGCCTGAAATATTCTGAACAGACATTTTTTAATAATATGAACTTGATCCTGTCTTTTAAAATTATCTGTCAATGCATCATGGTTGCTTTGCAGTGTTTGCTTTTCAGGGGATGGAGATTGGGGACATGGCTCTTGTTGCAGTGAAAAATGAATTCAGAAAAGAACAGCACAAGGCAAGGGGAAGGAATGCTGTGACCACCCGATTTTGCAGCAATTCCAGCAGGCATTGCCTGCCTGGTTGTGTGGTTTAGTTCATGCTCTGCAGCTCATATAAATAACACAGATTTGCTTTCATTTTGTTTTCCCTTCTCATCCTCTTTCTTCCTGTATAAGTACAAACTTCAGTCTCCTTTTGTTTCTGCAGAAAAGGTTGGAGCTCCTTTCCAGCAATTATTTATATGTGAAGCAGTTCAGCATAGCAAAGTTCAGCTATAAAAATAACAGCACAGACAGGAAAAATATTGCATGATGGATTCTGATCTCCTATCTTTTAGCATTAATCACAGTATTGATTTTAACAGGGATGACTTCTCAGCATAGTGACTGTAGCTGCTTTTTTTCTTCCTTATTTTACTGTGGCTGATTAGTTTCTCTCTGATGTCCAGTGTAGAACCATCCTCTGGAGAGAGCACTTTCAGAAATACTTCTAATTTTTTCTTAGTAAAATAATTACTTGAAGAGATTAGACCTAATAACTGCAGTTGAGTCAGCTTGTGTTGTTATTGGATTATTATGTAAAATTAAAAGATAGCAAATTCAGGATATGTTTATCTACGAGGTCTGTTCCACTGCATGCCCATAAACTGTAGATGATTTCAGTACAAATAATTTGGGAAAAAAATGTGCAGGAAAATATCAAGTGATGTAAGTCACTTTTCTGTTCATTCATGATCCTTGTTAAGCCTTCTTTTTTTTTTTTTTTTTTTTTGGAAGAACTTTCTAAGAAATGTCACAGTCTCATTTAATATTGACTTCAGTGGTGCCGCTCAGAAATTAGATGGCTCAAAATCTTTATATTTGAGCTGGAGCTGGATAATCAGATACTGCTATCTGCAGGTTTAGTTTCAGCTTTACCTCTGGCCCCTGATGTTTCTTCATTCCCTTCACCCCTCTGCTTTGGGACCATACAGGAATTTTGCTGTTCATCAGATTTTTGGGGACAAGTGTCACAGATCAGATGCCCAGGGCTGGGGGATGGATGCAGGACATGGTCCTGCCCATGGCACTGCCAGCTTAAGCTGAGTGCAAAAAATGATTTCTGTGTATGTGAGATTTACTGGGGTGTATTAGGGTAAGTTTGTGCCAAAAACCTGTCAACCTCCCAAAAAAAAGAGCAAGGAATTGACTGGGAACTGGGAGAGCAGAGAGGGTACACAGCCATGCTGGACCTAGCAGTGAGTTCTGGGACAGCTCCAAATGTTTACATCTCTCTGTTTAGTGTAGAAGATGACTGTGAAAGTGATGGTTCTTCACACACAAACTACTAAAGTTTCCTGTCCCTCACTATAAAAACGACCACAAATGACTTCAGCAAGGTGTATTTTATCATTATTAAGGCTGCCCATCTTTGTTAGTTCTTTGGCTGCCTAATCACCATTCTAAATATTCCTACAAATGTGTCTTGGCTTCCCTGAACTGGTACTTTAACCTCTGGAAAACTATTTTTCTTGATCTAATGTGCAATTCTCATTCAATCAGGGGTGGCAGGGCTTGACTTTGTAACCTCTTGAATGCAGTAAAATCACAAGAGTAATGCTTAATTACACACAGAGCTGAAAATATATTTTTAAGATTAGCGGGGCTGTTACTTTCTCAATTTCAAATTTATCAGATAATTAAAATAATTAAATATTCAATCTCTATTTAACTTAACTGAGAGGTTGGGCCTACTTAACAGAGTTTATTAAGTTCACGGGTCAAAATTAATTTGTTAGAACTACTCAAGGCAAGAGATATTGTCCTATAATACATCTATTTAATGCTGGTCTACAATGAAGCCACATACCAGATTTCTAATTCAATGCTTACCAGCCTTTAGCACATTGTTTCAATCCATTTTACTGAGTAAATTTGACTGGGGCAAAATCAAATAACAAAGACAAATTAGTTGCATCTTCTGTTAATCATCGATTATAAATTAGACATGCTAGCTCAACTGAAATGTCTCCGAGGATGAGAATATTAGAGTTAATTGTTTAATTTGGAAAGGAGCTGGAAAGTTTGTTTCCATTTGTACTGGTTATAATCCTCTGAGATTAAGGTGTTTGGACTGTCTCTTTACTCAGTAAGTGGCACTGTCTTTCAAACAGTCACTGATTTCCTGGACTGTGCTTTAGAGAGGAATTGATGCCTGGACAGCCAAAGGATTTGTTTCACTCTCGTGTTTCACTCACATTTCTTGGTGTGTTCTCCATGATAACACCTCTAGCATAGAATTATTACACAGAAAAATGCTTAATTACTGTTTATTTTAGTTTATTTTAACTACCTTGAAAGTTCTGCATAGGAAAATTACGTTTTAATTTTGTGTTAGTATATGGCTAACACCATGGAAATCAGGTTCTTGGCTGATAGCTCAGGGTTATAAATTTAAATTTATTTTAATAAATTTAGCCCTATTTTATAAATTTAAACACATACTTTATATATAGATAATCTATATACGTAATATACTAATAATTTAGAATTTATATATTTTTTATAATTTTTAAATGTAATAATAATTCTAATGGTTCTAATAATTTGTATTATTTAGCATTACATACAATCACAGAATGTTTTGAGTTGGAAATTACCCTAAAAAATCATCCCATTCCATTCCCTGCCATAGTCAGGGACACATTCCACTATCCCAGATTGCTCCAAGCCTCATCCAGCCTGGCCTTGGACATTTCCAGGGATTCAGGGTCAGCCACAGCTCCTCCAGGCAACCTTTGCCTCATCACCCAGAGCAAAAAATTTATTCAGTTCTTTTATATTTATATATTTTTTATGCCATATATAAAATGTATCTATATTTTATAATTGTTGCAACAATTTTAAACCCTCTTAGACATGGTTTCTTATACTTCCCACTTCAAAGACTTAGTCAGTCTTCCTCCAATCTTTTAATTAATAATGGAAGGCAATAGGGCTCTTGGAAACACTACTGGATTCGTGCAGAGCATTCATCCATAAAATTTTAATGACAGAAGTGATAGTCAACTGTGGAAAAAAAAACCTTGGAGGAGTCTTTAATGCAAAGATACAGTGGTGACTTTGTTGACTTGATCTCAGTCAGGGGAAGCAGAGAAAAGGGTGCAGCAAAATGAGGCCCATCACCAATTCAGTGGCAAATTCATGGGACAGACCTTTCCTCAGCACTTGAGATGAGAAAATTCTCTGGGGAAACTTATGAAGAGCATTTAGCTCTGTGAATCCCAGAGGAACGGTGCAGAAATAAAAATAATAATTGTGGAGCTCAGAAAGGAGAATGGGCAGCAGTGAGAATCAGGAATATTATTGAGATGAACTTTACTCTTTGGTAAATAGCAAAGTTTTCCCCTTTTCCTCTGCTGTTTCTGGCAGTGTTTAGATGAGTGTAGGTTGAGGCATCACCTGAGTGTGCCGGCCTGCCAAGAGGCACCACTTCTAACTTTTGACAAGGCACATCTCTGTAAATGCCATATATTCTCTAAACAGCTGTATAATTAGAACAAAAAACTTTTGGAGCACCTTTATTCTGCTGCATAGCTGGAGGCACATGCCACCCATTAACTCGGGGAAGGGGCTTTGTTCTTTTTGTGAAACATAACAAACCAGCAGATTTCCTGAAAGCAACAAAATTTTGTTTGTTTGATTGACATCACATTTAAAGTTTTTTTTCCAAATATTTTTCTGTTCTGTAAAATACAGCTTCAGTTTTACGAGTACATCTTAGACTCAGCCTGTAATTGAAAGATGCTGAAGGTAATGAAATGCATTTTTAATGAGCTGGGCATGTTTTTACAGTGCGAGGGGGAACACGACCCCGGTGAGGCCGGAGCAGGTGGGTTGGGGTCAGGGGCTGCAGATGACAGCAGGGCCAGCTACAATCAATGACCTCTAAAAATTGCTGATATTGAGGCAAAAAGCATTTAACTGCATTATTTAAATGTTTAAACTCAGAGTGAAGTGAATACATGTTTAGCACCATGCACAGACAATTTTCTGGGCTGAGGCCTAAACCTGAGCTTAAAAGAAATTAAACAATACTTCTAATGGCAAGAAATACTGTCTTAGTGAAATCAATATAAATATTGGAGTAGTCTCCATGGGGAAGTGGTGGATTCGCCAATGCTGGACATTTCTAAGAGTAGTCTGGACAAGATGCTGGGCCATGTCTAGGACGTGTCTTTGCCAAGAAAGGTTGGAGCAGATGATCCTTGAAATCCCTTCCAACCTGGCATTCTATGATTTATTTTGGCATTTCAAATTATTATAATGATCAGAGTGAACAAGCAAGTTTAGAAAGTGTAACCTATCGGTGCTATGATAAATTGGATGGGCTTCAGAATATCTGGTCAGCCTTTCTGGTGATTTATGAATGTCAGAGGCCTAATAAGTGAAAGCAATTGGTTGAGTCTTTCTGTCTGATCATGTTTGCTGTGCTTTGTGGTTTAAAATAAACTGCATATTTGTATCAGAATTACAAAACATTGAACGAAGCACAGAGATAAATCTATGTTGATCTAATTTGCCTCCATTTTTGGCCGCTTTCCACTCAAGCTTCTCTAACTCAATATCCCATAAAGACTTTCTACCACAGAACATAAATGTTTACTTTTGTATCACATTATTTTTTTTCTTAATTGTATATTTGAAATGTACATTTCTCTGTGACACTCTAATCACCCCAAACAGCAACAGAAATATACCTATAAAACAAGAATATATGTTATTAAAAAAAATAATGAAAAGTAGAAATGACACTGCAGGTACCTGAATCTCCTCCAGTACATGTGCTCAAACACAAAGCTGGTGAACTGGGTTTTACCCAAGCTGTGAATGAAAATAAACTGAGTGGAAGATTTCTCAGCATTTCTGATAATGAATATCATGATTACTGATAATAAGTCAAGATTTAGTGAAAAGACTCAAAGGTTTGCTACTGCTGTTTTCTTGCAAAAGATCTTTATCATAACTTCATCAGGAATATTTCACTGGCAGCCATGCACTCCATCCTAATATTTTTTTGCATATAAATATTTATATCACGTTAAGCAATATGTGAATTATATTCAACCTACCAAGATGTATACGCTAGTGGAGTGAAAATATGTGATCCAACATTTAAATGAAATTCTCTCTCTATAAACCTTGAGAAGGTGGAAAAAAAAGCAAACTGCCATGGAAGAGTTAGTTTGGGTCACTTTCACCTGTTGTAAAATTGGAATAGTTAATAATCCTCTATCTAGACTGGAAAATGTCACTGTAATAGGGCTGAACTCTGGAAGGAAAATTACATAATTGCAGCTAGGAGATATTTTAGACTTTGCAATAGAGATGTTGCAAAGACAACATCAAAATGGGAGTTAAGTCTGATGGCATTGTGTCTTCTTCCCTACTTCTTAAATTTTGAGGATTTTGTATAAAGTTTGCATTCATTTTTATGTATTTATCATAATCTGATATGCTCTGCCACACTGGTACTTCTCAGGAACTGAGATTATTTCTACAGCCTCCTCAAGATTGGCCCAATATAATCATGTCACACCATAACAGGTCTCCATAAGATGTGTTATTTCCACTTTTCTGCACAAAGTTGAAGCTGATCCCCTCCCTCCTCTGTAAATTAGACACAAAGCCTCCAGGAAATCAAACTGAATAATCAAGCACTTAATAAAAAATGCATCGTGGTACGTCAGCCTATGTTATCAACTTGGAAGAAAAAGCAGTATAAAATGCTCAGACAATAATGATTTTCATGCATATAAACATTAACGCTAACTTCAACCTCATTGTACTTCAGAGATGTTTAAACCTTTTTACTAGATTAAGCTTTCTTCAAACCTTTCTGACAAACTGCTAAGAAAAAAAACAAAACATACAAGTTGATAAATGATTATGAATGAACAGATTATGAATATGGAGTAAAATTGGGTCATGCCAAAGATATCTGTTCCATGCACACATGTAAATATTTATCACAACCTCCCTGGTAGGTGCTGGTCACTGGTACAAGGGTATTACAGATATTCCTGCCCCTCTCTTGCATTTGTTTTAAAATAGAGAAAAAGTAAGACATAATCTCTTAAAAGGTTTTTTACCTTATTTTTCAGTAGAAGCATCTTTCTGTGTTTCTTCCAGAAAGGAAGACAAGGACAAAGCTTTTAGAATTTTATGTGTCGATTTATGATAAACACTCCCAAACAAACAAACAAACAAAAAACAAACATGAGCTCTCCCAACAAAAAAACAAAATTATTCAGCTTACTTTGGCAGTGAAAAAGGGAATTTTAGTCATTGAAAAGTCATTGATGCTTTTAATCATATAAATTTCACAAATATAAAATGTAAATATCAGATTGTTACTTCTCTCTCTCATCTCCTTAAAATATTTCTCTTTAGTGTCAGTTTATTTTCAGATTTTTACTTTAATTCCCATTATTTTGGATTGTTTATGTAAGGACTGCAACCTGATCCAATATATAACATATATTTATGTGTATAATTTAGATATACATTTATAGCAATAAATTTACAGAACTGAGTCATATGAGCAACAACAAATTTATCTTTATATTTGCAAAGTAAATCTTGTGTGTTTATAATATTTGCCTTCTCTGTAATAGTTTATTGAAGTACAAACAGTTTGCTGATCTTGTCACGAAATTGCTAAAAATGTTTTTTAACAAAAGACACCATGACGATGCTTTAGGACAGTGTGAGAAATCACTATGAAATTAATACATTTTTGTATTCTGTACATAATTTTTACCCCCAGCTCATCTCATGGTGACCCTCACCCTTTGCTGACCTGCGGATTACAACTGTAACAAGGAAACAAGGCATTTTAATTTACCTTTTAATTTCCAATACTCGATGGTGGCCAGGCCTAAAAAAAAAAAAAAAAAAAAAAAAAAAAAAAAGACAAAAATCTCATGTGTGACCCATGTGCTGGAAGGTCGTTTTCCTCCTTAATACTAGATTTAATTTCCCTATGTTTAGTCAAGCCAATTTCTCAAGGGTATCCATGGAAGCTTAGCCCTGTGAGGATTTAAATTGCAGTGGATATGCCCATGTATAATATTCAGTCTTGCATTAACTTTAATGCAGTGTTTTATAGTACAGTTTTTTTACAGGATATAGTTAAGTTAATGTGATAAAACATTAAGTTAATGCTCTGCTCCTCAGAATTTATTTTACAACTGTTTTTTTGTTAAAATAAAGTCACTTTACAGAGATAAAGTCGTGTGAAACTTGAAGCGCCTGGCTTGGCAACTACATTTAAGATGGCCAAATATCAGTGGCCATCAAACGACTGGTGGTAAATGTTGCTTGGAAAATACTTGTTTTGCAAGGAGAAAGAACTGTAAAAGCATAAAAGTTGCTTTCTAATGTGTTGTTTGTTGTACCTGGCAGCACTTTGATGCCTGTCAAGCAGCCCCTTATAACAATAACACCCAAGACAACGTGAAGTGAGCAGGTACACCATTAAAGCACTAATAAAGATCCCCTATCTTCATTAATGTACCTTGTAATAGACCAGTTAGAAGACAATTTGTTCTTTCTTTCATGCAGATAGTTCTATTAACGGAGCAGGGAGAATGATGACAATTTAAAAGGTACACTAAAACACTCTGATGAATATATGGGCTGAGTGGTGCTCCTGTGGCTGGGATGTGAGGGAAAATAGAACTTTCATGTTCTGGGTGTTGCAGCTGCTATGAGTCAGTTCAGCCCCTGGACTGACTTGGCTTAGATATTTAGCAAAATATTGCCAAAAAATTATTTCCACTATCACTGTACAGGTACAAAAGTTATTTAGGGATTAATGCTGGTTCAAACACAAAGAGCACATTGGTCTTAATTCCATCCAGTTCAATAAATTTGCAGTGATGTGGAAGAGTGTGGGGTTTGACAAATCATTTCTTCACCACACGGTTCACCATGTATTTCATCACATTTGTTCACCATGAGTACGTGGTTCACCATGTATTTCATATTCTCTGGGCATTTAACTTAGATATTTTAGCTACCCAAATCTAGATCCCAAGCAGGCTGTACTGGAAAGACAGGTATTTAGAAAGGTGATTCAAAACACCTCCATGAGATACCACCAGTTAAACCATAGGAGGAAGAGCCTGTGGTTAGAGAAGAACAAAATTGGCAGGGAATATTTCAATGCCCAGCCCAGCAGATCATTGAAGCTTTCACTTATCTTTGAATATAATTTTGAGGTAGTCATTCTGAGTCTCCCCATTGTGAATTTATTAGTTGTGAAAAGGAAGCTTATTGGGGGAGTTCTATCAGTGTTTTACTGATTAACATTTAGCTTAATCTGGAAAGGGATTTGTATGCATAATATAGAACTATTTGTACACTTAAAATTCAGCACTGGCTGTATTATCTAGCTAAATCAGGATTAAATAAGTCAAAGTCTAAGTTCTTACTGACTGAAGGTAAGTTTGGATCAGGGCCTACACTATCATCACCTCTCAAACTTCTTGAAAGGTTTTTAGAATATCGTTGACTAGAAATTAAATGAGAATAACTTTGTGATGCTCTTGGTGTTAGATCTTTTGTGAGTCATCAGCTCATCAGGATTGGCCATATCAGGAAGGAACCCTGCAGAGATAAAGCTCTCAGACTGTGATAGAGTATGCAGGCTGATACCAAAGACCTGCAAAAAGAGTGGTGCAAAAACCTAAAGCTCTTTCCTCTGGGATTTCCTTCCAGGGGATGAATAGAGAAGCGCTGGTGGCTGGATGAAGGAGCTGTTCCAGCTGCTTATTCTCTGAACAGCCCTGGTGCAGCTCAGTGTCTCAGGAATTCCTTTGGAAATTTAACACTTAGTGATCTCAAGCTCCCTGGAGAAATAAACTCCTCAACATTCCAGTATTTCTCCCTTTATATCATTTTTAAAACGGAAGCACGATGGATACTCTGGAAGAGTCTTCCATGAGTCCTTTGGGAAGCAAATCCTCCTCTGAGGGATGAACTTTTCCTGTGCATTTATGTTCAGAATTACAGTGGCACCTTCCCTCCCTCAGCCCCTGTTAGAATATAATGCAACCTGCTAAGTAAAAGCAAACAAGCTTTTTACTTTTTTTATAATCATTAGCCTTTTCTCCCTGGAAAGAAAAGCCCTATGGAGGTATAATCACTTTCTATTGTATCTGATGGTTCTTAGAGTGATTTTTGTGGACTCCTATTACAGTTTCCCAGTGTCCTATTGATTTTGTTTCTCTTAAGGGCTTTCCCAGCATAAGATTGTATGTAATATAAAGGACAATAAAAGAAATTGCTAAGCAGTAAGGATTATTATTCTCCATGTTTACTGCTGTACCAACTACATGAAAGAAACCCCAGAAAAATAAGCAGAGGTAACGAACTCATGACCACTGGGATTTGTAGTATTTCCTGTGCAAATGTGTGATGACCTCCAACTGCCTGGGATGGCAAAATCAATAACAAGAAATCCACCCACCGTTTATTACACTGAAATTGTTATGCAGGTTATATATTAAGAGGAGGTTTCATCTGCAGTGTAGTGTATCATGTTACATAGCTGGACTTTTCTGAAAGCACCTATCATATCTGTGGGGATATTATATTACTCTGGCATAATAGCATTGCACTGGCAATCCAAATTCAGTATTTTTTCTTCTTAGAGGCTATATTTATGGCCAAAGTAGCCACAATTTTCTTCACATAAAATATGAAGTGTAATCTAATCTTTCTCTTCCTGACAGAAGAGTATTGTAATTCTAATCTTTCTCTTCCTGACAGAAGGGGATCATAATTCTATTCAGTCCTCAGCCATTCTTTACAAGGATGAATGATGGAATTTTGGAAAAAGGACAATAATTTCTATTGAAAATAAAACTGAACGATGTTTTCTCAGTTATGGAAGTAATTGTACTATAGTAACAAATATTACTGCCACCCCTTTGAGCTTTTTTTAGTGTAATTCTTAAAATTAAAATTAAAGAATCTCCCTCGATATGCATTAGCATCAATCTTGGATGTAAAAAAGATGATTTTGTGTTTCTTTTGCAAGAGATTCTTCTTGGATAAGAATTCCTTGAAAATTCTTTGTTATTCATCAGTTCATGATTGATGACATTGATGGAATTTAGACTTTCCAATGTCACATGAATTTATAGACTCCAGCGTGGCACCACTGACCCAACAGAACCCAGACTGACATTGGTCATGTGGAAAAAAAAAGGAGTTTGGAATCTGAAAACTGATTAACACCTCCAGTTTTAAATAAGAGCAATGAATGTACTCCACAGATCTATCCAGCACGCTTAGCAAAAATACTAAAACGAAAATAAGTAGATATTTTTGAAAATATTGTTTTTAGTATGAAAATATTCCTTTGGGTATTGTATGAAAAAAAGAATATTTAAAAAAAATTATTTATATGGTTTTGCAACTTTCTTCCGGCTAAGAAATGGAATGTACAATGCAATTAAATAACACATTGTAATGCTAGAGAAAGAAGAATAATCTCTTTTAACTAGAAGAAAATGCTACATTTACCTACAGGCTACAAAATTTAAATCCCTGTGGTTGTTGCAAATTCTGATATACACAAAATTTGCCTTCAGTTCCTCAGAAGAGGAAGTAGGGATAATTTAGTTTCAGAGTTCAGTATCCAGGGAAAGGAAGAATAAAGCAGGGTGGTGAAATAGCAAAATGACCTCATTTACTGAGATAGGAATGTGCTGTTTACTCTTTGATGTAAGGAATCTCCTCCTCCTTCCAAACCAGGTCATATTTCTTATTTCAGGTTTATGAAGACAAGAAAGTAAGAAGTGGGCAGGAAAATTCAGGTATTACATAACAGGAAAAAAATGGCAGTTTCATAAAAAGAATTGTTGATCAAAAAAGTCTAATTCCATTCAGAATATTTTCTCAGAAATATTGTGGCACTTGGAATTTTTGTTTTTGGGGCCCTCATTGTAGCATCTGAATAAGGTAGAACTCAGTTCAGGAGTCAGTGCCATCAAGATGATATTGCTGGATTTATATCCATTTCCTTCTCTCTCATTTTTTTCTTTTAATTGGGTAATTGAATACCTACTATAACCAAACTGGTATAAAAGGTCAGAGCATGAGTTAGTCTCCTCTTGGGACACTTTATTATGTGTCCTTGCAGCTTTTAAGGGTATTTCCACTATGTTTAAAGAAATACATCACTAACTTGGGCATCAACCATAGATTTCTGTGGAATCTGCCTCCTTGGTTTGTCCTCCACAGCACATCAGCAAAGCCAGGCTGTTGTTTGCCCACAAAGGAACTCTGATAAATAATGTTTGCTGAATTTGATTGTTGGAAGCAGGAATTGCAAAATGAATAAAGTGTACAGAGAGGGAAACCCTTAGAAATGGAGATTAAAATATGGCCTAAGGTTAATGATCTATTGTCCAACGTTTCTTTCCTTTCACTAAGGCATATCTTGGCTTGCATACGCTAGTAGTTATTGAAATTATAACAGAAGAAAATGCTTTATTGGAGAAATTACTACCAATATTTAGATTTAGAGGGAATACAAAGTATAGCATTAATGTAAAACTCATTAAAATTATCTTACTAGTTTATTTTTTTAACAAAAGGACGTGGGTTGAATTAATTATATCATGAGCAAATGTAGTGACACCAATACAATATTTTGCTGATATTGTCCTTTTTAATTATATTCTATGTCTTGACTTTTGATACTCTGTATCAATCCTCTTCTGAAATTTTTGCTTTGAATCATTGCTTTACTTTGTGAATTCTGTAAATAAGAAGATACTCATTATTACTACACATCTTTCTAGGAAAGAATTCTCAGAAAGACAACGCTTTTTTAATTATTGATGTGATGTTCATTACAGGAGTCCTTCTTCTCATATAATGACCTGAAAAGTTTGATGATATCTGGCCTATGACCTGCATCCAAGACCTTCCTTATGGTCTGGAGAATTCTGTAAGTATCAGAAGGACTTTACAAACTCCTTAATGGGTTTATTGTCTCAGCTTATTGAAAAAGACAGAGGAAAGAGAAGGGAAATGTGCAGTCTGTGGTTGTCCTGGGTTGATGCTAAATTGTATCCCCATTCATCTGTTTCGCTCAGAAATAAGTGTTGTACCTTTAAAAATTGGATCTGAGAGTGAAGAAGACACACTGGAATTCCTGAGGCAGTTGTTTTCAAAACATGAAGATAAGGGTCTGCAGTTTTTTTCGGACTCACACAGCCTGTGCTTTTAGCAGGGTGTGGACAGCACAAGAGAGCTCTCCTTTGCTTTTTGTTAGTTTTTTGCTAGCTGAGGCAGAGAAGTTCTCCGAACTGCGTTTTTTTCCTTTTCTTGAACTTTTTTTTTTTAACCCGCTCTGGACTAAACACCCAAAAGGGCACCAGGAGCTCAGCCCTTGGCCACCGGGCCTGGCCTGGGCCTGGCCTTTCCACCAGAGGAACCGACAGCAGCTAAACCGAGCTACAGCCACGAGAGAGACTTTGTGGCATCTCTGCGGAGCGGCGAGAGGTTTTTGTTGTTCAGGGTTGTTCCTTCATTTGTTGGGCTGGGGAGTGTTTTATCTGTTAAATAAACAACTTTTTCCACTTTCTACCAAGGAAATTTTTTTTCCTATCCCGATTCAGCTAAAGGGAGGGGTAGTTCATTTAGAGGTTTGTTTGTTTTCCTTTCTTCCCCTCTCCCAAATTTGCCCTAAACCAGGACATGCAAATGCTGGTCCTTTGGTGTAAGGAATGCAAGCAGGAGCTGAGCTGGTGGCCAGCACAGATTTTTGGAGAAGCTGGGGTGGAGGTGAGCTCAGGACATTGCTCAGGTTTGTCTGTCTGCTCCTCCTGCAGCTGCTCAGAGCTGAAGAGTCAAAAACACCAAAATCTCTTCACTTTGTTACCCATCCTGTTATTCCAAAAAGCACCCAAATCTTCAACCTAAGAACAAAGGAAAAACTTGTGCTCTACAGCTGCTTTCATGTAAAACCCAACCAGCATAGATGAGTCACTTTGGAAGTCTTGTAATTTTCTGCCAAGCAATAAATTATTACCTTAGCCAGCACTGGGAATGGGGGAAAAGTTAGCTAAAAGTGTTTGAAAAAGCAAAACCTCCTACCTTTTTGCAGCATAATAATAGACATAGTTATCTCTGATGACTCATGTTATGGGGGGTCATGGTGGGAGCTGCGGAAGCAGCAGCATTTTGGCTTTGAATTTAAAATGAAACAGCTCAAATTGTTCTAAATAAATATGCTTTTTACCCCTCTCTCATTTGGGGATATTCTCAGACATTCTTTTAAAGGCAGGTATTTCACAAGGGATTCAAACTGCGTGAATAAGTAATGTCGTAATAAAATGTCATTAACTTTATATTTGAAATCTGAATGGACAGGAAAATAAGGCTGTTATTATTCAGACTTAAGTTTAGAAAAATAGACTTTAGGAAAGTGAAATAATCTACTACTAGAAGTGGTAATGTGTGGCTGGTTGAGAAACCCCTGAAATAAATTCAGAGTAACTTTAAATGTTCATGAAATATTTATTTGCTATAAAAATAAATATTAGTAGATTATAACATTATGATTTTTCAAGGAAGGTTCTTTATGCTGTCATTCAGAGTTTAAAAAAAAAAATTGTATTTTTTGACAAAATTTTACCACAAGGGCAAAAATCTTTTGATCAGTGATTTAATTCCTTTCCTCAATTTGGTTTCTCTCCCTCCTTCTTTAATACATATATTAAAAATTCCCCAAACAAACAAACAAACAAAAAAATACCCCAATAACAAAAAAA
>VZTB01001919.1:326397-374123 GCA_013397245.1 Thryothorus ludovicianus
AAAAAAAGAGAAAATGGAAGAACCAACATATCAAACTTCTCATTTGCTAGAAGTAGTTAATCTGATTTTTCTGTTCAGTTTAGAAGTCATCCACCTTTTTTTGCATACTGGTTTCCCTGGAAAGTTCCCAGCCCAAAGCATGATGCACTCAGCAAAAGTCCATCCGCGTCACCAGTCTTGGGCTGTCAAACAGGGCAGACACCTTTCAGAGGAGCAGCTGTTCTGGAATTATTCCCTCTGTTTCTCCAAGTGGATGGACCTTTAGAGCTGATTTCAGCAGAGGTGCTGAGGGTAAGAAGCATTTCCCACATTTTGTGACTCAGGCAGGTGGATGAGCAAGGAGGACACCGTGAAAAACCTTCTCAGACCATCCCCAGCACTCAGCTCCCCCCCTCCCCTCCTGCACTCCCTGGCCCTGGGGTGTGCCTGTGGCCAGGGCAGGGATGTCTCTGCTCTGGCACAGCCAGAGGAGAATCACTGATGTAACTCACTTAAAACCCAGTGCCTTGCACGACATAAATCCAATTCTTTGGGTGCTCACCAGCTCGTGCTTTGCAGAGGCAGAGGGAGTTTTGGGAGCCCCGTGCTGCAGACTCTGTGATATCCATGGAAGGACAGAGAGAAGGGGTTGGTTGGTTCTGAAAGGATCCTCATCCAGTTTCCAAAACAAATAAGTGAGAAAATGAATGTTTTCTTAATAGTTGCAATCGTCAACATTAAAGCTGATATTAAAAAAAAAAATAAGAGAAAGAAAAAGAAATGTAATAACTCCAATGATGGAAAAATTAGTCCCTTGATCTTCACTTTCACATTCCTGACTGAAGAAAACCCAGTGACAAATGCAGGCAGTGCCCAATCCCAACACTCAGGCTCTGCCCTTCCAAGCGTAAATAAGGGAAAGAACATTGGACTGGGACACTGGAAAAATATAAATGTGTATAAAGAAGGTATCAAAGTGTGCAGTGCAGGCTTTAAATAATTTTTAATGTTGTCGGGAACATTCAATTGAACAACAAAAAGTATAGAAGCTCAAAAATATCTTGGTTCGTACTTTTGTGCGAGTTTATTGGAAAAGCAATATATGTGCTGTCTTCTATCATTAGGAAAATTGATGATTACAAGGTAACTTCTATGGGATACAAAAATTTGTGTAGAGAGTGAGTTCAATTATTATTCAGCACATTGACCAAGCATTAAAAAAAAAAAAAAGAAAATGCCAAGCAAACCATATTGGACATCTGTCTCAAAAATGTTTAAATCAATAAGAAAGGCAAACTTTATTTGACTTGTAGTCACAGTCTAATTCCATTTCCAAATTTTCCACAGGCTAAGTAATTACAATTAACCAATGATTAATGTTTTCACTAATAAGAATTTTGTTGAGGAGCTGAATATACCATACTTTCAAAAAAATATAGGAAAAGGCAGAGTAAAAGGGTATTTCACAGGCAGAGATATAGAGAAATCTATAGCAGAAAATGGGTTATTGCTTGATCATTTCTGAAATTTGTTTTGTATTTGATTTATGACTTTATAGTTTACACTTTTAGTTTATCAGTTTTTCAATGTTCATAGACAAAATTATTTCCTCATTTTCTGGAAGTAAAACCAGGCAATTTTATTTTGAGCTGATGGGGAAAGAAAATTGATTTTTCTTCAGCAGTACTTCTTGTATTTACTAATATTTCCTAAATATTGTTATGCAATTTTATTTCAGTTTGTTTTTTACAGCTAGAGTTTCTTAAGGTTTATTTTTTCTTAAAAGTGATCTGATGAAAAATTTCCAGCAACTTAGTAACACAATATTTCATTTAAAATGAGGCCAGAAGTCTCTCATTTAATTCAGAGAAAAGCAGAGCATAGAAATTTTAGAATTTTTTCTTCTTGGTCGTCCAATTTGTAATGTTCTCATAAAATCAGAAAAAGTAGTTCAAAACAAAAGATATATGATAGTGCATTTGATTTCATGAATACCACTGGGGTTTAATTATTTTCCTTCTTTTTTATTTGTACAGTTTAATCAGAGTCAAGACATTGTGATAAAATGCATCAATTTCCAAAATTTAATATTTTTTTTGAATAGAAAGGCATTTCCATTACAAATCTTAATTGATTTTATTGCCCTTCTATAGAATATTTCCTGTAGTATGTGGCTTTACTGTCTTTCAGATACAGAAAATATCCCTGAATGTCAAATAAATGCCCATGTTTGTGGTTTACTGTGTCTGTCAGCCACTTTTCATTCCTCTGGAACTTGCCTGAAGTTTTTATGCGTCCTAGAAATATTCACACCGGCAGGAAAACACATTATCTGGAAAAATCAACAGCTTTGCCATCCAAAACTGGCAAACAAGGGGCAGTTTCTCAGCCATTATCTCTGCCTTAGGCTTTGGAATTTAATATTTAATTATTTGAGAACTCAACACGACAAAAATCCAGAAGGTGAGGGACTCGCTCACCTGGTGAATGAGGAATTGTGGTCTGGGGCCGTGCTTTGTTTGGATGAGATGAACTCCAGAAGATTTTCCAGTTATGTCCCAGCTCCATGTTGAAGGATTCTGGTCCTCCTACTCTCTTTTTTTCCTGCCTGTTTTCCCTTGCAGCCCAAATTTTCCCTGCCAGACATGAGGATCCATCCCACATGCACAGACCAAAGGACACATGAGGACAAAGCAGTGGAGGTGAGATATGGCTGAAGTTCACCTGCTGAAAATCCTTGTGAATTTCCCTGTTAAACTCAGAGATTTGGTACAACTTGGTCCAGTCCATCATCTCTGGGACTCCTGAGGATAATACAGCATTCGAAACCTGGGAGTTCATTAGGCACAGATAATGGGGTAAAAGGAAAAATACATGGACTGAGAGCTCTGTTTTTGATTCATGGGAGATCAGGCAAAATTAGCCCCTGCACGTTGTACATTTATTCAGATATTTTATGTGTAATAAAATAACAGCAGTTTCCAGTGGTGTGGGAAGTTTTCCCTATAGATAAACCAAACCTGTTGGGATTCTTATTACTTTGGAGCCTACTGCTACTTCTGAGATAGTTAAAATATTCTATCTTCTGCATTCAGTAATTGCTTAATATTTACAGTAATTTTTTTATTATTATTATTATTTTTCTCTTCTGTGCATACTTTGAAAGTGCAATCAGTATTCTAACGAGTTTCCAGGTTGCTGATTCCTCTGTTGCAGAATAACTTGCACTGGAGGACTTAAAAGGCATCTCTAATTTCTGTCACTGCCAAAGACCGGGTAGGTCCAACATTTTACTTTGAAATTATGCTCTTCTTATGAACTGCTTATTAGGCAATTAAATGTGCTGTTTAAGCTAGAACTAGCTAAAAATGAAATAAAATTATTTTAAAAGACTCAGTGGTAGCTCTTGTTGAAAGACAGTTATGACTGTGCTGCTGTCAGATAGGGTTTAGAGTAATGAGACACACAGGTAATCAGCATGAGCTGGCAGGAACAGTTTTTCCACGATTTCATTCCAAGGGGACCTGATTAGAAAAAATATTGCACTTATTACTTCTGAGCGAGCATTTTAAGTAGGCTTGGCTAGAAAGAGAATTACATATTTCAGGCATTACTATTTCAGGCGTCTAAAAAACTGTAAAGTATGTGTAAAAAGGGGGAAATTACTATTTCAGGGATTAGCGCTTTAGCAGGCCCTGCTAGCCAAATGTTTTTAGTGCTTACAACTTAAATGTGCTACTCTCCGGTTGTAGAAGAGTTTCCAGATGTGACAGGCTCCTAAATTTATGAAACAAGTGATACAAATTAAATATGTGAATTAAGGATAAGGTTGTGATTTCCATCTTGCCCATACAGGTTTCTTGTGTATTCTAAGATCTTCAGGCTAGATTTTTGGCAATTATTTCTCATTTACAAGGCTCCCTTCATTGAAGTGGACCTCAAAACACTCCACAACCTTCATTGTGCATTGAACACCACTTCTCTGATTTATTAGGGTGTTCTTGTTAACTTTGAGAACACGTAAACCAGATTAACATAAAATTAAATAATATCAAAGCAGACATCTGACTCTGTAATACTGTGAATAGTCCACATTCAGTACAACAGAATAAATGGATTTATCTGCAATATCTTCTTCCTCTCACCACTTGGGTTGCAGCAGAGCTCAGAAGTCCTAAAAGAAATGACTAAATTATCTCAGAAGATGAAATTTTTGCATCTTGATAAACCTCAGGTTAGACTCTTCACCCATTTTACATTTCTGAAACCTGGTGAAGTTTTTACAAGTGGCTACCAGATACTGTCTTATCACCACAGTAGGCCCAGTTCATAGGCAGAGATAATTCTCACTGATGTAGGTAAGAATAAAGTCTCATCATTCCCTTTTGACTTTTCAAAGAGAAAAAAGCATGATGTAAGGAATCACAAGAGCTCCCACAGAAGGAGTCCATGACATGCTTAGAAAACATAAAGCTGAGCTACAAAGCCCTACACTTTTTAAAATCTGTCAATGGAACTCAACAACGCTTTTAAAACTGAAATTGTAATTATAAACTAAATAATCAGCTCACAAAGGGGAGAAAAATTGGCTGTTCAACATCAGCTAGCTACCTGGAGTTATGGTAAGTAGTGCCATCACTCATTTCAAGACATAATGAGATGCCAAGTTGGAAGGCATAATGAGATGCTGAAGTTGAAAGATATTTATTTGATAGTCATCTCCTGTATGCTCCCCGATTAGTTTGAGCTGAATAAACCCAAGAGCCCAGCATTAGTGACGAGCCAGCAGAGCACCAGTTGCCTGCAGCATCATATGGGTAATGAATTATGAAATTCATCTCCATAGGTAAATCTGTCGCCATCCCACATTTTGTCTGAAAAGCTTGGTAGTGTCATCGGTAACACAGAGCTAATCTTAATACAAAAAGAAATCAAAATAGCCACAAAACCCCCTCCAAACTAAAACATTGGTCAGGCTTTGGAACGGGCTGCCCAGGGCAGTGCTTGAGGAATCATCTTCCCTGGAGGGATTGAAAGGAGGTGCATTATGAGGCACTTGGGGATGTGGGTCAGAGGTGGGCTTGGCTGGGTTAGTGGGGACTTGATGACTTTAGAGGACTTTTAGAGGACTTTTCCAATTTTAATGGTTCTATAATTCTTAAATTTCTGGAGCAGGGGAAAGAGGGTCTGAGCTCCCTGGCAGAGTCAGTACGTGCTTTGCACTGTGGGCTGTACAAAAGAGAATTTTCAGACCCCAACTCCCTGACACACCAACAGAACAGTTCCCCTCTGCTTGGGTGAATGAACAAGGCTGAAATTACACACAGGAAAACACTTTGTGGCAGCTGGATGCAGTCAGGGCACTGTGCAGATAAAAGTTCCATAATCTGGGAACTGTGCATCCAGAGAGGAGCAGATGGATGAGCTACAAACTCTTCCTGAACGGGCAGCGCCCTTTGGAGAGCAAGGAGAGCTGCTGACATCTAGTGTTTGCCACTGAGACAAATCTCTGCTCGTGCTCTCCAGGAGCAGAAGTGCCTGTGTGTGGTGACAGCCCCAGGGCTGCTCAGGGAGCTGCAGGGCTCCATGACCTCTGGTGTGGAAGATTCTGGTATGGGTTTACCTGTCCCTGCTACCTGTGTCTCCAAAATCCTGATCCATGTGGACACCGGGGCAGAGGGGACTGCAGAGGAAGCTGCTTTTGAACATTTCTTTTCTTTCTGCGCCAGTCTTATTTTCTTGAACTGAGAAGCACTTTCTAAAATCAAGATCAAAAATTATTTCAAGGAAAAGTCAGGAAAAGACAGTAGGAAAATGGGGAGGGTGGGGATTCTGCCTCACTTCCTAAATCCGATAACAATCAAATTTTACAGTGTTTGCTTTTCATACAAAGCAAAACAAACAAAAAAGCTGAGAAAGAAGGCTTTCACTGATATCGTAGATGCAGTCAGAGCACATAAATATTGCATGTCCTCACTGTGATTGTCACTATGCTTCCTTTTAACCAAACATAATTCTTCTATAATAGTTTCATTGGAGAATATGTTTTGCCTCCCTACACAAGTTCATTCTCTTTACTCTGTCTATTTACAGTTTGTGCACACTGTCTGATTACGTTAGGACTGTCATTCTGTGCTGTCATTATTATCTGGATTGTTTTGTTAGCTCTGTTGCTGTTAGACTCATTATTTTCAGCCTGCTAAATGTCCTGACCTAGATTTGATTGCCTACCAGGTGACTCATTATTTAAATTAACTGGTAGATCTACATCAGGCATTACAATCTAATTCCTTGAATTAGATTGCCTGCTGATTCTTCCTCTCCAGATGACTGATAGCTTGAATGATTGCCATTTATGGAAAAAAAAAGAACTAAGCTTTTGTGTATGAATCAGTATTTAACTATTCCTTTTCTTTTATACTTAAGCCTCAAATTTGTCCTTGAGGTCTCAAATAAAATCATGGAACCGTTTAGGCTGGAAAAGACCTCTAAGACCATTGAGATGTAGGGATGTGGATGACAAAGATTTTACAGTGGAAAATATTTTAATATTTTGCCTGTAATAGCCTTTACTTAAATATTCTAGAAAGATATTTTCTGACTACTGTTGAGGCTGTCTTTACTTATTTTGCAGATCCTTTGACATACCAGCTGCAGGGAGACCTTTGTGCTAAATGCAGGAGGAGATAGTGACTTCACTGAACATCTCTTTCAACCTAAAGGTTACATTGAGAATGTCTTTTTTGCAGTGATGGATGAGTGCCTGCATGAGCTGTATCATTATTTTGTGTGGGGCAACTAGTGCAAGTGCTACTCATCAGTGAGAGGAACTGGTTCACAATCTGCCTCTCAAAGATAAGGCACAGAAAGGACAGACCTCAGGAATGACTCCCAATCTGTTACCTTAACCACAAGACCATTCTGATGAGGATATCAGCTTTTTCTTCGTGTGTTTGTCTAGAGAAGACACTTTGCTCGAGGAAATTAGTTGTTTAAAAACTTTGTAAGCACTACCCTGGACAAAAAGAATTTTAAGAGTGCAATTTTGTACCACTGTAATTATGTTGTTTCCATCTGTGGGTTTTGACTCTGCAAGGGCACTGTTCAATTGCTGCCCACACTGAGCTCCAAGCACGTTAGTGTTTAGCTGGATGGGAGTTTCTTCCCTTGAATTTTTGCCTTTCACAGTGGAAGGTGTGAGATTTTGTGGCTCTGCTAAAGGTTGCTCTACCTCTTCCTTTTCCCCAGAGCATTTGTTCTCTGGTCTTCAGTTTGACAGTTTTGACTGAGGTTAGAAGAGTTCATCTTGTTTACAGCTTCTCTGCATGGGAGTAATGCTTGTGTATATTCATGTACCAAAGATGTAAAAGGTTCCTTTTTGGGGATGGTTTGCTCACCCTCTCATTGAGACAGCTCTATCTGTTCAGCGTCACAAGGCACTGAGAAAAAGAGTAATGGTATTTCTATTTTTTAATCCATCATTCCCACTAAGAGGCTTTTAGAAATCTCTCAGCACTGCTTGTGGAGTGACTTCTGTAACTCCAAAGGAGGGCAGGTGGGGAGAAGACAAGCACTCAGGCTCATTGCTGAATGGTCTCAGCTCAGTGAGCATGCAATCACAGGCCTAATTGTAATCAAATAAGTAATCCAGGCCCCAATCCATAACCCACATAAGGGTATAATTAACATTAAACAAGTACTGAGTCCTATTAGGTTTGATAGAATATAAGCACAGACTAATGTTAAACATACACTTACCTACCCAATCTCCACACACTTCAGAGTAGCAGCCTTAGATCTCTAGTGTGAAAAGTGTGGTGCTTGAGGGTGGATTCCAGCAGATAGCAACCCCCGGGGTGTACAGGATGTGTAGGTGTTTAATCTGTGCAGTTGTAGACAGAAATGTGAAAAAGTAAGAAAAGCAGTGTGCTTAAGCCAGGCTAAATTCCCCTGGGGATTCTGCATCAGTGCAAAAGGCAGCCCATGGTTTATTCTGTCCGACATGGAGTGTGAGAGAGGCTTCATGCATTGTTTCTGCTTGTTGAAACAAGAACAGTCCTTGGGTGGAGGTCTGCTCTGTGGGACAGGAGCTTTCACAACCCTGAGGGCTGGTGTGGGTAATGCCCTTGGTGACCAAGGGACAGCCCAGGGCCGGGCTGGATGGGGTTTGGAGCAACCTGAAAAGTGCAAGGAATCCCTGCCCATGGCAGGGGGTTGCAACTGGTTTTAAGGTCCCTCCTAACCCAAACCATTCCATGACCCACAGAAACAAATAAGCAAGTCATGCCCAGAGGTGGCCAGACCATCTGATTTAAAAACATTTTGAGAACTCTGGCATTCAAAGAGAGTCCAGAGATCCTGTGTCCTTCAGCATTTCAATTGCTGGCCTTCAAAACTGCCTGTTAATGAAAAATCCAGTGTCTTAAACCAGGTAGAAATAAAGGGAGAAAACCCAGGAAAAACAGAGTGTGAGAGAACAGTAACTTACCATCAGTACAGTGGAGAATTCAGCGATCAATGTTAACTACTGATTGCAAAAGACATAAACTATCAAACTGTTCTGCACAGCCAGGGTAAGGACTGCGGAATTAAACATTAATGCTAAGCTGCTTAAGATGAATGCTGTGACTCCAGATTGTGTACATTACAGAGGTTGACAGAAGACTAATTTCTAAAGGAGAAAATGTTTTAAAAATTAAGCACAGCCATCAATAAATCAACGAAGCTTAAAATAAAAATAAGGGTTTGGATATATTCTGACATTTGAATATAATATAGCTGTAAGAATAAAGGTTTTAGAGAACCGTGTTCTAAAGTAGTCAACAATTTCTTTCACTTAATATCTTTATACAGGAGATAGTGCTTAAGGAATTGTAACCAATGGTATAGTTCATGGATTTATATCAAACTTCATATGGTACTAATGCTACAGTAATAATTTCTCCTGGAATATATATACCAGTGCAGATATTCAGAGTGCTTTACCAGCATTATTTAATGACAGGCACAATGGCCCTTTGAGGTAGGTATTGTAGGGATGGAAAAGCTGAGGCATGGCAAGATATTCCTTAAAGCTATTTTGTGAATAAGCAGAAGGGTAAGAATTAGAATTTAAGAGGACTTAGTTCCTCAAAATGACTGGGGATCGTCACTGCACAATGCTTTTCAAAAGTGATTAAATTCTTAAAATGCTTTCATTCCAAATGCAAATAACACATGTGGGCTCTAGCCCACCCTGATATCTCTGGCCTAAACTGTTTCTTTTCACTCCTCAGGGCTAGATCCTCAAAGAAGCTTTGTAATCTGGCCCCTTTTAACCAAGTGCTTACATCAATAAGACTACACGAGTACAAACTTTAAGCACCTGCACTAATGCCTCTGGGGATTAAATCCATACAGTCCAGCACCTTAAAAGAGTGAGCTGCAAATTTAAGTTTTAGTGTCATATGCTGCTTGAGATAATTAATTTTTAGTAGAAAAGGCATTGGTTTTGACACACTTTTGCCATCACAAAAAATTTTAATTTTCACTGGTCCCAATACTTTTGCTTATGGGCTCACTCAGTACCAAGCTCTGTGTCAGGTAATGTGCAGGAATTTCGGGACATTCATCAAACAGAAATGTCTGAGGAACCTTCTCCAGCTGGGCTGAGCCACATCCTTGGGGACTGGGGAAATTCCTGAGGGCTCCTGCCTTGGGGCATTTAGACCCAGGCTGATGCAATTATTCACTCAAAGCCTTAAGGTGAATGTTTGGGCTCTTAGAGAGAGCAACAAAGGAAGAGGAAGGGTGGGATGACAAGTTTTAGTTGTCAGGTACAGCACAGCTTCCCTTTTATCTTATTTATGGGTCTCGACTCCAGACCACTCTTCACTGTAATAATTAAAAGTGTGTGCGTATATATATATAAACAAGAAATGATTATTAACTTAATGATTACCATTAACTTATCTGTTTTCACAAGTGAAATATTTTTGTTGCTGTTTCACACTTAGTCCACTAATGTATCAGCTGAATACGTCTGTCAGCATTTCTTAAGCAGCTCTCAACCTGGTACCTCAGCAAACATATGGGTTCTAGCAGGCAACAAGAGCTGCCTCGAAGGCACCCACTCCTGTGCTTTGAGTTTTAATTACAGTAAGCAGACATTATTTCTGATGTTTTGATTTAATTGTGGTTTTAATGATGAAATGTTGCATGTGGTTGTGACTTTTCTTCTGTTTTCCTTCTCTCTGAAAATTAAACTGCAGAGAAGTGTGCCTTTTCCTCTGACTTGCGACTTGAGCAGTTCATTTCTTATTTCTCCTTTCGGTAAGGTGGTTTTTTTTTCACAGCTTGTATCTTGCATTTGAGAAGACTCTGCTTAAAAATTGAATACTCTTAGGCTCACACTGCAAGATGTCCCAAGAGTGACAGACCTGGCACACAACCTGACAGTAGCTGTCTTTAGCTCTCCATGGAGATAAAAACTAAGAAAACACAGAGTCATTCTGCTCTTCAATCAGAGATGAAAAATGCGATTCAACAGTACATGAATTTGGGCACTTCAGGGGAGATTTTGTTCACTGGCTCATCTAGAGGATGATCAGCTGTGGTGGAATTTACAAGTTTCTTGTTTAATATTCAGCAATCTTAATATTTAGTGAACTTTAGTCTAATTCAGGGTTATTAGCATGGCTGCTTAGATCCTGAGCTCTGTGAGCTCCTCCAGTGCTCATGGAGCTGCTGTTTGCAGTGATCCTTACAGTAATCACTAATATTTGATTTAAAAAAAAAAAAAAGAAAATTCTCTTTTGATCAGGAATTCACTGCTGTGAGGAGCTGTGTTTCCATGTTAAATGTACAACTTTTGCCTTTGACCAATGAGTAACTTTCTTTTTCCTGTTTTATGGTAAATTATTTGTGCTTGAAATGAGTTCCAAATCAAAGAAAACAAAATTCAGACATTGAAGTTGAACAAAACAAGAATATTCAATTGGAGACTGTAAAACTGTAATACTGCTGTATTTCAAGATACATTGATAATATTATTCCAATGTATTCTATTTTATTCATATTTCAATATTACACTGAATTTCCCACATACAGAACATGCTAGTTCTTTTACAAACCTCTCTGTGAGTCTGATGGGGTGCTCTGTGTCTTGCCTGTTGCAATCTGGAGGACAATGATTAGAGGAAATATTCTGAAGGTGGAAGCTCCTCTCCTAGGAGCTTTGCCTGGCACCCATGACCTGCCATATGGCCATGTGTCCAGATGATCACTGTGCTGCTGGTGGATTTCAGGATATCAGTTCCTCAGCACAAAGAGCTCTCCCACATCTTTTCCAGCGCAGGAATGTCAGCAGACAAAGTGACCAGCAAGACTCCCACTTTTCCTGTCCATTACACACGTTTGCAGAGAGCTGTGGCCGCATCTGCTCGTGGAGCTCGGGCTCTGTTGAGGGAATCTCTGGGATGTTCCCAGACACAGCCCCACGTCAGGTTAGGTACAGCCATAGCTGAGCATAGCTCTGCTTAACCTAGAAATTAATGGAAATATTTCCAGACTGCCATGCCTTCTCTGTGCCCTGTAAATGACAGGACAGGGCTTAGATGCTCTCTTGATCTCATTTCCATGAAGGGAAATCTGCATATGCACTTTGGAATGGAGTAAAAGAGAAACCCATTCTGTAGTTTGAATGATGAGGAAAGCCAGTCCTGGGCACAGCAGCACTATCAGCTTCTTAGTGCTCTTTTGCCAGTTCTAGGTTTCCTCCAGGCAATCCCAAAGCTCTCTCTGCTCCATAAAGGGGTGATCTGCTGGGACCATCCCGTGAAAGCAGCTTGGTGACCTTTGTCCTAGGGCAGATCCAAAATACAGGCTTATTCTTCCCTTGAGTGCTAAGGACACCAGGAAGCCCAGAGGCTGTCCCTTATTTTCTTGGCTGTATCTGGTCAATCCCTGCTATCTCAATCTGCTCAGGAGTGATGGTGCAGTGCCAGACATGAATCCAGCAAGTGAGATGTTGTCCCAGTGTGTCGCATTCTCTGTACAAGCCTCAGCCATCACCAAGCAGAAGCTGTTTCACAACATATGCAGAAACAGAAGGACTTAGGAGGAGGGCAAATAGGAATATTTAAAAGAAATTTTCATAATTTTCTCATGTTTTTCTTTTCAGGCCTAAATCTTTCTGTAGGATCCACACCTGGCAGTGTAATTAGCCAAAGTCTGCAGCAGTAGCCACTTAAGCTACGGGGTTTCTGAGGGCTGAATGTTTCTCAGCCTCCTCAATCCATTTTTGCAAATGTGCAAAAATGGGATTACTGGGAGGCTTTGTATGGGTTGCTTTAGCTGTAATTCCCGAAGAGTTTTTAGAGCTGCTAATCTAAGAGCTTGTCTCTGAAGGCTGATGACTCTTAACTCTATCTTGCAGATTTAAATACCTCACCCTTAATATCCAGCGTTGGGGTTAGAAATGCCACTTACCCTTTCCATCCCCTCTCTGCTCTCTGAGAAGGATGATAAAATTACCAGGAGAGACAGATAAAGACGAGCAGAAGGGTTAGGAGGAAGGAGACAGACATTTTTCCTTGCTCAGCTCAGCTTGCACTCTAACAGGTATTTACAGTCTCTGGCTCGTGGTGCTTGTACTCAACTGTGTCAATCTGCTTCTATCCACAGGCTGACTGTAGCTAGGAGCAAGATAATTTATCTTTCTTGCTCTTACCCTTGTCTGTGTCCCCACACATTAAGGATGTTTCTCAGGCAGCACAAATATGTGTGAAATCTCTTGATTGCCTTTGCCCCTTGTGAAAAGACATTGTGTGCTCTGTCCTTGACCAGCTATTGTTATGCCTTCAGAGCTGGCTGATGGATTCGCAGAGCACAAGCACAAATTCTGGTGGACTGGGAAAAAAAAATAAGTATAGAAATATATAAAAAAATATATATGCTCTGTAGTGGAAGGGCACAGCTCCTGGTGACATTGCCTGCCAGAGAGCTGCCAGTGCTCCGTGAGCTGGGTTTTCATATTTATGGGCTGCTTTCTCAACAACTGGTTCCAGGTGCTTATGGACTCTGTGCATCCCTCCTCTGTCTTTCTAAATTAGTGTTTTTGGGTGCTGCTGCTCTTTGCAGAGGTCACTGCTCCCAAAAGGATCAGCAGCATCACTGGCACCATTACCCTTGCAAAAGATATTTCCAAATCTGCAATACATACCGGCTCACAGTAATTTCTTCCTTGTCAGCTGCAAGGATAAAAATCTGTGATTTTTTTTTTTTCTTCCTTTCAGTGTGCAGAACTTCTGTGAGCATTTTTCACAATAGCTAATTATTTCTTAGGAAAAGACTAAGACTAAGTGGAGGCTGGGGGAGAGACACAAATTATTTTCAAGTGGTCATGTTTCTCATTCTCTATTTAATTCCCGATACAAATGGAGCCTTCCCCAGATATTTTTCAGGCTAAAGTGAATTTTTGGTGCTGGTAGACCTCACACAAAGCTGAATAATGCAGGTTGCAATTTTATATTCAGCATCTTTCAAGTGATAAATATAATATCTCCCATTTTCAGAACCAGGAAAATATTTAGCTATTACAAAGGTATAATCTGTAAACAAAATTATGACTGTAAACCAATTTTGGGAGACCAATATATCATTCTGGAATTGCCTCAAGATATTTGTGTTTAAGGTTACTGGGGTAGTTTGTGCCATGGAGACTCTCCTTCCTCTGGCCCACATACATAACCTGTGGGATTGGCAAAAATAGTCAGATTTCTGATGTATCAGAAAAATTAACTGAAAACCAGAGTGAATCCATGATTATTTTAGCTCTCAAAAGTAGTTATTTAAAGCAAAATGGGTCAAGTACAACCAAAACTAGGAGACAGAAAGCCTTTTGTCTTTTCTATATTGATGTCAGTGGAATAATGTCATTTTATATCAGGGGAACATCCATCTTTCAGTAACTGGAGACTGAAAATCCAAGATTTGATTAAATTAATATTTTTTTTGTGTGAAAAACATCTGTGAATTATCACATAACACAGACATTAGTATTCTTTATGTCTTTGAAATCCTCACTTCTGTCTTTTTCAAATGTGCTGGGAAGAGTGTTATAGATTAAGCCCTAACACTGTCTTCGAGAAAATTGAGAGCTAATCTGTATTTTACAACTGTAATAAACAGATTTATAGAAATACAGGAGAAATATTGCGAAGAAGCAAAGAATTACCTTTGCAGACTGACAAAATGTACAGGAAAATAATATTGAGGCTGAATAAATTCACCTCCCATTTCAAATGCTTAATACAAATATTAAACTTTCAATTTGGAGAGTCTTGGAAGTTCTGTGCAGCCCCTTTGAACTTTGCAGACTTTTTGTCTGGCACAGGAACTTCTTCAGGAGGCAATTTTGGAGAGTAGCTGCTGACAAACGATGCCGCATGCATTCCCAGCAAATCATCTTTGCAAATGTACAGCCAGAATCCAAATTAAAAATGAAAACAGGGCATAATTAATGGCAAAGAAAAAGTAACAGGAATATTTGGAATGCCATTTTTGATTAAGCAGGAAGATAATCAAATGATATGGCAGCTGAGGCCAAAGGAAAAGAACTAGGATGAGGAGATGTGTATTTAGTAAAAGGGGCAACAGATCTGGTGTGAGGTCAAAGAGCCAAATGGCTCAGATCAGCTCTGGGCCCTCCTTATCAGGGAAGCCAAGGCTCACAGCATGAAGGAAGTCTGTGAAATCTTCTTTTTGACTTTATCCTATACGCACAAACAGGTCCCCACCAGACTGACTGCTTTCCTTAAGGAGGAGCTCAGCTAAGTCCTGTGGTGCCTGTGAGGGATCCCTGTGCTGCTTCATTACAGCTGGGTGGGGATTGCTGCCTCCAGAGCCATGGCCTGGGCTGGAGGCTGCTCACCGCCCAGAAGATGATGTCAAGGCAGGAAAAAAGGGGCTGTAGCACTTTCTGGATTTGCAAACAGCTGGAACGGGATCCTCCTGTGTCTGCCAGCACGTGCCAGAGGTGTGTGTCCAAAAAAACCCCTTTATTTGGGTTGTCACGAGAATTCCGTCATTTCCCTCCGGGAGATTATTAAATTGTATAAAACCCTTGACAGACCTCATTTATTGGTCTGGAGGATGTCAAAACTCTGGAGCAAGCAGGAATACCTTGATGTAGGAGCAGTTTTCTTGTTCTTTGGACAGGAAGAAAATTCAGCGACCCAAGGAACAGTGAATTTGAATCCAAACCCTCTATGAGTGATAAATAAATATACATACAACTTTTCCTCATCATAAATGGTAGAAGGTGAAGGACTACAGCTGGTAAGACATTCTAGTACTTTGTTTTTCCCTGACCAGACCTGAAGCAAGAAAGTTTCTATTTACAAAGCAGCACCAAAGAGAGTGAATCACAAATTTCCACACAAGCTTTATATTTTGGAAAAGGCTTGGCAATGCTAAAAATATTTTAACTTCAGTTTGTGGTTTGTTTTCTCTTTTTCCCAATTTTTATTGTAACCTAAAGCATTTTTCCCCCCTGTTTTTCAGAAACGTTCTGTTTCCCCATCACCTTATCCGGTGTCTGTCAAAAGGCTGTGTTGGCTTCAGATGTATGTGCAGCTCCTATTGAACTCAATGGCACTTCTTAACCACAGGTATTCAATTATCTGCTCCTAATGGCCCATCCATTTTGAAAACACCTATTGCTTTCTCTAACTATTCTCTTAACTCATCCTAGTATTGACCAGATTCCTCTGGAAAAGGTATCTGCTGAGCCTGTGTCAGGACATCACTTAGCAGTGTAGCCTTTTCTCCAAGGGATGCTCTCCAAGTCTTATTTCAACAAATTTTTTCTCTGTTCTACAGTGCTGATTCTGTCTGTGCACAAATAGTACAAAAACGTGCAAAACTTGAATTTCAATGAGTACCTTTAGAAAACTGTTAAAATTTAAAGTTTATCTCTGGGAGAAGCCAAAAAGGTTGTGGTGAACTCAAATTTGTAACCCAAGTGGCACCAGCTCTTAAATGGAACAGACAGCATTGTAACATTTCACCCCATGCAGTGCCAACATCTGTACAACAGAGCCTTAAAGGATTTTCTGCTACAGAAAAATTAAAAACTGAGCAAATGCTCCTGGATTTGCAAACTTTTCTGTTCAGAGTCTAATCCTCTCATCACAGTGGTGGTGTGGGTACCTGAGCCCCAGCTAAAGAAAACCTTCAGGGTATGGGACAATCCTGGCTCTACAAAGCAAGCCACGATTTTTGTCCCAAGTTTTGCCTCACCAGCAGCCCCTCCATGTGGCTGCAGCATCCTCACACGGCACAAAAAGTTGTGTATTCAGACACCCGGCAGCAGCTCAGCACGGACAGCACAGACTTTTCCTCCCCCACGCAGCCTATGGAAAGCTGAAGTCTCTCACATGTTCACCTTGACAGATCTGGGTTAGCAGCATCCCTGACAGCCCAGCTGTCTTGTGTCCCCATGTCTCTATTTGGACGCAGACAGCATATTTTAGGAGGGGCAGGAAGAGGAACAAGAACAGCTAATTTGCCCTTCTGAAGGAGCTGTGGTTTGATGAAATCCTGCCAGCCGAGCCGTGCCACGCTTTCCGCTGTGCCTTGTCACTGTCAAGCAGGTTCTCACTCCTGATCCGTGGCTGACAGTCTGAGATGCAGAACAGGAAATGTCCCTTTTCTCTGTTTACGAGCTTCATGTACTTGCTAATTACTTCAGAGGATAGTTAAATTTTATTTTGCAAACCGTATTATGCCAGGTATTGTTTTTGCCTTTGTTCCTGGTAAACGTAGTGTGTTGTTTTCTTTGGCACATCACAATGACAGTAGTCTTGGTTCTGGCTGTTATTTATTTATCAGTTCAGTGACTGCACTGTGCTAAGGCAAATACAAGGTATTGTCTCTGGACATAGGGGACAACATTGCATTTGGATGCTTTTATTTGCCAACTGATCCTTATTAATATAAACTTCTAGGTTTTAGTCAGGTCATTTTCACATTCATTAAAAATGCATGGTAAAAAAAATGCACATGATTCTTCAAATCAGAGTTTTTCTGATTTACAATTTTCTTCTGAGATGTGAGGCAGGAAAAATCTTTCATGGAATATGTGTCCATCTTGTGGATACCCAGTAGGCTTAGACCTTAGGTCACAGTACCCTGTGTGACACATGAAGGTCTCCTTCTCAGCAAGTAAAACTTCCACAGTGAGCAATAAGCAGTGTTGATATAACTTAAAATCTAATTTTGGCCTGCACAAGGTTTTGTAGTCAGATTTACCAGGGCTGTGAAAATCTCCATCTTTGGCACTGCTGGCACAATCCCAGGGCATTACACTCACACAGATATAAAAGTCCTTTATCACACAGTAGCACTTCCCACACAGGAATACGCTCTTCCAGAGCATCTATGTGGCAGCTTCTGTTTGTTTGCACTTTCCCCACACTTGTTTTACTTCCCTTTGAGAAGGTGTGACAGAGCCATGTGAAATCTGCTGGGAAGAGAGAAGACTGGTCTGGGTCTGCAGGGATGGGCACTGGGACTTGGCGTGGCAGGGGTGGGCACTGGGAAGATTTAGGAATTGCTGAGGGTGAATTTTGGGTTGAAACTATGGGCACTAAGGATTGATATAGATGGATCTTTAGCTTAACCTCCATGGAAATAGTGCATTCCCTTTTTCTTTTTTTTTTTTTTTCCTCTCTAATTACTGTAATATATGGAAGTGTGTAAGTCTCCTTTGTTATTCTAGCATGAAGTATATTTCACATAAATCATTGTGTCCCTGTGGCCTACTAAAGTCCCTATGCTAATTTGAATTAATCGCACTGTTCTGGGCAGGTATCTCATGGAACAGTCTTTCATTATTCCTATAATTTGTTTTGTTTTGTTGTTTGAGTTTTGGGTTTATTTTTTCCTTTAAATAGATGGGAGATGCCAAACAGAAGCTGGGGGTAAACAGGCAGCCATGGAGCACACAGGCATTTAGTCTCACAGCTCTGTTTATAAATTGCCAAGTAACCATCTCATGCAAGTGAGACGGTGCACAGGTGTTCAGGCTCAAACAAGGGGATGAATTTCTGTCTGCTGTTGCAGCAGGATGCTCCAGCTCTGTACCCGTTGGAGGAAAGGGGACGGGTTGAAATAAAGATGCTATTTATATTTTTGTCAGTGCTGATCTGAGGTTTCTTATTGGGGAGACAAAATGGCTGAGCTCACAGGCGTGGACTGGTGAGAAAGAATGATGGCACTGACTCCCCACTGGTGGTTAAAATCAGGTCTAAGAAGGTCTGTTTGCTTAGAAGACCTTTGCTGAGCTCATCTGTGTTTTGTAGCAGCGAAATGCTGACCTAAGGCTTCACCTCACATAAAGCAGGGAGTTGCTGTTTTCATCTGAAAATGGGTGGCTGGCTGTGTTAGTAGGAAAGCCCCGTGCTTAGAGATCCCAAATGAATATAATTAGGTGAGAAACTCAGTAGCCTTCACAAACCTATGGGTGGGAAGGTAAAAAAGGTGGAAAAGCCTGGTGGGAACATCAACTCTGCAAGGAGCTGCTGTAGGTCTTCTGATTGCACCCATTTTCTGGGGTGAATCCACATGGGAATGGGACTGGCTCTGTTTGCCAGGCAAAGCACTCTGTGCCCAGGTGGAGCAGGAGGATGGACAGGTCTGGCTGTGATCCAGAACTCTGCCAAGCATCCTTGGGTGCTTCCTGCACCACACTGAACACCCCAACCCTCCAGAGGTATTCAGTGTGCTCGGAAGCCAATAGACATTTCCAGTTATATTGCAAAGCTCTCTCCTTGAGATGAACCTTGATGTGTGCTCTGAAAAACCTTCCTAGCACAGTCTGGGCTATTTTGCTTTGTAAATTTACTGGCATAACGCTGAGTAAATTTGAAGCAGTTCCCAGTGCATCTTTTCTACCTCTTTATTCTCTTCACCTAAGGAAAGGGGTCTCTCCTGTGAGGTGTTTTATTTGTAGAATGAGGTAACTGACAACATGCAGGAAGGTTTAGGCCACTGTGCTGAGTGTGAGAGCTGGAGAGGGAAAATGAGCAGGAGCAGCTGGGAAAACAGGAGGTAGCCCCACATCTGTGAGGGAACAAGGCAACTACATGGCAAATGAGGGGATTTCATGGGCATATTTAAATTCATGCTCTGGAAAAGGAGGAAATCAGCTGTCACATATCTGGAAATGAGTGTCCACATGGGTATTTTTGTACAGCATTAAATTTGGTGAATCACACAGTTAATGACTGCGTGGGATATTTCTGGTGTGGGCATTGAAGGCCCGTGCTTCTCCAAAGTTTTACGAGGACAAATAGTTATGGTGAATTAACGCCTGCTAATTATTGCATGGGAGGAAGCAGTCTGTCAGGGAAGCATCCAGGGAAGGGAATTCTCATACATTTCCTCATGTCTCCTTGCAGAGGTGGAAGCTGGGACTAGGGACTCTTCATGTGTACCACTGAGGCACAATGTGAGCTGCAGAAATCAGGGCTAAAAAAAGCTGGTTTTTGAGGATTTGACCCTCAACTTGTCATGCTCTTCACGATTTGCACCACCAGTCTTAAATCACATTGTATAGAACTGTTAAAAGGGTCTTTGGAGAACTGGATGAACTTTAATATCTGTGTTATCTGAACCTTGGCAGCTGTGATGATTAGGTAGACAACTTTTTAAAGACTTTCAGGTGACAGACTCCACACACTTTCTCCACCATGATCTCTTCACAAAGGTTTGTTAAATAGGGCACTGCACTTTGATAGCCTTTGTTGTTCTGACACTTCTGAGTAATTCAGATTGAGTTTCAGTCTACTGGACTTACTGATTTGCATTTCAAAGCCCCAGAAAGTGTGCTGCAGAGCCAGATACTTCTTAAGTTTGGGGCTTAAAAAAATGCCCAAAAACTTTGGCAATTGTTAGCTGAAATGCTGACTCATCAGTTGTGTCACATTTATTTTAACCTGCCTCGGTGGCTAATTAAGGATTTCCAAAATGAAACACGGTGCGAAATGGAGAAGAGCAAGGAGAATTTGGCTGACAGGAGATTAGCAAAGACCAGGGGTGGATGTAAAGGAGCATTATCCTCTGTGCATCCCTGAGTTGAGCTGCAGGGGTGTACCTGCTGGCTGGGACTGCTGATGAGTGCACAGGATTTATAACAAACTGCCAGGTCTACTGTATCTTTCACGAGCTGACTGAATGCTTTTTTGGTCTCAAGTGAAGACGACACAGAGCTAATACCCTGCTAACCTGTATCCTGCCTTGGAGCTGCAGATAAGCTGCCAAGACTTGATGAAGGGCTACAAAAAAACCCCAGTTAAGCCTATGTTCTAGCAGCAACAAAGAAAAATGAGGGCAAATGACTAAAAGAACTGTTCATTTGTTTCTTTTTTTTTTCCTTTTTTTTTTTTTAATTGGCACGGCTGAACACAACCCCTCACTGAACATGGGTTCATTTAGGTCTCTGATCCCACATCTGTCTCTTGGAGTGTACTGGCTCTATAGGAATTCCCATAATTGCAGGGAAGCAAGTTGCCTCTGGATTTCTTAGTGATTAAATAGTTAAGACACTCTTATTTATGCATTTTATTATTTCAAACACCTTCACTGATATATAAAATCAACCATATTTGGATTTGTCAGCGTAGATATCTGAATGTGTCTGGCTATTGGATCTCAGTGCAGCGTTGAGCTCCCACCAATTTATTCACATTATCATTGCTACAGAAGGTTGAGCCCAGCTCTCAATTTTGGTGTCATTAGAGAATAAGATTGAGCCTGGAATCAAAGGCTAAGGAATAGAATTACACAGATGTTCTTGAGCACTCTGTTAAAACATCGACATTGCTTTTTTTCTGTGTCTTCTGATCATTTGGAACACCCCCAATTATTATTCCAATACTAATTTAGCAAGGAATATTTACTAATAAAAGCATATTAATGGTTATGACAGTTGCTTTTCTAGATATTTGGAAATTCCAGTGTGGAACTAATAACTCCCCATTTTTTCTAATTATCTTGTGTACTACAGGAATTAATTTGCAAATAATTTTTAGAAAATCAAAGTATGTCTAATCTTAGCAATAGTAGACAAAATTGTAATACTCAGAACAAAAGCTCTTTTCATGATCTTCAGAAAATGAGATGATTTATTTTGGAAAAACAATGTTTACTAAAATTCAAATTATACAACTTGATTATCAGTGGAAGATGTTCTTTCTAGAGGAACTATAGTTTTTTCTAATCTTTTTTTGGCATGCAAATTGAAAATAACAAATGCCTCAAGAACATTTACTTTATATTAACCTAAACATTATACTTTCATGTTTTTAATACATTTATTTAGAGGAGTTTTGTTTTGTTCTTTTTATTTGCTTTTCATTTTTGAAAATCCTTTGTTATGGTATAAAGCTTAAAAGGGCATTATGAACTAAAAAGATGAAAATGAAAAAATGTTAAAATACCTGCTTTTCCTTATTTCAAGCTTAATACTTGAAAGTTAACTTAAAACTTGAAAGAAAATTTAAAGCTTCTGTATTAATAATAAAAATTACTAATTTGAAAATATGTTTGCATTTTTGATATCAGAAGACAATCTAAAATATTTTAAAATACTAATGATCTGTGAAGAAAAACTTGACACACATTTATGTATGAATTTTCCTAAACCACATTCAGTATCTTTTTCCTCTTTTTTATTTTTTCTGGGGGGTTTTGGTACCTCTCTGGCATCTGACAATAAGTGAGCAGATCCAGCACTCTGTGCATGAAAACTGGGAATGGATTGAGATATTCCAAGGGAGGAGACAGGCACAAAACTCCTGGGAGACTGTTTAAAGTTTAATTAAAGAAGGAAATTTGAACCACTGCTATAATTTTAAAGTGATTTTTAGAGTTCACTAACTCAGGAAGTTTAACTAAATCCTTGCAGAATGCAAGGCAAAATAATCCAGTAATCAGTAACAAGACCTCTCTTATTGAACATGAAAAAAACTGAGAGTGAATTGGGTAAAACAAGTCACTATTTCAGTGCAGGAAGTCTGTATACAAAAAAATAAATATTCCTTTATGGCTCTGAACATCATCCTTTTATTTACAATATGTAATTATTATTATATTGTCTCATGTCCTTCATGATCTCACAGTGTCATGGGCTAAGCAACAGCAAACTGGAGAGGAATCAAAGACATGCAGCAGTAAAATCACAAATATTTAAGATTTGAGAGGTCTGGGAAGTTTTTCCTAACTAAAAGAACATTGCTGCTGCTGAAGTCTGATTGTTCCTGTCTCCCATTTCTGAGCTCTGCCACTCCTGGAGGCTCCACCAGGAGCCACCGCTCTGTGCCACCACATTTCTCAGATAACAAAATATTTAAGGACTCTGGTTTCATCGGCATTGAAATTATTGTCTTTTCTCTCCTCTTTCTGGCTTGCTTCCTCAAACAACAGCAGAGTGTACTTCCAGTTCCACTGATGTCTGCCACTTTGTATGAGTTACCTGGAGAAAACCAGTTTAATTATTTTTCTGCACATTTCTTGTCTGAAGGATGCAAATTTTACTCAGAATCTCACCAGTTCAGTCCTTTCCAGGGCACACCAAGCACAAGTCACTGATTTTCCACAGTGACTTTTATTTGGTTGTTTAACTTCTAGAATTCTTCAAAAAAAAAACCCCTTTTTCAAGTACAAATGTGTTATTAATATTAAAGGAAAAAAACATCCCTGTTATGTTGACATAGGAAAGATGAGCATTATGAAGAAAGTATTCATGAATTTGCTTAATGGTCTTGCTGCTCTGGCTTTTGGATTAGGTTGTTCTCATGGTGGGATTAAGAGACACCCACAGAAATAAAGGGCAGGAGCACCTGATGAATATTAACAGGCCCCAGACAGCTCCAGGTATAAGCAATGATTAACCTGCCTGCTTTACCCGTGCCAAAGCCCCAGAAAGCTCAGCTTGCTGCTCCTGCCACCCAGGTGTCAAGGTTTATGCAGTATAAATTACCAATGAAACCAGAGTCAGACTGCAAAAAATACAGAATCAAATGAAACACAGTCAGAGCGCCTGCAGCGCCATGTGAGGGATGGCAGGAATTATTTATTTATCCGTTTCAATCATTAACCATGTTATTTTTTTTAGCTATAGGTTAAATAAGAATTTGGAGAACAGAAACTTTGGTTTACATGTAGCTCGAGTTCTGTTAAAAGAACTTTTTGCTTGGCCAAATCTATTTTTTTTTTCCCTTCACCAATTTAATTTTGTAATTTACTTGAGACAAAATAACTAATATTTGATAACAAAATTAATTTCTTAGTGTTCCATAGTCACAATTCCTTTTGCATGGGACAAGTGCCTTTTCTGTTTTATGCACCACGTTACAACTTTATCATAAATTTTATTTACGCTTACAATGGTTCTCTGAGCTAAATTAGAATTTTACCCATTTTCTCAAAGAAGTAAGGAGATGAAAAATGAACATCTTCAGAAGTTACCTGAAAATATCCCCAGAGCCACTGAGAATTTAGCTTTGAGTTTTTGAGGTATGTAGACTGAACCCTTGACTTGCCAAAGGAGTTTTGGTGTGGAATTCAAGCCTTGTCCTCATACATCCCTGCAAAAGGATATGAGAGCCTTGAGAAGGCTCCAGGCAGATCTTAGAGCCCCTTCCAGTGCCTGAAGAGAGCTGGAGAGGAACTTTGGATAAGGGATGGAGGCATACGACAAGGGGGAATGGCTTCACACGGACAGAAGGCAGGGCTAGCTGTGATTTTGGGAAGGAATCCTTCTCTGTGAGGGTGGGAGGCCCTGGCACAGGACACCCAGAGGAGCTGTGACTGCCCCTGGATCCCTGGAAGTGCCCAAGGCCAGGCTGGATGGGGTTCGGAGCACCCTGGGACAGTGGAAGCTGCTCATGGCAGGGGGTGGAACACGATGGTCTTTGAGTGTGGGAACACAAAATTCTCCTCTGACTGTCCTGGAGGCTCAGGGGCCTGAGCAGGGGGCTCAGAGACCCTGGCCCACAGCCCAAAACACCTGAGGTTTGGATTTTAGCCCGTGGGAACCATTGCCAACCTTAAAAGAAGAATTAGAGGTCACAGGAGTTTAAATAGAGCAGTAGTGAGTTTGTCACAGGGTGTAAAAGCAGTTTTGGGGTTTTGGTACAGGGGATAGGTATTGCCAAGATGGAGGAACCTCTTGGCTTTTGGGTTTCTTCCTTCTTCTTTTTCCATCTTCTCGGTGACGGGGACATGAATGATTGGTTTAGAGTAGAAACTGACTGTCTAATGTAGAGAATAGATATTGGAGACAATTAGTAAATAATCTCTACGTAATTTTTAGTATAAATTATAAACACCCCCTCTCAGGGCAGGGGAAGGCCTTCAATTGCCCTGCTGGAAGGAGCTCAGCGGGTCAGAAAGAAAATATTTTAGATAAATTGAACATGAGACCTGAAGAGTTTCTGCTCTTTTCTTCCATCTCGGACGTGGAAAAGGACTTTACTAGCTCGGAGAATTTCTGCAAAATAGCAGAGAACCTGACATTTGAGATCCCCTCCAGCCCAACCCGTGATTCTGTGATATTCACCAAGACACAATTAGAACACTTAACCCACCAGGCTGATCTGCATGGGGGTAAGGAAAAGAGTACAGAGGTGGGTGTAAAGGGTGTAAAAAGCCCTTTCCCTCCCGGGGTGCTGACCTGCCCCACCCCAGCTGCAGAGCAGCTCCTCCTGCCCCCTCCCAGCCCCCCTGGCTGTGCTGTGTGCTGGGGTGTCTCCCCGCAGCTCGGGGGGATGCTCCAGCCCCTCATCCACGGTAACCATGGAAAAGCAGCGCCGCTCCTGCACGGGGAGCTGGGAAAAGTTGCAACTGCACTTAAAATTCATAACAGAGCTTGTTCTGCGCTGACCTCCCCGTGTAGACAAGCCCTTTATGAGATCATCTGCAGTTTTGATGATAATGGCGGCTTTATTTTCTTCTATTAGGCCTTGGGGTGCAAGAGCTATTGTAAATCCTCTTGCACTTGTGCATGCTATTGCTCCTTATTTCCCTCCTAATTCACAATTCCTATCCCCTAGACCAAAATACTGATGTAAATAAGCTTTTTATTTTCATTTTTCAAAGTTATAGCTCTGCAGAGTACGAGACAAAAAAATCTACGCATTTACTTTTTTTGAGAAAAGTAGCTTTTTTTCGAGGAGGGGAGCTTTATATAAGAAAGGTCAAATGCTCCCTCTCACATTTGATTCATTTAATAGCAGGATGCTCTTTCTGGCCATCTGCTTATTGTTGAATTAATTGTCAATTAATTGTCTCTTAATTGAAGCATTTGTTTCCAATTTTCAATGATTAGCAGGGTATTAAACAAGAGAGGTCAACACAATTTAGGAGAATGTTTTAAATTTTGCATATAGAAGCTGGGAATTGTAGCTTTCATTAAACATCACTCTGGTATAATTTGTGTCATTAAAAGTGGCAATTTCAGCCAATTACCACAGCTGTTTTGAGTTTACTTGCTTGAATGATTCCTGATTCCAGGAGTCAAGAAATGCTGAACTCTCACTGCTCTTGCTGCAGCTACGTCTGTTTAAAAATAGAATTAGTCATATAGAGAATAATTCAGAAAGTTTTTTAATTGGAAAATATAACTCTTTATTAATAAAAACACACAAATACCTGTTTGTAAAGGCAGACACTAAGCCCTAATTAAACTGGTTTTAAGCTAAGCCAGGCTAAAAGTGAAAGGCTGATGGTGGAAGCAAGAGCCAAGTCCTGACAGCACCAGGGATGCTGAAAAGGTCCCACATGCCTTAAGGCGTTCTGTGGGGTCCAAAATTCAACACAGGGAGACATTCTGGGTGACACAGGATATAGTTACACCGAGCAGGTTATGAACACACAGAGCAGATGAGACCCCAGGTCTGCGTGGGACCGGGCTCTGGCTTCACCACTCAAATGTTGTGACACAAGAACTTCCCTTTCTTGGTAGAATTTAAAAGGTTTAATAAAAGACAATAAGGACAAGGCAATAAAACAAAAAACACATGGTCGGGGTGTCTCTGGCAGTGACCCGAGAGCACACCCTAATTTAGAAGATAATTCTTTAAATGCAACAACATGTTGCATATTCATAGACCCTCACACATTATTTAAAAACATTTCTTTGAGTTCCCCAACCTGTCTCTCTTCATTTCTTTAATTTTAGTCTGTTGCAGATCTTCTGATTACAGATGACCAGTAAATTCCTTCCCTGGGGATCTGGTGTCTTCCTCATCCAAATAGGATAATCCAAGAATGGGAAGAATTTCCTGACCTTCCCTTCAGCACTCTCTGAGACAGCCACGAAAGCTCCTCACATCACACCACTACTTTCAAATTTTGCTAACAGCAGAAATAAAAGAAATCACACTGATACAACGAAGTTTCTCCACTCTTCACACACAGCATTCCCTTCAATATTTGCGAAAAGCCAACTTTATAATCTGCATTTATAACAGGTGTGGAGCCCTGGAGCCGGCTGTGACTGATGAATATTGCCCAGGAAAAGGTCGATTAAGCTCATGGCAGCTCAGGGCTGCCGATAGCCATCAGTCCAAAGTTTTGCTTCTGTTTTACATTCCATTAAGTAATTTAAGTGCTTAGATTGAATAAGGCCTTGGTCCCCTAATGCATCTGCTTTATTAAATGGAAACACAAGCTTAGGAAGATGTGTTTTTGGAAAAAAACACAAAACTATTGTGTTTTATTCCCTAGAAAGTCAGATACTAAAGAAAAAAATAATGCTTTAGTTTAATTAAATCTATAACATTATTAATCAGAGATTCAGCAGGTTCTGGGAAGAATCCTCTCACAAGTGGGATTTGATATTGCATGTCTTTTTGTACTGGGAAATTTTAGATAAATTTTGGTAAATTTAGAGCTGGGGAAACAGGGTCTGTTCCCTCTAATTCAATGTTGCTTTATGAACACTGCCTTCACCCCAGATTTCAGGATGCCTACCAGGAGGGATCTGTTTTCCCAGCAGCAATGCTTAGACACAGGCAGTTGTGTATGTACACTGATACAACCATTCTTTTCTTTTGACCACATTATCCCCACTCTCTAATCACAGAGAAAGATCTTCCAAGGGCCGAGCTAACAGAGTTTAGGAGATCAGAAATATCAGTGCCTGAGTAGATAACGCTGATTACCCAAAGAATACAGCATGCTCTGTCTTATTTGATAGAGGAGAAATGAAATTTGATTTTGATGTTTGCACGCACTCAAGCTGTATAAGGTTGGAGGTACATCCATCTTCTGTCACTGTGTGGGGAGAATTTACAAACTCAGCCTGTGCCTGGCTCTGCCTTGCTTGTCTCTTCTCAGAAGTATAAAATGTTGTATTCAGAATAACCAATATATGTATAGGGCAAATACAGCATCAAGAAATATAAAGTGGTTTTTGATGCTGCCTCTTCTCTGAGCTCTGCCTATTCCTGGGACAAGCTGGGAAAGGCAGCTCTGAGGCAGAAGCTAGGATAGCTGCAGTGGAAGAAGGGACCAGGTACTTGGAGTTGCTCAGGGTTGGGAATTTCAGCATAAATCGCGAGGAAAGGAGTCCAAGAGAATGGTCAAATGGGGTTGCATTGTTTCTCCCCTGTCTCTGAAGTTTGTCAGTGAATTGCCACTGTTGTGTGTGGTAAGGATAAAAGAAGGATGCTCAGGGAGGATCGAGTCTGAGTCAGAGCCTGAACGGGATCACAGCTCCTACTCACTGCAATTAGCTCACTGCATGCATCCAGGGAAGAACAGGGCCATAAGAGCCTGCTACAAAACCCCAAATTCCAGGCATGTCCTGTGGACCAGGAGCAGAGATAAATCTGCTCTTTACTCGCATTTAGCGTGAGCCACAGAATCCAACAAATCTTTCCTGACTAAGCCCGTGCTTAACAGCTGGGAGCCTGCTCTCCCTGGGTCACGCCTGCTGGCTGCAAATGATTTATTTGTGATTTACATAAGCATGAGTGGAAAATATGGCCTGATTGCTCTCTCTGAGTACTGCTGAGGAGGTGAGTACAGTAAAGACAATTTAACGGTTCTACACCAAGGTCTTTCTGGAAAAAAAATAAGTTGTATGTTAATGATATCACAAATTCAGCAGGACTGAAGCACTGAAGTAGAGGATATTTGTTTATTTTTAGACAATATGCTCTGTAGAGGTCCTCAGCAAATGCTGTAGAGAATAATCTTGAAGAGAAAGAGGAACATTTAAAGTAAAATTTAAAAGGAATAGGAAAAATAAGCTGAAAAATAAGCATTATTTAAACTGGAAAAACATACATTTTCTATTTGGTTAAGCAGTCATGAAAATCTGTGTTCATTTATATATTTATTTATTTAACATAAAAACAACTTAATAATGTGCACCAAAGTTCAGGATAAACCTTCACTACAGAAAGTTTGGTTAATTGAATTGTCTAATAACCTAATTATCAACATTGTGTATTTGTCTCTGGAATAATTTTTTCCCTGAATAATTTTATAGCTTAGAATTACCTTTATTCCTAATTGTTTCAAAGTAATATTTTATAACATTTAAGAATTAGACTAGAATCCATCTTTAACCCCAAAATCTGACATTTTTCCCAGAACACTGGGTTTGCTCTGTGAATTAGTCCAGGTGAAAGAAACAGGCTTGACTGCCAGCATTTCACTGACTTATTACAAAAATGTATAGGTTCACCATTTAAAAAAACCTAAATAATTTTTTTGCACCCCATGTACTAAAACCCAAGCTGTTGTTTACATCAGGTCATTGAAGGAAGCAAACAAGAGGAACTTGAGCTCTTTTCCTTTTGTTTTTTCATTTTAGATCATAATCTGGTCTACTACCCTGGGATGCTGTTGTGTCTCTAGGAAAGGAAAGCTGTGTCACCAGGAAAGCTCCAAAAGTCAGCTCTCAGATACTTTCATTAACTCTGCATTCTTGCAAACTCATCTCTGCCCAAATTACTCTCGTATCTTGCTCAAAGTGACATCAGCAATTTTCATCTTATTAGTGGAGCTTTAGCCCGAAGACAATTTTTAACAAAGGCAATTCCTGCAGGTACCCTAAATATCCTAAATGCTTTAAAATATCATTGTTTTCCTCTAAAACTTATCAGGCAAGGTTATTAATAAAGTCCTTATAGACTTTGATTAATGAATCTCCACTGCTCATTCCCTTATGTCAAGCAAATTTCTGAAGCCTAGTTTTTTTCTCCTTGCAATTTTGCAATACCTCATCTTTCAGAAAATCAATGCACAGGGCTGTTAGTTTAATGTTGCTTCTTCCTGACATCCCTTTGAATTGGCAAACTGTTCAGCAAGACACAGAGACACGTGGGGAAATTCACTTTAAATGCTTAGGACCTCATTGCGTTTTTTGGTAAATTGAACACAAAAAAAATTGTGAGTTTTACCCTGGATGATATTAAATAGGTGTTTTGTTCCTGCTGCGAGTAAAACCCTTGCAGAAGAGAAAAATGTGGGATGTGCTGCCACAGTGTAAAAATTGTCTGGCTTTTATAACAAAGGGCTTTATCTGTTTCAAAGCCATTGAGGAGAGAAATCATTTTAAATTATTGTACAGTAAAATTCTAGCATATACAATCAGAAAAGTGTCAGCTACAGACCACTGGATGTAACAGGTGAGTTGCTCTTCAGACATCTGTCAGTAATATCAGGGCTGCCTTGTCACAAAGTTTGAGTGACATAATAGTAGTGGCTTCCTGCTGGCAAGTTTGAAATGTCCTTGAAATTTATAAATCTAATCAATTGCAAATTCCTTTTAAAAAAATGTTAAACTGGGAGGCATTCTGAAAGAGATCTCATTTTGAGAAAGAAATGGATATTCATCACAAATGAAAATTAGTTCTGGGATTGCTGAAAATAATCCTACCTTCACTGCCTTGGGTATGTGCAAAAAAGTAAAATCCTGAATAATGTTAATATTTTCAAACATAGAGTCAGTACAGACACTTTTCAAGGAGTGTCTTTTTGATTTGGAATCAGTCATAAGTCTGGACAAAGAATTAAAAAACAACCAAGAGGGATCATAAAAGTGAGATGAATAGCTATGCACATAGAGATGAAAAGATCCACTGGCTTCATTTAATAGCAGAAACAAATTAAAGTATTTTTGATTACATTGATTTTTAATAACACAGCTCCATATATATTCATAAAGCATATACTAGATACAAAATAACCTTATTGGCCAAGCAATATTTTAATTGGGAAGGTAAACACTTCAGAATTTAGAAATGCTAAGTGTGTAATTTCCTGTAATTTTATTTTTGTCCTTGCATATCTATTCTATAATAGCTCACTTAGGTGTTGCTGTGGGGCACCAGCAGTGGTCAGAGTGTTTAAATTTCAAATTTGAGACTTTTTCTTAATTCTGACACCTCAAGTGGTGATAAAACTTCTTTAGAAGCACAGTTAAGATGATTTTTCATCTTTCTTCTGTGCTCCTCCAGCTCAGGACGTGCTCAGTCTGGGGAAGGAGGAAGCAGCTGAGAGCTGCAGCTCCTCTGTGGATCCTCAGGTTCTGCTCTGGGAAGAAAACCAAATTAGGTGAAGTTGCCATGGTTTTTATCTTTTTTTTTACATGTTTTCTGGAGTGTTGCATGCCCAGTAAAGCTGCTGTGAGCCAGCTGCTCTTCTCACTGTTTGAGTGAGATCCAGTGTGGGAGCACAAGGTTGGTCTCTGGCTGCACTGAAGGTGCAGAGACTTGGGCAAGGGGCTCCGAGAGCTTGGCACAGAGCCCAAAATACCTGTGGTTTGGATTTTAGCCCATGGGAATGATTGCCACCTTTAAAAGAGGAGTTACAAGTCACAAGAGTTTAAATAGAGTAATAATGTTTGTCACAGGTGAAAAAGTAGATTTTGGGTTTTAGTACATGGGGATGTGTGATGCCAAGATGGAGGAACCTCGTAGATTTTTGGGTTTCTTCCTTCTTCTTCACTTTCTCCATTTTCTGCTGTGATGGTGACACTGGTGATTGGTTTAGAGTAGAGACAGACTGTAACAAGACTGATAGGTATTGGAAAATAATTGTAAATAATGTAAATGTAGATTTTAGTATAAAAGATAAACATCACCTCAAGGGCGTGTGGAGTGCCTTCGACCATCCTGCTGGAAGGAGCTCAGCAGGTCAGGAGAAGAATGCCATAGATAAGATAAAATAAAACAACCTTGGAAGCAAGAGTTGAAGAGTTTCAACTTCTTTCATCGCGGGCGTGGAAAAAAGAACTTTTATTAACTCGGGAGAATTTCTGCAAAAGCAGAAAATCTGACAATCCAGGGAATCACAGATTCTTTTAGGTTGGAAAAGATCCTTAAGATCATCCTGTCCAACCATCCCCCAGCACTGCCAAGGCCACCACTGCCCCCTGTCCCCAAGTGCTACCTCCACATGTTTTTTAAACCTCTCCAGGGACGGGGACTCCGCCTGACAACTCTTTTGGTGAGGAAATTGTTCCTAAAGTCCAACCTAAAGCTTCCTTGGCACAAGCTGAGGTTTAGCTGGATAAGCTTAGATGGCTATGGGGATAATATTGGAGTCATTGTGTAATTCCTCACAGCAGCTCTGGCTGGAAAGGGAGCAGTGTTACTGCTGGCTTGAGAAAGGGAGCAGAAGAGGGTGGGACTTCACCCCACAGCTCTTAAAATCCTCCTGACTCTCTGCTGGAGCAGGGCTGTCACTTGTAGATGTGATTCAGCTGCAGGCTGTGTTATATGTGCTGGCTAGGTACAAAGATAACACGCTCTACATAACATGTACTGTGCATAAATTCTGTGTTTTTCAGAGAAAAAGGTGCTGTTGCAAGCTCTAGTTCCCAATGGACTCACTGATATTATGTTTGGAGTTTAACAAAAATTTCAAACATACATATTTCTGATATTTTATTTAGTTAATAAATTTCATTGTAATTACCAGTGCCACAGCANCTGATATTATGTTTGGAGTTTAACAAAAATTTCAAACATACATAGTTCTGATATTTTATTTTGGTTAATAATAAATTTTATTGTAATTACCAGTGCCACAGCAATAAAAGCACTGCATTCTAAAATAACTTACCATGAGGAAAAAACATCTATGAAATAAAGGCCCCATAACATCACAGCTCCTTCTCTCTGTCCTGAGTTGGATCACTTGGATTACACAGAAGGCTCTGATTTAAATGCATGTTTATTGTATTTCTTTAATCTCATTATAAAGTTAAAGAAAAAGATACTTGGAAATTCATTTGGATAGAGCCAAAGAAGATCAAACCCGAGAAATTGATTCCTTTGTACCTCTTGTGATTGATTTTAAATTGCACTGAAAGGAAGCACCTGCATTCCCTTCATGCAGAAGTGAAGGCACAGGTTTCCATCACAGACTTACCTCAGCAGAGACTGAATTTTTGAATTCACAGCCAGAGAAGGTAACAGGGAGGGGGAGGCTGAGATTTTTAGTGAAACCCTTTTTATCTCTACCAAGTGCCAGGCAAAGACATTTGCTGGAAGGATTCGGAGACTCTGAGAGGAGTGTGGTTATTAGAGATGTTCAATAAATGCTTTTGAAACTCCACAGAAAGTTTCCTCTGAGAAGAGTGTGAGTTTCTCATGCTCACCATCCAAACTGAGGAGAAATGGAGAATCCAATTCACAAACAGGTTCTTTTAAGGTCGTGTTAAAACCTCATCCTATGGGATGGTCATAATAGACATCCATGAATATATTACATTTATATAGTTCTGTCAGCAGAGGGGTTTTAAATATGGAACAGGAAATATTTAAAACCTTGCAGCTTTGTTTAACAAATTTTAAAGAATGAATCCTAAAATGCTTAAAAATATTTAAGGGTAAAATAAAGAATTTCTCACTGCAGTAAATAATGGGATATTTCCTCTGAGGCTACCTGGCAGCTGGTGCAGTTGTTTTCTATTTTTTTGGGTTAATGCTAAGCCAGTGAGTTCCCTTGTGTCAATAAGATGGAGGGCAGGGAAACGTGGCTGGGGGCTCCATCCAGCAATCTGTGCTATCCCTTGCCCAGCTGGCTGGAGCTTGGGAATGTTTTCTGCCTGTTTTGAGTGTGATTAAACCCAGATTTCTTGGTGCTAGTCAATGTACACTTAATTTCACACAGAGAGAGCAATATAAAACACAGAAAACACTTCATGTACCAATAGAGGACGCTTATGCAAAAGTAACATTAAATATTTTGGATTTTTTAACCTTGTCTCCTGCACGTTTGGCAGACCATAGTCCTCAGAATGTGGCTGCTGAGATTCAACCCATGGCATTGGCCCTGTGAATGTAGAAATCTGAGTTATTTGCTCTGAGTGTGGCTGTATGAATCCCAGGGATGAGCTGGAGCTGTGGGGTGTCCTCTGCATCATGGTTTTCCTGATTTTTATGGATCAGTGGTTTAGGGGGGATACCATATAAAGGACTGACCTGGTTGTGCAATTTTGTAAAGAAATGTAAATAAAAGTGGATATGGACAAAAAGTGACATAAAAAGTGATTTATCTCACCAGTTAGCAAGGAAAAGACAGTTACTGTGATCTTTGATTTCAGTGCTATTTGCAAGACTCATTTTTGGAAGCACATGTTGGAGGAATGAGAGAATAAGAGTGCTTGATCAGGTAGTAGTAAATGCCATGCAACATTTTGTCAAATCGTTTGTGGTTTATTTTTCCTGTATTGCTTTCTCTCACTACACACTAAAAATTCTCTGATATTTTTTGGGGTCAGGGAAAGCACAGCAGCATTTCTGGGAATCTCAGAAGTTATTTTTAATAAAAGGGATTGTGTTATAAAGCAAAGTGTGATATAAGTGGCCCATAAACACCCAGTTAAATCAGTGAGAGCTCTGTATCTCACTTTTTTCTCACCTGTTGGATGTTTTCTTTTGGGTCCTGATAACACCAGGGTAACCCACATAGAACCCATTCTATACTTTTGCAATTAATGCCTTTTGATCACTAAAATAATCTAAGCATGATATGTTACTTCTGAGGAAAATTAAATGACAGTTTTTGTTGCATCTTAAAAAAAAAAACTCTCAGCATGTGTCTCTGGTAGATCAGGTTCTTCTTCCTCTTCAATAACAAACCCCAAAGCACCACGTGAATTATCTGAGTTGCAGATATATTACTGTTATTCCTACAGGGTAGATGATTGTAATATTTTAGAGAAAATTTAAAAAAAAATAAATAACTGCAACAATAAATTTGGTGTTTTACAAAGAACACACTCAACATATTCATCTTTTCTATGGTCATTGTCTAGAAGAAATATCTGTGGTGGGTAGTTAGGACATCCCTGTAAGGCAATAGAGCAATATGCTTTCTATTTCAAATTAGGACAGTAAAGCACTTTCATTCTTTAAGGCTACTGTAAAAGCTAAAAAAACCCAAAAAAACCCAAATGAAAGGTATTAAATGGTGAAGCTACATAAGGGCGTTTCATTAAAATCTTACTGGAAGGTGATTCTGTTTTTTAACTCAGTGCATTTCTGAAGGTGTGGTATAAATTTGGGGAGTTTCTACTGGCACTGAACATCGCACATTTATTGCTTAATTGAAGATAATTGGCCTGGCTGTAGAAGTGTACACCTGGCCATTCCAAGATCATGGCATCTAAAGGTTAAGTATCACTTCCAGTAAAATCCTCTCACGGAATTCAGAAGCTGCAAAGCAGAGTTTGGTAAGATATCCAATTTTCTTGCTGACTGCAATTTTTCTGTTTTTTAATTTAAGGTTAATACAGCATTTGAATTTATTTATAACACATCTGCCCTGACCAAAAATGATTATTAAAGCACTTAATGTCACTTTAATAACTGTATTCATTTTGAGCTTTTTTTTCTGAATGGTTTGTGAATTGTTAAAGTTATCTCAGTAAAACATAATTATTTGAAATAGAATAGGAAAGATATTCTTCCATTAAACATAAATAATAGGAAAAAAGTATAATGTCTCCATCAGCAAATTTATCTGATTATTGGACAAAGCAAATTGTGAAATAACTACTATTCAAAATCACTGCATGAGAAATTCATAAATATTTATTTAGCATTGCCACCTCAAAACTGTGTACCATAATTTTATGGCAATACAGATATGATATAATTTATTTTGTGTGCTTCTGTAATAAACACTGTGACTGAGTTAACTCTCAGCTGGCACTGGATTGAGCTTGATTCCTGTGCGGGTGAACTGCATCAAAAAAAAAATAAACATTGCATCTTGCAGCTGTGGGTTTGCCATGGGGACACATCAGATTTTCTACTTCTCCATTTGCCACCTAGAAATGAAATATATTAGCTTGTATCACAGTTCTATTAGAAAGCAAGATTTTTGGGTATTTATGGCTAAGCTGTAAAGCTTGTTTCTGAGTGAAACGCAGAGATTTCCATCTTCTCTAACAAGTTTGTCTCTCCCATTTTCAGACAGAACCAATTTGTTTTATGATATTGTGTGGTTTTGCACTGCAGTTAATGGGTGCAAACACAGCATGAAAGATTGCAGGGGTCCCTGTGTAATATGGGCATCTCTGTTACCTCAGGTGAGGGTAAATCAGGCAATTTCTGGTTTGCAATTAGATTGAAAGGTCCAAGTTAGCACTGAATATGTCATCCCTTCACCCCTCTTCTATCTGTGCAAACATCCATGTTTCTCCCATATAACCCAGCAGTCCAAGTTCTGAGTGACTTTCTGGATGGCTGGATAATAACCTGAAAGTTAAAGTAGATTTAAGTAAAAAAAAAAAAAAAATTAAAAAAGGTAGAAAATTAATTTTTAAACAATTTTTTCAAATAACGTGATTATCGGTGTTGGCAGGAGAGAGGTGCTGGAAGTATGTGGCCAACACAAGAGGAGATCTTAAACCTTCATAAAACTATGTGTTCAATTTTATTTCCTTGCCATAGCAAGGCCAAAAGTTTCATTTCAGGGGAAATGGGGAAGGATTTGCACTCTTTTCCCAGCAGCCTGTACTGCTCATCTTCAGTTTTCATCATGCTAGGAGATGCCAGGGATCATTCATAGCCACATGAATAATTGGAAGATGTTCCTATGCAGGTGTGTGTTCTCTGCTAATCACATTTGTCCTTCTTTAGTCCAGGGAAAGAGGATTGGAGAATGTGATTTTTCACAACACATTGTTAATTGCTCCAGCACCTGATAGCAGACTTTTAAAACTAAAAAACCTTTCGTTACTGAGTTGGTGTTAAAACATTGATATTTAAATATAAAATTCCATTTGCATGCACATATATGTGGGCTGGTTCCATCATTAATATTATCCCAGTATCTAATTTCCTTACTTATTAGTAGGATTTTAATTTAGAATTTATTATCCCATGGACCCCATGACTCAATTTCTTTGTGCATGGGGTCACTGTTGACTCCTGAAGGGAACCTGCCCCTCTGCAGGGCAACACCTCCTGCAGGAGCTTTTCATAAAAATTTTGTAGGTGTGCTGAGCAGCCACTCCACCCCCAGCACAATCATGAACGGTGTCACTGCAGCTCTCAGTGATTTCTGACTGATTTCATGAGTAGTGCTTGCTGTGGCACTGAGGTTTTTTAGCTCAACATATTTTTTATTTTTTTTTTTCTTTTTTCATAAAAATAACCTTCTGGAGGAGACAAGGTATTACTCCAGCAGTGAAATCCCTAAGACTTACACTGGGAAGAAGTGAAAGAGGTTTTATTGGTGATATTTATAGATCTTTTTGCACTAGAGGAGCTGTGGAAAAAGCCTGTGGTGAGGCTGAGAGCTTGGCTGGCAGGACTGGCTCTTACCTGGCAGATGCTGCATCTTAGCTCTGCTCTGAGAGGCTTGAAAATAATAATGATTCTGTCTGATACAGAACAAGATTAGGTATTGATTAATAACAGTTTGGGATAACCTGCCGGGACATGTTTTTCCAATCACCCCTGAGACATCAAAATTAGGGTGCTGTCTTTAGTAAAGCTGTAATAAACTCTGTTTTCACGCTTTTGTCATGGAGTGCAGAGGAATATCTGAGGGCATTTTTGTGTTAAGCATCATGTACTGCAGACATACCTCAACATGCAGGCAGCCAGCTTTTAAATAGCTGAACTGCTCTCTTTTGGTCTTTTTGTTAGTTTGGTTTTGTTTTATTTTCCTTCTTTTTCTTTTCTTTTTCTTTTTTTCTTTCTTCTTTAAATGGGAATTACATTAAGAATTGCACCAGCCAGGTATTTTATTTTCAAAGGTAGGTTAATATATATACACCAGAGTGGGATGACTTGAAATCCTGACCAGAGCTTCAGTGCCTTTTTGCCTTTTATTGATGCAATCATTATCTTTTGGTTTTGTTGGGTTTTTTTTGTGGTTTTTTTGGTTAAAGCTCATAGAGGTTATGGGGAGATATTGAGATCCTTTAGGATCTGAACTTCCATAATGAAAAGATGCACCCTACTGCAACAATTTTATCTTAAACTGAGTTCTGCAACTGAATGTGAAGTCACATCTTTTCCACAATTATATGGGGGAAGGATGGTGGACACACAGGTAGAGCTGGTGGAAACACACCCAAGGATGAGCCCTTGGTGTTAAACTGTTGGAAACTTATCTCCAAGGTCAAGTGGAACTTGCTTTCTGCCAGAAATGAGGGGCCTGTGCTCATATGTCAGTAAACCATTTTTATGGGCTCTGTCTCTCAGAATCTCTGGCTGGTATAAACTTATTCAGCTTATGCCAATAGGAAGCACATTTTGCCTTTACTTCATGTAAATATAATTATAGAATAACCTTTCTGAGGCAAAAACTAAGGGGGCAATGCAAGAAGCTTTTGTTTTTTCACGTTTCACCAAAGAATATCTTCCACTACCTCTTGTGCAAAGATATTGTGACTGCATGGAGAGCAGCATCTTCACTGGAGCTGGATTGGAGGGACCTGACCGAGGAGCTGGGAAGGGGCTCAGGCTGGAGCAAAGGGGGCTCAGGGGGGCCCTTCTGGCTCTGCACAACTCCTGACAGGAGGGGACAGCTGGGGGAGATCGGGCTCTGCTCCCAAGGGACAGGGACAGGAGGAGAGGGGACAGCCTCAGGCTGGGCCAGGGAAGATTTATATTGGATTTTAGGGAACATTTCTTCCCTGACAGGGCTATCAAACAGGCTGCTCAGGGCAGGGCTTGAGTCACCATCCCTGGAGGTGTTTAAGATGTGTGGTTGTGGCACTTGGGGACATGGGTTAATGGTGGACTTGGCACTGCTGGGGGAACTGTTGGACTCGAGGATCTTAAGGTCTTTTCAACCTCAATGATTCAAGGATTCTAAAAACCTAGTTTGGATGACTCTGAACATGCCGGGGGTCATCCTGACTTGGCCAACAAAGGATGGAGAGAAGGTCATCCAGGAAAAGAAAATCTGAATCCAAGTTCAAGATACACCTTACAAAGGAATAAAGATATAAAATAGCTTGATTATGGCCTGAGTATGGGGTTGGCCAAGAGGAAAAAAGTGTTTATATGAGAAAATTATCTCATAAAGGGAACAGCTTGTGCCCTCAGCTTGCATCTACATCTGTGTCTGGCTGTCACTAAAGAATAACTGCAGAGGCACCGTGCTGGGACACGCTTCCTGAGAAGATCCATGAGCAGGAATCAGGTGGGCACAGCCCCTGGACAGCTGCTGCTGTGGTCACCCAGCATTTCTCTCCCTCTCAGGAGATGAAGGGTGAGTGTGGCAAGCACAGGCTGAGGGGTCTGTCCCTCAGGGGCAGCCAGCAGATGGAATTTCCCCTGAGCCCTGGAGGACACAGGAGGTTTTAGGAATGTTTCAGCAGCTCTTCTGCTCCTGCTCTTCTCATGATGAGCAGCACTTACTGCTCCTGCTGAGCCACGCTGAAGCTCTGCCTGAAGTGCAGAGTGGTCTCAGCAAAGCTCTCTTTGCCCCGTGTTAGTCCAAAATCCCAGTTTGCAGAAAGCCTGGCCTGCTCTCCAGGTGCATCCCTTCCCAAATCTCAGCTGTCACAAATCCTGTGCTCCTTTGGGCAGCGGTGGCCACCAGCCCAGGGAGGGTAAACCTGAGCTGGGTAAATCTCCAGCAGATTTTGCAGCTCCCATTTGGAGGATTGCTCAGCATTTTCTGCCACAGCTGCTCTGATCACCCTTTCTGTGCCTGCTCCTGATGCTGCCTCCCACTCGAGGTTTTGGATGTGCTCAACTGTTTGAGGATCTAAAACTCAGCCATCTACAAATTCAATCCAAACCTGACATCAAACCCTGGGATCCTGCCCCAGGTCACTACAGTGCATAGGATGCTCCTATCTTTTTCTTTATTACAATTTGTATTGAAATATTTTCTTTCCAGGTATCTGGACATCCAACTAGTTAACCCAACAGATTTAGCATATAAAAATCATCAGTTGTGCATCTTCAATGTAATCTCTTGAGTCATGCAATTTCACTGCTACCTATTTTTTAAAATATTTGGTATTTTAGGTTTAAAATCATGTTTAAATTAAATGTTCAAGACCTAGCAGCCTTCAAAAAGCCCCTGCCTTTTCTTTTTTTTCTCTTTTTTTTTCCTCCTTTTTTTGTGCAGAGGAAAATACAAGGAACTGTGACAAATAATTAAACATTCTAATTTGAGATAATCTTTGATTAATGAAGAAGCTGCTTTCAAATGCTCTTCTCTGGCTCTAATAATTGATCTCTAATTGTCCCATCTAAAGGTTATATATTGCCTTTCCTCCTGCTTGTGTCCTCCTAATGCCTTATAACTCGGATCAAGCTATTAGCAATGTTCATTAATTCCTCTGGAAAATGCTGTGAACTTTCCAAACTGAAAAGAAATAGTTTTTTTCTAAAGCCAAGTTTAAATCTGTGCCAGTTTTGAGTCTCTTGAGAAAACCACACCAAATGATGTCACAAACATGATGTGTAATTTTTCAGTTCTAAATTATCTAAGAATTTACATCTAGACTATTTGAGGATGTTGGACAGAGGATGTGTAGGAGGATAACCTAATTAAAAATAACAGAGCAGATGCTTTTTGTTCTCTTACTGCACGCAAACAGGTGGTGAATTTGCAATAAGAGCCTTTATGCAAAAATTAGAAAACTGTGGAATTAGGATCTAGTGAAGTGTTTGTGATGGTAGAAAAACTCTGGGTTGTTACAAAGAAATTTCACTTGGATCTCTAACAAGTTGGGACAGTTAAACATATATTTCATTGTTTATCTGAAAGGATGCTTTTCATAAGCTGTTAATTCATTTCTGGAATAAACTGCATTTTAATCTTATCTTACTTTAGTTGAAGCATTTTAACCTGTTGCTTAACAGATTTCCTTTTGTAAAACCAAGAAATATGGCTAAACTTCTTTGTTGTTCCTACTAGATATTGAATTATGTTGCCTAAATGTTGGTGTGTGTCTGGTGCTTGACCACAGCAGGACAGCAGCACATTTTCTTCATGGGATATTAAAATATGCATAAGGAACTTGCATGAGCACAGGGTTTTACAAATATGTCTAATTAATAGAATTTGAAAATGTTGCTGCTTTCTTTGTTCCTGAAATTTTCAGTATAATTTCATTGAAAAGTGAAATACTTATTCATGTGCTGCTTTCCCCAATTTTGGCTTAATTGTTTCCAGTCTGTACAGCCTGGCTGTCTGGAGATGTTTATTACCAAGTAAATGTATTCTGCAAGGAGAGAGCCTGGCTAAATTGCTGGAAAGAAAAATTCTACAATCTGACCTTATCAAGGCAGGATCCAGAAGGTTCTTATTTTTCATTTTGACTGCGAACTGTTAGCGAGGCAAAAAACAATCCAAAGAAGTTAACTAAAGTCTATCACAACAGTCAGTGGTTCTGGGGAAAGGAAAAAAAAAAAAAAAAAAAAAAAAAGCCACTGTCAAACACTTATAATCCGTTCTGCAGGATAGCAGAAAAAGCATTGCATATCCTACAATGATACAAAGATATTTTCTTCTGGCTTTGGAAAACACAAATCTCTTCCAGGCAAATGCTCTTGGTATTTAGGGAATCTTTTAATATACTTTAAGTATATGATAACACAAAATGAGAGCTCAGCATCAAAGTGTTCAATAATCTATTTTGAGTGATCTTTAGCAGCTCTCCTAAGCATTTATAGCCTCCTGGAGGGAAATGCATTTTTCAAAGATCATGAGCAGTCCCTATGGGGACCTGTAACCTTCCTCCGAGCAATTCACCACATCCTGATAGGTCTGATGGCAGCACAAGGGAGGCAGCCAGCGGAAAGGAGACGCTCTGGGAATACCAATGGAGCCCTGTGCCTGCTGAGTCACAGCCTGGAACCAGGGACAGGGCAAGCAAAGGGTTACTTGGGCATTATAAACAGGAATACGGAGTTAAGAATTGGCCAAAGCTCCGTTTAGACCTTGGCCGGTGTGTGGTCTGACTTGCTGCCTAATCAGTTTATTAGTGAATGAGACAAAGATAAAATCTGTGCGCTGGGAGGGCTGGGAGGGCTGGGGAAATGAGGAGTGAGTGTGTGGATCACAGAAAAAGCTTCCTCGGAGCAGCACAAGAACCCTCGTTTGTTCTGCCAGAGTTTGGTTCTGGTGTGCTGTCCCTGTGCAACCTGCTGGGTGTGTGAATAAAGCACAAGGTTTCCTCCTCACCTCTGGCCCTTTGCAAGAGCCGTGCTGTGCCCTGCTGGCCTCACAGCTTGTTGCTTTTCTCGTGCTATTTGGCACCAGAGTGTTTTCCAGGATCTTCAGCTTTGCCAAGGAGCTTGCCGCTGTTTCTGTGTGTGCTGTTAGACCCGCTCGGACAGAAAGCTGCAGAATAAGTTTCTTATCACAGGATGTGTGTGACTTTATCCTCTTCCTAAGCCACTGCTGGCCTCCCTCGGGTGTCACACACCTCTTTGCTGCCTGTCACCATCATTTATGTGCTGCTGGTTCCTCTGGCTGTCCAGAACAGTACCCCACTACTTAAATCAGGCAGAGCCCAGCCTTGCAATTCCAGCTTTTGGAGGGTCCAGATCCACCTGATGCTTCATTAACCTGTTCCATGCTACGTGTGGCTTTTGGATTTTATTTTATTTTATTTTATTTTTATTTTATTTTATTTTATTTNAGAGCTTAAAAACAAGAGTGAAAAGTGTGAAGTGCATTCACTTTTATGGAGCTGCAAACAAGGGACGGGGAAAGAGCAGAAAGGCACCAGGATCGTTTGTCTGCCTCAGTTCATGTCCTCAGCCATTTGTCAGACTGCAAGGGTGTGAAGAGCCTCATAAAAGACGTGCTACACAAACATTTAGGACAGAAGGAAAGTTCTGGCACTGTGGGAAGCCTCTCATTGAGGTGCTGTCACTGCCCTGTCACCGTGGGACAGGCAATGACACACATGGGCACTGATGAGAAGGTTAAAAATTTATTCATTAAAATATTTGACTCTAAATTTATAGTATTTTCACAAAGACCAGGGATTGGAGAAGAAAGTTGACCCTTCTCCCATCCCATTGGTCAAGACAATGTCCATCAGTTGTTTTTTACACCAAGAGAAAGTGTGCAAACAACTTCCTTGTATCACAAACATACCTCTGATAATAACATGCACTATGAAAAACATCAAGTTAGAAAGTGCCTCAGTAAAACGAGGGCGACATTGCCCCGTCGCATCTGGCTCGTAGCTGGTGCCTCATTTCCCTTTTCTCAGAAGCTCTGTGACCACGAGCAGGAAGTGTGTCCCGGATGGAGAAGCTGGGGGTTGTGCTGCTCTGTGAGATTTGGACACGCAGCCGGTCACCTGGGGGTGAAGAAACTGTGGCTAGGTAGAAAAAGGATACATCTGATACAGAAAGACCTTTGAAAGCACCTTGCAGAAAGAGCACTCAGGAGGTTTGCTGGAAATCCATCCCCAAGGAGTTCTGTTTGATTTTTAGGATTTTATAGCACATAGCAAGCAGCTGCCATGAGAAAAGGGGATGCCATCAGAAAATGGGGAGCCACATGCCCCATTTCCTTTTCAGTATCTCAAATGCCCCCTTGGCCACTGCTGGTCCCTCAGGAAGGGACAGACACGTCCCCCATCCTGTCCCTGCCTCTGGTAAAAAACACTCAAAATGTCCTTGCTTGTCCTTGACCAGAGCAAACATTGAGACCAAATATTTGACCAGAGTTGGGGGATATCTCTTATTCTTTGCAAAACATTAAGATCTACAACAGTTGATCTCTCTTCCTTATAGCAAGAGGCTTTAAAAAAGAAAACATCTGTGTGCATCCAGCCTGGAAATGCAGGTGAGGGCACCTGAGGTACAGTCATCTTTGATTAGTAGCAGCCAACTTGGAGACACACAAGGAGATTTCATCTATTCAAGATGTGTTCTCCTGCTGCAGCTACCATGGAGTTATCAGAGCCGTGGGGAGTTACTGCTCTTGCTCCCTTTACGTGGAAATCACTTGACTCTTATTCCCTTATTGTCCCTCTCTGGGTATTACTGTTATCAGTGCAGTGGTGCAATAGCCCTCCTTAAATGTTACTGCAGAAAAGTAAATAATTTCTTATTTCTGTGATTTTTTTTTTCTTTTTTCATAGAAGCATTACTTTGAGAATAGATTTTAAAGGATATATATTATGTTTAATGACTCAGAAAGAAATGAAAATGATTACTGATACAGAGCCTGAAGAAAAACAATACTAGGAGCAGGTCGCATAACAGGAAAAACCCATATCTATTTAGATAAAATGTGCCTACCAGTCTGACTGAAAAGAAAATAGTGAAAATCCATTCAGACAAGGAGGAACATTTCAGGAACTCATTTTGGCTATGCAGAGGGCAATTAATTATTTAGCAGGAGCTACTAATGACTGCTTCATAAAAAAATAAAAAAAAATAAACACTGGATCATCATTATAGGGAGTTGTCTCTATAAAGTAAAGTTTAATGGACTGGGTGAGAGTTTTTCTGCCTTAATCAGAAGACCAAAAGTTAAAATCAGACAGCTAGAGCAATCCTCTCCTGCAAAAAAAGCCAAATATACATGTTCCCTTCAAATACATTCAGAAGGAAAAACAGCTCGCTGAGGTCTGAGAGGGAGGGAGGAGAACCAGTTAAGTGAGGGCAGGTGTAGGGCATCCCCATCACACAGGGTTTAAACGTGACCTGAGGTAACAGAGGAGTTGTTGGGCAGAGCAGGGGTGTTGATGGAGTGGAGAGAAAACAAAAGTGATAAGAAAGTTGTTATAGCAAGCTCAGCAGGGAGGAAACCAAAGGTTTTATGCTGTTGTTTACTGAGCGATTGCTGTGAAGCCTGAGGTGAAATGCATCGTGCCATCACAAGGTGCAGATGGCATGCTTTAAAAAATAGCTGTGGGGCTTGCCTTGGAGGTACAGACAATCCTGGTTTTTCCAAGCATCTGTGCCTGAGCACGGCCCTGTGTGTGCTGCTTGGACACTTCACTGCTTTGCTGCTCCTTCCCTGACTGTAAGAACCACAGAGTTTTCCTGCCTGAGGGTCTTCCAGGCCATCTCATTGTGGGTAAGACTTGCCTATTCCTGTTAAAGAGAATCCTTCTTTGTTTGTTGGATTGTTTTTCCCTCCTGACAGCAAGAAGGCTCAGGGCTAGCAGTGCCAAGGCAAGCTTTCATGACCTGATGGACCCAGTGTCCTGGCATCCCATCTGGCACTGGCTGAGCTTGTTTTAGGGTGCCCTCGGTTATTTGTTGCTGTCACAGGCCTCCGGAAGAAGGAATGAGTTCTGTCAAATTAATTTGTTGCAACTTTTACTGGTGCTCCTGTGGAGAAGCTCACACAGCTCCTTGCAGTCAAGGGACAAGTCTCCCATGGCTGGGGTGGTCTCTGGTCAGTCTGGAGGGGCAGTGATGGGGGGCAGATGGGCACAGCAAACAGCTGGGGGGAGGCTGAGATGGAGCAGCGTCAGCACAGCCGAGGATGTGGCTGGCAGTGGGTGGATCAATGTGGTTATGGAGCAAGGGAGGTGCTGCTGTGGGAAATGTGCTTTACTCAGTCCCTCCTCTCCCCCACATAACTCACACAGCCCTTAGTTACAGACACACCAAGCTCCTTCTGTTCCTCTTTTTCCTCCTCTAAACTGTCTGTCAGATGTCCCTCCCATCCCTCCTAACATCTCCTTTGAGAGGGTGAGAGCTGCTCTGCCCCTGTTTCATTCTATGCCTGCTCTCTGCCACACAGGCCTGTGCCCGCTGGGACTTTGGCCACCTCGTGTGGCCTCACTCCCTTGTACATTGGTCTTGCTGTAACTTACAGCAGCTCCTTTTCCTCTTCCTGTCCTCTGGCTGCTTCACAGCAACACAGAAGAAAACTGAAAAACAAATCAACAACCACAAAAACACCCCACAAAAAGCCCAGACTGTTTTCCTTGCTCTGCAGCTTAAAAAAATATGTATCCAGGCTATATGTTTGCTGATGTTTGAGCCTTGAATTTAAGGGGCAGAGGATTTTGTTTCTGTTTTCCTTTCATTCCAGCAGAAGGATTGAGAAGAATAGCTGGGAAGAAAGGGTCAATATTCCAATTCTCATAAAAGTCTGCAAACATATGGCCTTTGCCAGCCCAGCTGCTTTCCTGCCACCATCGACATTCAAGGTTAAAATGCACAATGCTCATTCAAAGGGAAATGCAGTAGGAAAATTTTCACTCCACTGTTTGTGTAGTTCTATTTCCAAAGGCAAATTGAAAAGTTGCAGTGTGTTTCAGCTTGATTTGACCCAAATGGCCAACCAAACAAGAAATAAATACCCTTTTGGGCTAAGTTTGACTTTGGATCCCTTTTGCTCTGAAGTATCTGAAGCACCCCAATCTCCTGCTTCCTTCTCTCACCACATTCCTGGTAGGATAAAGTTTCTTGAGCAGCAGTCCCATTGTCTTGCTGGTGGAGTAAACAAGCTGAGTTAGTGAGAAGCCCCAGGAAAAAATCATTTGACAGTGCAAAAGAGGGCAATGATAGAGCAGGAACTGATAGATAGAGGTCAGCTCTATTTTAGGTCAATATTAAGTGCTCTGTGTGGTTGTTTTGTTGGGCTTTTTTGTAGCAAAGAAGATAAAATGTTTCAGTTCAAGAGAGTCACATCTGTTGGTACTTACTGGAAATGGAAATCCAGATAATAAACAAGCATTACTGCAGGGGTCTGGGCACACAGAACTCCAGGATGGAAATATATCTCTGAATTACTTTGTTAGTCCACAACTCTGACCCTCCTGCCCCTATATCTCTCCTCACTGTTCTGTTATATATATATTTTTGTGGGTTTTTTTTGTTTTTTGTTTTTTTTTTAACCCTCCTCTGAAGCTTCACAGAGGCTGGATGGAAAAATTTTTTTCTTGTTCCATATTCCTGTGTTCTAGCTGTGTGTAGGAATGGGTGTCACTCAAGTTTGAATGAAGGGGATTGAGCAAACACCAGTCTGGTTTGAGCAAAGAGAGATATCAACTCTGTTTGTTCCTAATTTCACCTTTATCTCTGCTTCTGTTTTTCACCCTGGCAAATCTGCATTCTGTGTAAATCCCCACCACTCCCTCTGCCATGTGATTACAAACACTACTGGCATCTTGCTGTTCTGCTATCGATTGCTTTCTTCATAAAAGTGAAAGAGTTTGGTCTAAAACCACTTTCATTACAACCATGTTTGTTTTCCCATGCCCATATGGAAGAGGGTGCCTTCTTAATTTAATCAGAGCTCTAAATTTCACCATGGTGATGAAGGAAAAGGTAATAATAGGAGAAATAATCATAGGTACACCTGGTTTTTGGTTAACTCAGTGGTGGGGTCAGAGTCTGGGGAACCAGGCACGTGACTGTGGCTGTTTCTCCATGCAGCAATCATTATTTGCTCAGGAGTTTCATCAGCCCCCTCCCAGGAAGGCTGCCGACCACAGGGTAACGTGGTTTCACTGTCGAGGAGAAAAGATGTGTTTTCTATGTAAAATTACTTTTAGCACCACAGCGCTTCTTGACATGAAGGTCAATAAGTGCCTAAATTACTCTAAGTAACTGAGTTTATTATAATTCCTCTCTGTCACATTCCCTTGCTGCAGCTGTGACACTCTGCTGTATAACTTATTTAATTATACAGTGGTGGTTGCTGCTGCGTGTCTGTTGCTGGGGATGTTATGAATATTTAGATTTTTCTTTCTCTCCAGTTCCGTAATTTAAACAAATTCACTGAAGTGTATTTAACCTGAAGTAATCTAGGCTGCGTGCTGCTTTGGGCTGCGCTGTTTCAGAAACTTCCTTCTGCAGAATCACATTGGAGCAGAGAGATTTCCTCGGTGTAAAGCTGGGGGGAGAATCAGCCCTCACACAGCAGCTCGGGAGCTCCTCTCGTGTTTGTTTTCCCAGCCAGCCCCAATTATGGCGCTATTGGTGCTTTCAGTGGGTGTATTTTGACAGCCTGGACCTGCTCTGCAAACTTCCCCACTCACACGTGTGCACACCCCCAGTTTTCCTCCCAAAGGGTGCATTTGGACAGCAGACTCAGCATAGCAAAGGTCTGTGGGCTGAGCTGTGTTTAGCAATCCGGAGCATGGCTACTGGAGGGCACAAAGTGACAAAGTGCAGGACAGGCCATTTCCAGGACACTGATCAAGTGGGGATTCACTGGGTGCCTGTCTGCACTGTGCTGGGTAGGAAGACTGTGAGTAACATCTTGGAATATTTAAAGAAAATGTTTAAGGGGAGGGTTAAGGGAACTTTTTTTTT